>NQYQ01000001.1:1272388-1291063 GCA_003055925.1 Escovopsis sp. Ae720 | reverse complement strand
GGGGGGGGGGGGGGGGAAACTGAATTTTGAAAACATGTTTGGTGGTCTGTGAGAGTATGATATGGGCTAAGGTGAAGGGTGAGAGGGATGTGCGGATTTTGTCATCCTGAAAGGTAGAGAGGTAGTATGCTGCATGCACAAGTATCAAGAGGTTCAAAGACACGGAGCGTTCTGTTCCCGTGAATTGTGATCAATGAAGTACTAGCTATTTCACCCCTTTTTTCCCAGTAAAATTCAAGACACAGACAGGGGGCCTTGTAAGATGCCCCAGGCTGCGCCCACGCCCCGCAGGTCCTTCACAGCACAGCCGGGCCCTCCCGCGCCATATCCCCCCCGAGATCGCGCACTTCCTCCATCATGCAGCGGACATCCTCGCGCCCGGAAATCCGCGAGAGCACGCGTGCCCAGAAGCCCGCGACGGCGCGGCGGGCCGGGTCCGCACGGGGCGTGGTCTGGTAGATCTCGCGCGTCATGCGCACGAGGTCCGGCGCGTGGAGGGCCAGGGACGTGGCAGCGGCTGTGGGTGTGGGTGTGGATGTGGAAGGGGAAGTGGAAGGGGAAGTGGAAGTGTCGGCGGCGAGGAGGCGCAGGAGGCGCTCGAGGCGGGCGAGCATGCAAGCGGAGAAGGGGTGGATGTGCCATGCGAGGGCGAGGGAGTAGAGCTTTGCGGTGCTGAGGAAGATGGGGCGGTGGGGCAGGGGGGAGTCCAGGAGCCCGATGCCGCTGGTGTCGGTTCCGCCGGTGCTGGTGCTGCTGCTATTCTGAGGTGAGCTCGAGGGGTCATGGGGGCGAGATAGTGGGATGGACAGATCGAAGCGGGAGAGGTGGAACCGTGCTGGGGGCTTGAGAGGGGGGGGTGAGCAGGATGAGGAGGAGGCGGGGGCGGAGGCGGAGGAGGAGGAGGAGGAGGAGGAGAGTGCGTAGCGGTGGAAGTCGGCGAAGGTTTCGTGGTCGACGTGGGGCCATGATATGGTGCGGGAGGGGGGGGTTGCGAGGGCGGAGAGGGAGGGGGAGAGGGCGAGGACGGAGGAGGCGGGGAGGTGGAAGGGGTGGTTGTTGGGGCCGATGAGGAAGGTGATGGTTTCGCCGGGCATGTTGGAGAGAGTATGGATGTATTGATGTGAGTGTGCGGTGTTGATGGGAGGAGAGGTCAGGCCGTAGGATGAGCTCTTTGGCAGGGTTGGGCATGTGGTGGGTTGATGGGTGGGATGATGATGATTCCGGGAATGGGGATGGAACTTTATAGGGGATTCAGGGGTGGATTGAGTTGGAGATAGCGGGAAAGGGGGCAACATCAGTTGTGAACGGAGAGGCCATGACACAGACAAAGACGCGGCGTTCATCAGGACGGTTTTTCAAAAAGAGGCCCGTCCGCCTTGTGGTAGGTCCATCCCCGTAGAATCGAAAAAACAAAGCCTTTGTCGTGATCATTCTTCGGACCGAGCACGCCCATCCCCAGCACGGAACGAGAACACCAGACCCTATAATTCAACGCCAGACACCAAATCTGAACGGAATGCTCATGCAGATATGTTCAACACTTTCCCCCCATTTGAAGGTGTTGATCGGCTCCTCACCCCGGCTGGGTGTTCTTCTCACACAACGAACTTGCCGCCACACGAGCCGCACACCTCCCCGAAAGCGGCCGCCAGGCCCTCCGCCGAGAGGGCGTACACGCCCGCAAGCTTCTCGAGCTCCGAGACCTTGAGGCATCGGAGGCCGCACACCCCGCAGACGCGCGAGATGCCCGGGGCCATGATGGGCACGCCTGATGCTGCGCATGTGGCTGGCGATGAGAAGAAGATGGTGAGCTCGGGCCGGGAAAAAAAAAGAAAGGGGGGGGAGGGGGTCGGAAAGGAGGGTTTGTGGGGGGGGAGAATAAGGAAGAAGATAAAGGGGAAATAGGGAAAGGAAAAGGACTGACTGAATGGGTGGCCGTTTTGGCAGGTGGCCTTGTCCGCTTTGAGGTGCAGCTTCGAGCCGCAGAAGACGCAGGGCAATTGTACGGCAACGTGCCTGAACTGCTCCCGCAGGATCCTGGAGCGGGCGTCCGCCGTCGACCGGGCGGCTCGTCGCGCCGTCGCGCCAGGGACGTCCTCTCCCATGCCGTACATCCACTCCCACATCCTGCCCTCCGTGGTGAGTGGCGTAGTCGTGACCGCAGTCGATGCTGTCGTCGTCGTCGTTGTCGTCGGCGCAGCCCTGCCGTCGGGCACACGCCAGTCGAAGTGGACGCTGCAGAACCCCCGCCGGTCCGGGTGCTGCGTGCTGTGCCTTGAGGCCAGGAGCGCCGAGCAGCCGCCCCCGGGGGACAGCGCCAGGCCCCAGAGCCGGAACCGGTGCGGGTGGACCTGCGGCCCCGCGGGCCTGCTGGGGGCGTGGGACTCCTCGGCGTCGTCCGAGTCCGAGTCGAAGTCCGAGTCGGCGCCCTCGAGGGCTGCGCCGCGGCCGACGAGCCGGGCTGTCTGGTCGCCGAGGTCCTCGGCCCATTGCGGGAGGGGGGCGAGGTGCTCGGGGAGGCTGGTCTGGTACCAGTCTGTGTTTGTTGGGGTGGCGGATAACCGGACTGCGGTGTAGTGGGGGACTTGGGGCTTCATCCGGGGGTCGGGGGGGTGTATGACAAGACCTGCGCTGGAACTTAGAAACTGAATCTGTCTGGAAACTGAATCTGTCGGGGTCGACTGGGACTCCTGCTTCGCGATTGCGACCTACCCGTGATGGGGTTCGTGGATGCCTCGTCCTCCCCAGGATACTGGGATGAGCACTCCCGCGGAGAGTGATCCTTGATCGGCTCGCCGAGTACGCTGTTGAGTGCAACCTGGAAAGGTTTGACCACAAAGGGGGTCGCGATGACTCCCCTCGCAACGAAGGCGTCGCCCTCGGGCCAGATCTATGACCCATCAGCAGTTCATCCTCGCAATCGAACCCTGCAATCCGGCCCCGTGTCCATCATTATTTTTTTTTCGGGAGTGGAGAAGGGGCTGGCGCCGGACTTACTGCGTCCTCCCACTCGACGGAGGCGTCACTCGACAGAAAGAGGCATATCCCCGTTGTATCGGCATCCTCGACGACAATGTTGGGCACCTCCCCCCTCTCCCAGTCGCCGTAGACAGTGACCCTGCGGAAGCCGACGTAGTGTGCCGCGATGTACGCCATCGTCGCGGTGCGGTACCCGTCGCAGACCAGCCAGGGGCTCCACCTGAGCGAGAAGATGCTCCCGCCAGGCACGAAGTCCGGGTCTGCGGAATCTGCGGTCTCGAAGGCACGTCAGATGATCGATCTATCAGGTGCTTTTTTTTTCGCGCGGGTCGGGCAATCCCCAAAGCACTTACTCCGTGTGGCCCGCCGGCATGGAACCGGCCCAGCTCCTTCAGGTCCCACACATCATCATCATCATCATCTTTGTCGGCGTCGTCGTCGGCGTCGTTGTCGTCGTGCATGCCGTCGGACTCGTCGTTCCGCGCAGGCGCACGATGGAACTGCACGCTCATGACGCCGACCTCCCCCGCGTCAGTCGCGTACGCACACAGCGCCCTCCCCGGCGCAAACCCCCTCGCCCACGAGAAGCCCGTGATGCGCTCGTCCATGCGCCAGTAGCCCGCGTCGCAGTCCGCGTCCGGCACGGGCAGGCCGGCGCCGAGCCCCCACAGGACTTTCCAGTTCTTGAAGCCGCGCGGGGCGCGCATGCCCGACGCCTCGGCGGCGCGTTGGCGCCGGCCGACGTGCTCGCCGAGCGCGACGACGCTCCCGTTGGTGGCGAGCGCGGCGAGCACGGGCCGCAGGTTGCAGCCCAGCCCGCCGGGCGACCACTCGACGCGGACGACCTGGCCTAGGGCGGAGCCGGAGCCGGCGATGGCGTTGGGGCCGACGCCCCTGAAGGCGCGTGCCGCGTCGGCGGGGGGGCCGGGTCGGGCGCGGGCGCAGACGCGGGCGTTGATGGCGCTGGTGGGCTGGATGATGGCGGAGGGCTGGAGGGAGAGGGCGAACTGGTGCCGGGAGGTGTCCTGGCTGCTGCTGCTGCTGCTGGCGTTGGCGTTGGCATTGCCACTGTTGACGGTGTTGTTGTTGTTGTTGCTGCTGTTGCTGCTTTGATCGGTGCCGTCTCGTCCCGGCGCGTACTCTGGGAGGAAGATGGCGATGCAGTCTGCGGTTGCGACGGCGAGCTCAGCGTCGCAGGACCATGCGAGGGCATGGGGCGACAGGGGCCGAGAGGTCAGACTCAGTGTCTGGAGAGGGCGAGCCTGTGGTGAGCCGTGTCAGCGACGAGATTTGCCCGACTACCTCGATGTGATGGGCTTGCGGTTACCTTGAAGCGGTCCATCACGCGAGCAGCTCTCTCAGCGAATTGCGACCAGGGGATGAATGAGGGGATTGGAGAAGGGATGGCGAGGCATCCTTTGCGATTTTTTTACGGGGTAGGAGGGCTGAGGATGTTGCGCGACATGGGCTCAGGAGAGGTGCATTGGTGACTGTGTTGAGATTGGATCAATCAATCAATCCATCAAACGCATTGGTCTGGATGGACTGGAATTTGGAGGTTGAAGCTTGGAACTTGCTTGAAGCTCTGAAGCTGCTCAATTTGATGGTGGTGATGGTGTTGCTGACTAAGATGGCGCCCCTTACGAAGAAGGCCTCGTATGAAGAAAAACATCTACTTTGAAAGATTGATCCATTGATCTATCAAGAATCATTCATGCATCAATTGATGAGTATTGATTGATTTCCCATATCCAAAAGTTCGTTATAGTCCCTCGTTTCATACAATCATACGCTTCGCTTTAAATTGGATGAGCTTCCTTGGGTGGACCTCGAGGTGGCCACCTCAAGATCCCACATGGAAATGGCCGATGTCTTCGGCGGGAAGTCCTCGCAGAGAACTCTCAAGAGGTTACAAATGTCTCTTTGTCCTCCTCATCTCGTCCTTAATCCCTTCCCCCCCTGAATTGCTGTCGCACGCGGGATAGGAGGCTCTGTATGTACTCCGTAAGCACGCAGGAGATGGAGGGGGGCCTGCGGTTCCGCATAGGGGACTGTCTGTTCGAAGACGGTGGCTTGTACATGTGTACAGAGTATCTGTACCCGACCTTCCGTACTCCGTACATGTACGAGTACATGGTCGCTCACGCTTCCAAGAATGACCCGATGCCCCACAGCATGACGCAGCCCGCCAAGGCCGTGGCGCCGACAAGCTTCTTCGTCCACCAGTTGTCGTCGGTGAGGGCGACGGCGCCGCGCGCGCCTCTGGGCGGCTCAGTCGGGGCGCTGGAGGCGGGGACGGACGAGTGATTTCTGGAGGCGCTCGCGCCGGCGCCGTGCCTCCCCTGGTCGGGTTGTTGTCGTAGTAGTTGCTGTTGTTGTTGTTGTTCCTCTTCGGCCTCCATCTGTCTCAGCAAGGCGATGGTCTTGCTCAGGTCGAGGAGCTCCTCCTCGGCGGCGAGGTCCTTGGCGCGGTCGACCTCCACGTTCTGGATGTTGCCGAAGAAGTCCGTGATGAGGCGGCTGCGGGCGTTGGCCTCGCCGCCTGGGAAGAGGTCGTAGCGGACGCCGGCGGTGGAGTGGATCTTGTCGAAGTCGTAGCTGTCGAAGAGCTCGCCGACGGTCTTCTTGCTGCCGAGGTCCTGGACGTGGGTCTCGAGGAACTCGAGGTTGTAGTAGGTGTAGCGGTCGATGACGGCGACGCCGACGTCGTTGTCGGCGTGGTGGGAGTAGGAGGACTGGTCGAGCTCGGAGGAGCCGGTGGCGATGATGTTTGGGGAGTAGAGCCTGCTGTACATGGTGTTGGCCTGGCAGGTGTCGATCATGAAGAGGATCTCGTGGTATCTGCGGGAAGGCGAACTGAATCAGCGGCCGTCTCAAAGGGGGGCAAAAGGGGACAAAGGGGGGCAAAGGGGGGCAAAGGGGGGGGGGAAGCTGCCAGCAGGGTTTACCTCTTCTTCTCCCACATCTGCTCAAAGGCGTCTGCCAGGTCAAAGGCGCCAATCTCCTCGGCGTCCTGGAACTTGAGGAACTCGTTGCCGCCGTGGCCGGTCATGTAGACGAGGATGTTGCTGCCGTCGTCGGTGAGGAGCCTCTTGCTGCGCGGGGTCTCGTCGCCGACGCGGTCAGTGAGGAGGCGGATGAAGTTCTCGACGGTGACCTCGTAGCCGCGGTAGTCGACCTCTATGTTGTCGCCGTAGAGGTCTACGGCGCGGTCGGAGTTGCTGTAGACGGTGCCCGGGAAGGCGTTGCGGGGGTTGCAGGCCATGTCGTCGGGGAGCATGAGGATGATCTGGGAGTCGGGGATTCCGAGGCGCTTGACGGTGCGGTAGATGGACAGGACGTTTGCGAGGTGGCGGTAGTTGAACCAGAAGCGCGAGGTGCAGACGAGGACGGCCCAGTTGCTGGTGTGCTCGGCGAGGCCCAGGGAGGCGAGGAGGGCCGAGGCCACGATGGCCCGGAGGGCGAGGCCGGGAAGCTTCATCTTGCGCGGGATGAGACTGGATTGGCAGGCGACAGTGGATGATGATGATGATGTGAGTTGGATGGGCGTGTCTAAAGGTACTGGGGTAGGCCACTCAAGTTGAGTCTTATCGGTGTCGTTTTGTGGGATGGAGGAATTTGAAGGGGCTCGTCAAGGTTGGAGGCACGCGGCGCGAAGGATGTCGGCCGTCGCCATGACCGTTTGCCGCGACGATGGTGGAGGGACACGGAGATGGTGAGAGGACGGATGAAGGTCGAGTCAGTCGCGACGATGCGCGTTGAATGATTCAGCGAGTATGTACGATCGTGTACGAGTACGAGTACGATTCTTGTGTTTGGACATTTGTCATCGGCGGGAGATGCTCACTCAGCTGAGATGGATCGAGGGAGGGATTGATCCATCCATGATCCGATCACATACTCGTATGTACGGAGTACTACCTACTTACCTACTACTAATGTATAATGTACGGAGTAAATGCACGTGCACGGTATGTTGGCCGCCTTCAATATTGAGGCTCTAGGGTAAGTCCCCCCAGCTGCTGGTCGCTGTTCAATTCAATTGGTGGCTGCCGCGGTGTGGCTTGGGGCAAAGAGGGTTAGGGTTGGATTGATCAATCCCATTGATTGCACTGGAGAATGGATTTTTTGATGAAATCACGAGCAGTGGCTACTCGTACTCGTGTACGGAGTATGTAAACATCAATCAATCCATGAAGCTACCTTGGTAGCCCTGTTACTACTATACTACTACATGCCGCTCTACATACTAGATTGATACGTTTATCAATTTCATCAACACAGGTAGTTCTATGTCCCAGCCATGATCGTGCCAATGGCCACATTCTGAGCCAGAGATGCCAGAGCTCTTTACTCCGTACAGGTTTGGAGATGATCTTGACTGAGAGCTGGGAAGAACGAATCAATGAAACGGGAGCAAAAACAATGCATACAGGTAGTAGATGAGCAGGACCAAGCGAGACAGCCGAGGACTGAAGGGAAGTGGGTGGACAGTGCCTTGATATGAGAATAAGATGGTGTGGAGTCCCAGACACGAAGCATCATCATCATCATCATCATCCAAGATGGAGGTGTAAGCGATCAAACCTGTAGGTACGAGTATTACTCAGACTTTTAGGCAGGTGGGGGGTTGCAGTCAGGTAGTATTGATGTACAGGTATGAAGCACTCCGAGTCGTACGATCATGAGGTATAGGTAGTATCCAGTACGGAGTGCTAAGTACGAGAGTCGAACTGCCGTGATCTTTGCATCATGATGCTGCTTCATACTAGGCAATGCAGTCCAAGACGATTTGATTGGAGGTCAACATCAATATCAATAGGTCGAATCTGAGTCTCTCTCGAAAAGGCAGGCACCTCGACGACCAGGGATTACGAGTACGAGTACGAGGTGGTCCAAAGGGCTGCGTCCCGAATGCGAATGGAATGCGAATTCACTTGAGCTGACCCCGGCCCGTACTATATACTTGTACTCCGTACGGAGTATTGCGTCCCAAGAAGGAAAGAAAGACTCTCGAGTGGACTCGGGGAACCATGGAAGTTCTGTACCGGTAACTTGAACGGAACCACTGCGGGCTGTGGGCTGATGGAGGTCCCCGTACCTGTACTTGTCACATGCAATTTTTAGGATTACCTATCATTAGAGGGGCGCATGATGATATTGGCAAGGGTGAGCTTCTGGTGTCAGATTTAAGGACAGCACGTCGGAGAAAGAGCGCATTCTGACCAAGAGACTGCATGTTCTGCTGGCATTAGCGTCGGGCATGGAAGAATCTGATTATTACTCCGTACAGTACGGAGTACTACTACGAGTACGAGTGCGACCCCATCTCGTACGAATGGATCAATCTACGAGTACATACGAGTGCTGATGCTCCCGAATGCGCACATCCAGCAGCCTTGCAGCCGTCTGGTGGTTCATTGAATCCTCGCGGCGGCCACTGCACGCTTACCTGTACTAGTAGGTACAACAGGCAGCTGGAGCCTCCTGAGATCCATCAAATGGATTGATCCATCCGATCAGTCTATGACTTGTACAGGTACATCAGCCCATCGGTAGTGGATACCTGCGACTGCGTGGCCCTGCATGCCCTGCTCACCGTTCCCAGTACCTCCTTCCCCTGCTCACTTTCTCCCGTGCCCTGGCATCTTCCCCGTCCTCGGTCCCGCCTGCCCCCGAAACGATCCAGGTACGAGTACGAGTAGAAGTTGGAAGGAGCGAGCACCTAGCGATTCGTGGCACCTCCTTCCCCGCGAACTACGACTCGCGCGACAAGCCAGAAGGAAAAAAAAAGGAAGGAAAAAGAAAAAGAAGAAATAAATTCGAGGATTCGATTCAATTGATGTCAAAATGGCAACATGAAGCGATCGCCTCATTGAGTCTACACCGACCTGCTACTACCTCTACTACTACTACCGTGACCTCTATAGTACTCCGTACTTACCTCCTACACGTACTACCACTACTACTATATTTACTTCCATTACGCCTCAATTATAAGGTTACCTCTTGCTTCCATTGCTTCGCGTCAGCTTTTCCTCATTCTTCTTCCTCTTCTTCTTGTTCCTCTTCTTCTTCTCCTCCTCCTCCTCCTCTTCCTCCTCTCCCCCCTTTCCCCAACGTGATACCCCATCAAGTCATCATCCCACGATCCAGACGCACTCGCCCTCTGCTACTGCGACCTGCAACCTGCGACCTGCGACCGACCACCGAGCCACCGACCACCGCCCCGCCTCGCCTCTCAGCTGCTCACTGCTGATCCGACCACCCGAGAGCAAAGCTGCCGCCGCCCAGCGTGCCATTGCCTTCGGGCACGCCTCTCTTCTCTCTCTCGTCCATCCAGTCATTCGCCTGCCAAGCCTGACGCCGCTGCAAGAGGACGCACTCCGTGCAGCGTGACCGGCTACACCCCACAAGTTCTACTGGCACCCGTACTCGTACTACCTACTGCCGATATTACACCTGCTCGGATGCGCAACGACCTCGTGCGCATGTCCTCCTCGCTTCTCCCTCTCTCCTTTTCGCTTACCAGCCATTGATACCCCCCCGTTCTTCTTCTTCTTTCTTCTTCCTCTTCTTCTTCTTTCCCTTATTCCCCTTCTTCTCTCTCATCTCATCCACCTACTTTCTCTTCCTCCAGCAGACCTGACAACTTTTCGCTTTGCTTCCACGCATCGAATGCAAACATTGTCATTCATTGGAAACAAGACAATCGAACAAGACCTCGGCAAATTTTGACAGGTCAAGAGTGGGAAACAAAAGAGAGCCAAACACGTTCATCATGGTTCGACCTCCGTCTCACATCTTTTTCGTCAGGTATGCAAATGCCATCACCCACCACCCCAAATTCGGTCCCTTCCCGAGGCATTCCATTACCTAGCTTCCCGGCTGAAACTTCCACAATGGCTGACAACCTCTATCCAGACATGGCAGCCGTTTGGATTCTGCCGACAAGGATTGGCATCTCACTTCCGCGACCCCCTACGACACACCCTTGACATACGGCGGCTTCCTTCAAGCGAGACAGGTCGGCAACCAGATCAGCACCCTGCTCGCCCAGGCAAAGGTCGACGCCGAGGTATCCAAGAATGGAGAGGTCATCAGCGGGAGGCGCAGGCGCTTCAGTATCGTCATCCACACTTCTCCTTACCTTCGCTGTCTGCAGACCTCGATAGGCATCAGCTCCGGCCTCTCACAGACCCCCCTGGGTTCCATCTACCAGCCTTCCGACCTCATTGTCCCCCGCGGCGCACCCGATTCCCCACAATCCCAGTTCAAGTCCACTCTGATCAGGGTAGACGCATTCCTCGGAGAATGGCTGGCGCCGGAATACTTCGAGAGGATCACGCCACCACCCAACGCCGCCCTCATGGTCGCAGGCGCCAAGGCAGAACTTCTGAGGCGCGAAGACTACAGCATGTACACCACCCCCGTCCAAACCTCGGCCCATCGCCCGAGAGCCTCCACCAGTTCTCTCTGGAACGGCTCCCAACCTTCGCCCTTCCCGGATCTCGCAGGATTGCCGCCATCTTCCGTGAGCGAAAACGACCCCGATGCCCCCGATGCCCCCCCATCCACGACTGCGCCCCTGCGCATCACGCCTCGTCTCAAGGGTGGATACGTCGCTCCCCAGCCACCGTTTGCCGTCTCGAGCCGCGGCAAGGTCCCCGACGGGCTCGTAGCTCACGCTAGAGACGCCTGCACTTTGGTCGACTATCCCTGGGACTCGATGATCGCTCCCCTCGACTTTGGCGACGGTGGTGTTCTCGCCGACGAGTGGGCGACAATGCACAAGCGGTTCCGTTCTGGCCTCAAGAAGATGGTCAACTGGTACGCGACCACCGACAAGCCGGATGAGCTGCAGCCCTTACAGAGCAGCAAGCCCAGTGATTTCGAGACCGAGGGAGCCCAGGGTCCAGACGAAGGAGACTCCGCCCCCGGGGATGACGATGAGGACATTGAGACTGTCGTGATTCTCGTATCACATGGTGCCGGCTGCAATGCGTTGATGGGAGCCGTTACCGACCAGCCGGTCCTGTGTGATGTCGGAATCGCCTCCATCTCCATGGCTGTGCGGAAAGAGAACCTTGACTATCCCCAGACCCTCCCGAGGACCAGACCGCAGGATCCAGCCCATCTGCGTTTGGTTCCCGTGGACCAGATGTACGACTTGAGGGTTCAGGTCGCGACGGACCACTTGCGGCCGGGCACCTCTGCAAGTATCTCATCTCCCGACTCCGCGAGACCACCGTCCGCTTCATCCAACACCTGGAGCTCGTTTGGCAACGCTGGGCGCCGAGGCCGGACCGGGACCGAGAGCAGCACCACCATGGGAGGTCCCGTCTTGAACCCGTTCGCCCACCGCGATTCGGTCTCTTCAGCGGGAGGGCGGGACACTTTCGCGATACACACGGCAGGAAATTCTTCTCGACGGCAATCCTTCGTCTCCAGGACCAGCCAGGCCTCCGGAGCGGCAACCAGCGGACAGGCGTCAACTTCGGGACACGAGGCTTGGTCGAACGGCACGCCACCTTCTGGGCTATGGTCTCCGGTATCTTCATCCCTGTTTCTCATGGATGATGATGATACTGACGGACCGGTGGATGATCTTGACAGCCTCGTTCCTGATTTCGACAAAAAGCTACCCGGCTGTTCTTGGAGCGATCACCTGAGGAAGGACACGACGACAACAACAACAACAACAACGACGACGACGACGACCTCGACAGCGACGACGACAACAACAAAAGCGGCAAAAGGGGGGGCGGTCCCAATTGCCACTGCCACTTGGAAGGCGAGAAAACCAGCAACGGAGGGTGGCCTGTCTTTCCCCGACTTTGGCCTGGCAGTTCGGCCTCCACCAACCCGATCTCCCGCCTCTTCCGGCCCTTCTGACGGGCCCATATTTTCGACATCCATCAAGATCAAGAAGAGCTTCGGGGCGCAGAAGCTATCCGACGAGATTGGCTGCGGGGAGTTTGGTGATCCCTTCGGGGGAGGATGGGGGTTCCGGTCGGTGCCGACGAGCGAGTCCGCACCGGCCCCTCAGTGGTCTTGGCCAGCAAGCGGGCGTTTCTGAATTCATGTGTTTGGATGATCATTGCGTTCCTTGCCTTTTCTTTTTATCCTGTTTTTTTTTTCTTTTCTGAATCTTTATTTTGGCCATCATATTTCTCCATTTTGCTCATCTCCATGGACCGAGAGCGTTTGTTTTCTTTTTCTGGGTGGCTTCAGGATTGGTCTGGCTGCTGGGCATACTCGGCTGGGAACAACAACACCAGGCACGGGGCGACGGGCCTTTGAAAGTTCAATGGCAGTACGGCTGAGATGGGCGGACGTTTGCCTTCTCCTTTTCCCCATTCTGGCGGGATGGCATCTTGAGCGGCATTTTGAAAGTTTTGATTTCTTGATTTGTCCCTTCATTCGGCCGGGTCTCGTCCCAATTCAGTCATTTTTTTCACAGTGACGCACAGATATGTCCCTTTGCTTTAGTATTGAGAATGGCTCCCGTGATTCTGGATGGAGGAAGCTTGGCAAACATGTCTGCTGCTTGGCCTCGTTCTCTCATTGAAACCACTTCTCCAAGGCGAATCAAGCAGTACTCGTATTGACCTGTATTGGGCTAGATGAAGTAGGTATAGCAAGAGTCTAGCGGTCTATGGAGGAGTATCAATCGCATTGTTTCTTCCCTTTCAACGCTTCCTGGCCCCCCCCCCCCTGCCGCCCCCCTTCTTCTAGAATCCGAGAAATCGCGAAAATGCTCCAGAACTGCAAGAGATGTATCCCAATCGGTCTCGAAAGAAGATGACCGTACCATCAAAGTGACAAAAAAAAAATCAAATCTAATCTCGCTTCCTTCAAGTCATCGTCTAGACACGTATATACCTGCTTCTCATCCACCACCGTCCGGTCTCATTTTCCCTCCCCCCCCCCCCCCCCCCCCCCCCCCCCCCCCCCCCCCCCCGGGCATCCATAGAATGAACCTTCAGAGCGCTCAGTTGAACGCCTTGTTCATAGCCTGGTGCGCCAGCTCGACGCCCAGGAACGTCGCCGCGTTCGCCGGGATGGCACGAGCAAGCGCCGGCCCGAAGCCCGGGAAGAAGGCCCTGTACCCTCCCTTGCCGTAGAGCTCGCGCACGACGCCGCCGATGGAGACGCTCCCCTCCGCCGTCTGCAGGCGCGACTTTACCGTGTCGACGGGGAACACGGGGATCCACATGGCGACGCCGGCGGCGGCGCCTGCGCAGGTGATGGCGGAGAGGCTGAGCTGGCCTGTGGGAGCGCCGTCCGGGCCGCGCGGGCTGAGGGCGCGCTTGATGTACTCGTAGGCGGCG
Source organism: Escovopsis sp. Ae720 (assembly GCA_003055925.1). NCBI lineage: Eukaryota > Fungi > Ascomycota > Sordariomycetes > Hypocreales > Hypocreaceae > Escovopsis > Escovopsis sp. Ae720. The sequence continues at coordinate 1,277,750 of NQYQ01000001.1, read as the reverse complement.
AAGTAGGCGGCGGAGCCGGGCCCGTCGCGGGCGAGGGTGGCAGCGGAGCCGCGGAAGACGGAGCGCAGGCCGCCGTCGCGGTAGAGCTGTCGGACGACGTCGAGGCCGCCCGAGTACTTTGGCTTCTCGCCGGGCGCGAGGGCGCGCTGGCCCTGGACCTGGAGGATGACTTTTACGCGCTCGAAGGGGGCGGTGATGGCGGTCATGGGGATGGCGGAGAGGAAGCCCGCGGCGGCGATTTGGGGGATGGAGAGGCCGCCTGTGGCGATGGTGGTGGTGGTGGAGGGGGAGAGGGAGGCGACGAGCTGCTTGCCTGCGTCGTAGCCCCAGAAGGAGACGGCGACTGGTTTGCGGATTTGGGAAGCGTCAGCGCATGTTGTGGGAAACGAGAAACACAAAACGTAAAAACGCAAAAAAAAAAACGAGGGGCAGAACTCACACATGGGCGTGACGCCGACGAGCGGCGCCGAGACGCCCGCGTAGAGGCCGCGGCGCAGGCCGTCGCGCGCGACGCTCTTGCGCACGACGTCCACGGCGGACGAGTAGACGCCGCGCTCGGCGGTCTGGAGGCGCACCTTGACGAGGTCGAAGGGGTGCCCGACGACGACGGCGCAGACGCCGCCGAAGCCGCCGGCGGCGAAGGAGCGCAGCTGCGACGCGAGGGAGGACTGGGACTGGGCCTGGGCGGGGGATTTGACGTCCTCGAGGGGGGGGCTCGTGGGCGCGGCGTCTTGCGTTGTGGAGGACATGGCTGTGGGTTGGTGCTGGTGCTGGTACTCGTATGTGTGAGTACTCGGTATGTGCGGGCGAGACGGCGGACAGTCGAGAGGACAGACGCGAAGGGGAGCGAGGGCGGCGCGGCGGTTTCCAAGAACAAGAGAGAGAGAGAGAGAGAGAGAGGAAATGGAGGAGAAGGAAAGGAAAGGAAAGGAAAGGGAGGACGGGCAGGAAAGAAAAGGACAGGAAAAGCAAAATGGGGGGAGAAAAGAAGAAGAAGAAGAAGAAAGAACGCGGTTTTGCTGTGGTGACGTTACGGCGGGATGGAGTGGTCGACCTTGGCTCGAGATCGTGGCAGGGATCCAATGCAATGATGGATGGATGGATCAAATGGATGGATGGATGGATCAATGTGGGCATGAACATTTCGCGACTGCCGCTGCGCTACCATGAGCAAACTGGAGTTGCAGGTTCCTGGCGGGTCTTGTGCCACCAACCCCACAGGTTCCTTTCTCTGGGGGATACTCTCGCGCTACTTCTCCGCGACCCCAGAGTAACATGCAAACACAGGCTAATACTGGTGATGATCCTTGAGACGCGAGGTACTCTTGGCTTGGCTAGATGTACCCAATTGTGGGAGGTACATCCTGTGGAGGACAAGCCTCTCCTCGGCCCGGGAACCGCTGGCTCGGGCGAGAGGATGTCACGATGGCCAGGGTTGCCATGAATCGTCCTGCGACGTCGTTACGGACATCAGTATCCCATACCCGGTCGATTTCTCCATTTCATTGATGTATGTTGATTTGTAGTGCTCCGGACTCCGTACTGGTAGGTCCTGCGACTGCTTCAAGTTGCGTGACGGGCGACGGATCATGAACATCTATGGTGGCATGGAGCATCTGACCTCTTCCTCTGACTTCCAAGATGGCAAAGGAGAGGCGAGCGACTCCGCGGCGAAGAATTCAAAGACCAGAGGGCGTCTACTCCCTGTAGGTTGTCGAGTCGCGACAAATGGCAAGCCGATGTGCCTCGGCATCTCCATCTTCCCCGGGTCGGCGCGGAGAAACATCTAGTCCGGGGCTCTGTGCTATCACATGTCAAATAGGCGGACTTCTGACGAGGGGCAGTACTCGTACTCGTACTCCGTACTCCGTACTCCGTAGTAAACATCAACATCATGTCAAGACTCGCAGATTTCAGCCTACACATTGGGCAAGGTGACCTCCGTCTATTGAAAGTGTGGAGGAGATGTGGAGGAGAGTGCGGATGTACAACGGAACACCGCGTACGAGTACGAGTAATCGTGGACTTTTCTACTCCGTACTTTGTACTTGTACTCGTACCCGTACTCCTGAGGCATGCCTCTGTCAGCGTCCCGTAGATCCCCGAGGCGTCGGGCTAGGAGATGCAAGAGACAGACGTGCATATTCAAAAGAAGGAAAAAAAAACATCCATCCACCCAAATTCCGGAAAACAAACGTCATCACGCTTCGAGTGCGAGTCTACGGAGTAGACGAATCCAACTCCGCGCTGCTATATGTCAAATAAATGCCGCCGCTGTCCATAAACCAAAACGCCATTGACTCCGCGCCCCAGAGCACTTCTCCGCGGTCCCATGAGTCTCGTTCACTCGCCCGTCCTAACTCGGCTGCTGACAGGATCCAGTTCCGCCTGCGCCTACTTGGAGGATCCGGGACTCCAAATTCGATTTGGCACCACGATGGTCATCATCATCAGGCAAAGAGGTTCGGCCTCTGCGTTACCGTCGTAGTCGTGCTGAACCTCCTCGTCCGGGCGCACCAGCACCCGTTGTCGCCCTCCCTCTCGACCTGCACCATCGCGCTGATGCCTTCCTTGCGCAGGTACTCGCTGACGCGGTCCCTCGTGTCGTCCAGATCGGCCCCACGCGCCGCCGTCACGTGTACTATGCCCCTGAGCGTGTTGCTCGCGCCGTCGTCCATCCAGAACTTGGGCGTCGTGTAGTCGGTCACGCCTCGCTGCTGCCCGATCCCCGCGAGCGTGTTGCGCAGGTTGTACTCGATGCCCTCGGGGACCGTCAGCAGCAGCTTCCTGGCAGACGAGAGCACGAGCGGCACCGCCGACATGAAGATGAGCGCCGCGATGAAGCACGACGCCAGCGGATCCCACCCGGACCACCCCCACAGGCTGGTCAGCACCGTCGAGACGATGACCGAGACGCTGCCAAGCGTGTCTGCCATGATGTGCAGGTAAATGCCGTACATGTTCTCGTTGCCGTGTATGTGTCCGTGGCCGCCGTGGCCCTGATGTGAGCCACAGCCGCCCGTCTGCTTCTCCCCGTGCGAATGCGAATGCGAATGCGAATGGTCGTGGCCATGGCCGTGCGAGTGGTGATGGCCGTGGTCGTGCGAATGGTCGTGGCCGTGGTGGTGATGGCCAAAGGACATCATGCCGACTAGGTTGACCGCGAGACCGAGGGAGCTGACAATTAGAAGCTCGCTCAACCGCTTCGTCTCTGTCCCCTCCCACAGACGCTCGAATGCCTCGAATGCGATCTCCAAGCTCAGCAACCTGGAGGAAAATTTAGTATGTCAGCAAGATCCGATCGGGTTGGGGCTTGGCCCAGGTGAAACCCACATCAAGAGGATGCCGTTGGCGAAGCCGCTCAGCGTCTCGACGTTTCGAAATCCGTGCGGGAACCTCTGGCTCGGTGGCCACTTGCTCAGGACGGCCGCCACCAAACCCACCAGCAGCGCGACGCAATCGAAGAACATGTGGATGCTGTCACTCAAGAGTCCCAGCGAGTCGGTCAAGTAGCCATAGAATGCCTGGACCATCATGAAAGCGAAATTGAGCCTGCAGCAATCGTCAGCATGCCGTTTGTCGCGTGTCCAGCTCCAGGGATTTCGGGGAGAACTGCGCACGCCATGAAGTAGAAGATGCGCCTTGAGTCTTTCTCGACCAGTATCGCGTGCACGAGGGGGAACCTGGCCGTGAAGACAAGGAGCGTTCTCGTAAGGAGAGATCTCTTATCGGGATTCTCGTGAATGTGGCCGTGAATGTGACTGTGACTGTGACTGTGGTTATGATCGTGACCATGGTCGTGGTCGTGGTCGTGATCGTGATCGTGGTCGTGATCGTGATCGTGGTCGTGATCGTGATCGTGGTCCTTTCCATGCTCATGGCCGTGATCGTGCTTGTGATCGCGCTCGTGTTCGTGTGCGTGACAATGGCTTTGACGGAGTTGATATCCGTGACTGTGTTGACGATCGTGGCCGTGGCCGTGGCCGTGGTTGTCGTGATGGCGCTGGTGCCCGCCGGGCGGCAGGTACGGCGAATTTGATGACGCTGGCCCCAATGAGTACAGACTCTCCCTTGACCCATCGGCAAAGCCATTCATGCCGTCGGCGTGCGGCTTGTCTCCGGGGAGTAGGGCACCCGAAATCGACGAGCGCGAGTCCAGACGGCTGCGGGAGTGGTTGGGCGCATGTGCGTGCGCGTGCGCGTGCGAGTGAGAGTGAGAGTGCGAACGGCCATGGCCGTGGCCAATGCTCTGGTTCTGGCTGTGGTTGTGACTGCGATGATGATCGTGGTTGTGATGACGGGCGTGGCCGTGGTCGTCGTGGCTGTGGGTGTGGGCATGGCCGTTGTGGTCCTTGCGCGTCTGGTCGTCGTCGTCGTCGTCGTCGTCGTCGTCGTCGAAGGGCTGGGCGCGCGCCGGATTGTACTGGTAGCCCGTCACCGGCCCCCACGCATTGACAGCCTCGTGGGGATTGTCGTGCAAGTCCAGGTGATGCGGGTGCGGGAAAGCTGGTGATTCCAAGAGACAGGGAGACTCCATTGTCGCAGGGGGGTCACTGGTGTTTGTTGGTTTTCTCGGCGAGAGAGTCGAAGAAAAAAGGGGGCAAGGAAGGGGAAAAAATGAAAGGAAAAGGAAAGAGAAAAAGAAAAGAGAATCAAGGAAGAGTTATTGTCGCAGCATTGGCATTCAGTTGTCCAGCGGATGGAACAGGCCCAGATGGAGGCGATCGGTGTAGGAAGTTGAGACGGCAAGGGTCTGGGACGAGCTGAAAGGTCTCGGGTCTCAGAAGACAGCAGCCATCTAGGTATAGAGGTAGTGAGGACTCGGATGAAGCAGGAATGTCGTAATGTTTTGCGTGACAGCGAGGGTGAAGAAGGAGAAAAAAGCGAATCAATAACACCTAATGACAGAATGGAAAAGAGGAGAAGAAGAGACACGACTCGTTATATTGAATAGCACTAGTAAGGAGGAGAGAAAGGAGGGGAAAAGGAAAGTAAAAGGAAAAGAAAAGAGAAGAGAAGAAAAGAAAAAGAAGAGAAAAGGAAAGAGAGACCTTTTGAGCAAGAGCCGGACTTGCGGGAGGAAGTCGTGACGCGGCGATAAGAGGAAGGCTTGAGCACTGTGAAGGGAGGAAGGAAGGACAGAAGGAAGGAAGGAAGGAGGGACTCAGGGAGGAAGAGGGGAGACTCTCCTCGGAGGAGGCAAGAACCGGATCGGCATGGACGCTGCACGTCGAGTCGATGAGTCGATCCAATGCCACTCTCGTATTGAACGGGGCACTCGTACTGGCGGTGATGCGCCCCGGCCGATCTAGCCCAGTCTAGCATGACAAGAAGTTTGGTCAGATTCGATGGAGGCAGCAAC
>NQYQ01000001.1:1207835-1231077 GCA_003055925.1 Escovopsis sp. Ae720 | reverse complement strand
AAAAAAAAAAAAAAAAAAAAAAAAAAAAAAAAAAAAAAAACCTCCCAGACGAGGACAGACTTGATTCGCAACTCGGGCGAGGGGCCGCCTTTGCGAAAGGCTTCGGGTGAGATCGAGAGCCCATCACAACCGACTGAGGCCTGACCGACGGCCAGACCGGAGGCGATAGCATCACCATCATCACCATATAACCACCACCACCACCACCACCATCACCATCACCACCACCACAGCCGCCACCATGGCCTCCGGGGAAGACACGGCCCGGCCGCCCAATGGCTCCGGACCCAAGCATGCTCCCGCCGCCAGCATCGCCTCCGTGTCCACCAGATCTTCCCCCAGGGGCTTCGTGCCCCTCGTCTCCGTCGTCGGCTTCCACCACGCCCGCGGGCCCGAGGTCGAGAACTGGTTCGGCGCCGACGACGGCTTCGACCCGGCCGCCGCCTACGGCTGGTCCCTGCTCCCCTTCATGGCCCTGAGCGACGGCGCGCACGCGTGAGTACCCACCACCCGATTTCTCACCACCTCCCGCATATCTCGGCGATCATCACGGCGCGCGCTGACCCCGCCAGCTCCGAGGAGGACTTCTCCTACTTCACCCTCCTGCGGCCCGAGACCGAAGACGAGCCGGCGACGTCGCTCTTCGGCATCGCCTGCACCCGCCAGCTCGACTCCTCCCAGCTCCTCAACCGGCCCCCCGACGTCACCCGGTCCACGGTCCAGAAGGCCGTCGTCGTCATCGCCGACAGCCCCCAGTTCTTCGGCATGCTCAGGGAGCGCCTCAGCGTCGTCACCCAGGTCTGGTTCGCGCAGAAGGAGTTCACAGACGTCGACATCCTGCGCAGGTTCCAGGAGAGCCTCGCAGACGAGAAGGCCCGCGGCCTGCTCGCGGACGATGCGCAGAAGGACCAGCACCTTGGCATGAGCCTGCGCGAGCTGATCCACGAGTTCAAGTGGCAGGCACTCGTGCTGCTCAAGTGCTGTCTGCTCCAGCCAAAGGTCAGCTGCCCTTTTTTTTATTACCTGGATATATCCATGGACGGTCTGGGGGAAGCAAGAATGTGATAAGGGGCGCAATTGTTGACGATTCCATAGATGCTGTTCTTCGGCTCGCGCTGCGACAGGCTGTGCATGGTCCAGTTCTCCCTCATCTCCCTCATACCGGGCCTCATCCGCAACCTGCAGGATTGCGCGGACCCGGAGCTCAACAGCTACGAGAAGCAGCTGGCCCAGCCCACGAGTCTGCAGAGTAGCAATCGCAACTCGCTGCTGGCCTTTATGGGGCTCCCGCTGCAGATATTCGGAAAGGTAGGTTTGCCGCCCCCATACCGCCGCGGTCTCGCGACCCTTTTTTTTCTCTCTCGATCTCTCTCTTTGAACGAGTGAACGAAGCGCGCGCGCGCGCGCACATACACACACACACACATCCCTCCAGCTTGTGGTGCCAAAAGATGGGCTTCTAACCGTTCTCTGTTCCTCGCGCTTCTAGGGCGGCTACTTCGGGCCTTACACGCCGCTCCAGCAGCTCGACATGCTCGCCGACGTCGGGACCAAGTCGTACCTCGTCGGCAGCACCAACTCGCTCCTCCTGCAGCAGAAGGACCGCTACAGCGACATCCTCGTCAACCTCGACGACTACACCGTCAACATCACGTCCCCCTCCCTCCGCGCCGCGCTGGCCCTCACCCCCGCCGACCGCCGCTGGATCGACTTCCTCACCCAGGAGGTCAACGAGACCTGGGACGACAACGACCCCAGCAGGCCCAGCACCATGCGCTACGCCGGCAGCGAGGAGTACATCCGCTCCCAGTTCGAGTCGTACGTCATCGGCCTCATCGCCTCCGTCAAGTACCACAACTACATCGCCGCCAACGCGGGCGGCGTCTACGCCTCCGCCGAGGGCGACCCGGCCGTCGACTTCGGGCTCGAGTGGGTCGAGGCGTGGATGCGCACCGAGAACTACCGCATGTGGGACGCCAACACGGACACCAACCTCTTCGCCGTCTCGGAGCCCAAACACCCCTGCGCGGGGGGGCTCACCATCGAGGACGTCCAGCGCCGCATCACGGAGCAGGTCAAGGACCTGCACCTCGACGAGCGCCTCGCGCAGGGCCGCGACATGCTCGGCCGCAACATCGCCGCGGGCCGCGAGAAGGCGTCCACCATGCTCAGCAAGATCTACTCCGACGTCGAGTCGTACCGCGAGGCGCAGCGCAAAAAACAACAACAGCAGCAGCAGCAGCAGCAGCAGCAGCAACAGAATCAAAATCAAAATCAAAATCAAAATCAGCAGCAGCCCGCCGCCGCCCAAACCCCGCCCCGCGCCACCGCAACCGGCACCAGTGCAAGCAGCATCCACAACGGCTCCCACAGCGGCACCAACAGCCCCCACGGCTCCGTCGACCTCACCCGCGCCAGCCAGGCCGTCCAGGCCGTCGGCAGCCGCGCCGGCGCGTACGTCGCCTCGTGGGCCTCGTGGGCCGGCGAGAAGCGCAAGACGGGCGGCTGGGCGCCCGCGTGGGGCAAGAAGTTCTCCTCCGCCGCCGCCGCTTCCGCCTCCGCGTCCGCCTCCGTCCCGACGAGCCCCATCGACAGGGACTACACGTTCGTCAGCTCGCCGCAGAGCCACCGCCTGTACCGGCCCATGACGCAGGAGTCGTACGACGAGGATATCCTGTCGGACTCGAGCGGGCGGCCGGACACGGCGAGCTCGACGGCCGAGGCGGCGCCGCTTGCGGGGCACGCGGCTTCGGACGGGTTTCACGAGGAGCGGCTAATAGGGGGCAGCGAATAGATCAATTGGGCGTAAGACCCAGATCCACGATCCGGACGGATCATGCGCGATATCATCGTGCAAAGTGTCCACGGGATGGCGAGCACAGCGAGCGACGGCGGTTTTTATTTGGGCAGCGGGAATTCCAAAAAAAAAATAAAAGTTTGGGGAAGGGGGAAGGAGGTGACAAGAAAAGAGGAGGAGGTTTGAATAGCATTGATACGTGCTGCTTTCGTCACGGGAGTATCGCGGTCGATGCCGGGCCGGGCCGGGCCGGGTCCTGTTCTCCTGCTTCTTGTCTCTCTCTCTCTCTCTCTCTACACCATTGGGCTGGGGATTTCATGTTGGGTGATTCTTCTTTCTTTTTTTTTTTTTCTCAAAATTTCAAGTCCTTTCGGTGGGCGAGTCTGTCACTGGGAGGGATACATATCTAACCGGATCATGAGCGTGCGCGGGATGGCCGGCTGATCCATTTCGGGACGACTCTCTCTCTGCATAAGCGCATAGCATATCATGACCTGTGCGAATGGCACTTCGAGCGAGCACTGTTTTTCACCCCTCTATTCACCGCGTCGTCTTGCACACGCTGTGCCACGAAACAGGGATTTTTGAATATCAATCAATCAATAAGCCCAGACGAGCTCTCTGGTATAGCTTGAAAGTGCCCGTGCCCTCCAAATGCAGCATTCGTGAGGACCTCGACCGAGGTGAAGCAGGGCGTGATTGTCCATGCTCCGTTCGGCAATGTCATGAAAAAGGCTATGTCTAGTCGTCAAACCCAAATATGTCCCGTCTCCAGCCTCCCTTGACCTCCCGCCTCGATACAACCGATAGAGAGAAAAGAGAATAGAATAAAAAGGGGGGAAAAGGGGGGGGGGGGGGGGGGGGGTAAGATATCTCGTTCCCGGCGCTCGACTAGGTTTCTCAGAGTTCCCCGAAATCTCCTCCCCCCCAAAAGAAACGCCAAAGCATATGTGACGACATCCCCCGCAATCAGGCGAGGTAACCCAGTTCATCGTCGTTGAGGCGCTCCAAGTACTCCTTGTCCAGGAGAATTTCTATGCACTTCTTGATGTCGCTGACCTTGGGCACGAAGCGCGAGCGTATCTGGTTGATGGTCTCGCTCACGAGCTGCGTGTGCTTCATCCGTTTCCGCGCCTTCATGATGCGCACGATTGCTGACTGTAAGGGGGGGGAAAGGGGGAAAAAGAAAAAGAAGTCAGTCAGTTGCTTTCCAAGGGGACAGATAGACCACATATGTTTCGTGCTTACCTGCAGAACGAGCCTGCGGTCCTCCTCAATCGTCTTGTTCGTCTCGACCTCCTCCTGCTTTGACTCCTTGACACCGCCGAGGTTCAGGTTCACCCTGATCTTCTTGTTCTTGAAGTCGAAGTTGAGCTTGAACGTCTTGCCGGGCCCCGGCTTGTCCCCTCCATCCATCAGGAGCACCTTGGCCTTGAGGATGACAGACAGGGCCTGATCGAGCACCTCGGTACTGAGCTGGGTCACCTCGATCATGTCTTCGTACGTGTAGGTGTCCTTTTCGTTGAAGAGGAGGAGGATGGCCATTTGGTAAATGGAGACCTGGAAGGTGTAGGGGGTCTTGGCGCCCTTGCAGTAGCCGGCCTTGATCTCGCCCTTGCACAGATGCCACAGCCACGTCAGCTTCCTGCCATCGTGCTTGTGCTTGTAGAATCGGACGAATCGGTCAATCTCCGCCGAGATCTCCGAGGGCGCGACGAAGTGGGTGCTGGGGGGTGTCAGGGGCCAGAAACCGGTTCCGAGGATGGAGAAGGTCGAGTCGACAGCCTTGCTGCTCTCGACGCTCTCGAGGTGGTCCCTGAACTCCTTGTTGAGGTCCTTGGAGATTTGCATGTCCTGGAACATGCGCTGCAGCTTGTTGGTGTACTCGAAACCGCACGCCTCCTTGAGCTTGCTGATGACACTTGTCTCGGCGTCGTCCGAGGACGAGTTGCTGTGCACGAGTCGCCTCGCCAGCATGCGCGAGTAGAACTTCTGGAAGACATCCTTGTCCTCGATGTACTTAAAGACCGTCATGATCTGGGAGAGTGTCCGCTCCAGGTCTGCTTCCTCGATGCTCGTGCTGCTCTTCCGGAGGAGCACGTCGGTGTACTTGGCCAGCAGCTCTGGCGATTTGCTGGAGCCGGACTTGCACACCTCATTGCGGTTGACGAACTCTCTGCAGGCATTGTCCAGGGATCGCGTGAATTCTGGCTCGTCCTTGAAGGCTCGCTTGACGAGGCTCTGGTACTGTGTGTGGATCTCGAGGAGCGCATCGACGTACACCTTGGGCTCGAGCTTGTCGCCATCGGTGGATGAGACTTTCTGCACGGCAAGCAGGCCCGCCCTTCTTACGTGGGTCTCGAATCTAGTTCTTAGCGGGTCCAGGCCATCTGGAATCCTGGCGAGAAGGTTGTACATCCGAGCCATGTCGTCTTCCCGGTCGTTATCCAGCAGGATCTGGAACTCTTCGCGCAGGAGGGTCGAGTGGTCGGCAATCAGGGCTTGGTTGCATCGTCTCAACAGGGGGATGGCGATGTCCTGGTGGAGGTACATCTTGACGCGTTCCTCTTCTTCGGCAAGCCGCTCCTCGGCCTTCTTCATGTACTCGACGATGCTGTTCTCGGCGACGAATTGCTTGGACTCGGCTTGGTAGAACTCCTCGGTGGCTTGCAGGAACGGTCGCTCGAAGTGGTACCGGTAGACGTCGAGGGTTGACTTTGTCGGGTCGGCTTCGTCCAGGCCGAGGGAGACGAAGGAGTCGACGACTTGCTTGATCTGGCTGTGCTCAATGGTCTCGCCATTGCGCTGCTTCTCTACCAACTTCAGTACGGCATCCATGACCTTGCTCGATACCTGCTCGAACAAGACATTGCGCCACTGAACAAGATGGAGGGTGTACACGTCGTAGATGTTCTTCTTGCCTTCGTCTATCTCACGTTTCACCCAGTGCCTGTTAAGATATTGAAACAGGTGATGAATATACTTGGCTGCGACGGTATAACGATCCCACTCCTTGATGTAGTAGGTAAGCAAGGCCTCATCCGTATGAGACTTGGACTCCTGGACCAGACTGGTCAAATGCAGGTTAAGGTATTTGATGAGGTGGTTGTAGAGGTCCTCGCCAAGGAGATGAGCTGCCCCCAATGACACAGCCAGTCAGCAAAAAAAAAAAAAAAAAAAACGAAGCCGGGGATGAGGGAGAAAGAGGGGCGAATCCGGCTCCTAGGTCTCGCGACACAAGACTTACCTCCGCGATGGTTCGCATGCATATTACCAGCAGGCCCTGTCAAGCTGACGGCTTTCTGGGAGGTGCAGAAATTGTGAACGGCACTGTCTCGGGTGAGCATGGCGATATAAGAGCAGCAAGGCGCAGTACCTGCTGGGGGGAGTTCGATTCGGCGTACGTATAGATGCCCATGTACATCTGCATGTCCATTCCCTGGTTCAGGGCATTCATGATGCGCGCTATGCCATCTTGAAGATATTCCCAGCTACGAAACGGTCAGGATCGCGATATTCTCGTAGGATGAAGGAAGGGAGGAAGAGGGGGGGAGTTGGCAGTGCAGCTTACGTCGCTGCGATGTCTTCTCGGTTTGGGACCGGCGGCAGATGGTTTGGACCACCCATCCTGGCTATAGAGATCGAGGTGACGGAGGCGAGGCAAACGAATGTGATCGGCGAGAGGGGCGGTAGAGAAGTCGGAGGCGGGGTATGGACGGCCCTTGACTGCGGCTCGCGTGGCCGACTTGGGCAGAAAGGCAGGAGGAGGTCGCTCTGGCCACTGGCGAATCAGCCGTCGTGGCTGCGACAGGCAAAAAAAAGGAAACGGGTCTCGAGATGGGGTAGTCGGAAGCTGTCGACGTGAGGAGATGGCGGAGAGGTCGTGACGAGGAGTGTTGCGAGCGAACGCGGCGGCGACTGGCGGCGACGGCAACGAAGGCTGTTGGGTCGCTCGGCGAGATGGCCCGAAGCGTCAGGAACCAGGATGTGCTTGCAGCCAGGCGAGAAAAACGTCGCTTCGAGAGACAGTCTGAGCGAGTCCGTCTCTGTTGTTCGCCAGGCGACCAAACCTAAGGAGAGAAGACAGAGAGGAGGAGGTTTAGTAGGATGGTGAGAGAGGAGGGGGGACGTGTGGGGAGGGGGCGAGAAGGAAAGAGAGAAAATGGCGGAGGGCGTGAAGCGAGAGGCGACGAAGATGAGAAGAAGAAGACTCGGATGAAGAAGAAGAAGAGAAGGAGGAGGCAGAGGAGGAGGAGGAGGAGGAGGAAGGGCAAAATCCAAGAGAGAAGCTCGCGGGGGAAGAGGGTTAAGGGGAGACTCCGGTGACTGTTGGATTTGGGCGAAACTTCAAACAGCTGGGGAGACGATGGACGTCAATGCGTAATGTATAAAGTGGAATGTGGATGGATGGATGGATTGATGGATTGATTGATGGATTGGTTGAATCTACTAAGATGATGGAGGAGATCAGGCAGTCGAGATTAAGCCGAAGCTGCACGCACGCACCACATCAATTGATTGATACTATATTGATCCCCCCCCCCCAATTGATTGAAATCGTTTGCTGACCTACCCTATACTTTAGTCAGAAAGACACTGATTGATTGATCCATGGATCAATGGATTTACGAGTACGGAGTCCCACTACTACTTAGTACTGACTACTACTACTAACTACCAGTTCAGGTAGGTACCTAACAGCCTAGACTGAGTGCTCCTCAGCTTCTAGTACGCACTGTGTGCTTGCTTGCGACGGCAGCTTCAAGCTTCTGGCAAGCGCAACCGGGCCCATTGAAGCTGGCGGATTCCATCTTGAAATCAATCCGAATCGCGACATGGAAGACTCCCGCTCAGGATGTATTGCTGTCTGTTTATGAGTACTATAGTACTTGTAGTAGTAGATCTACTAAGTTCGTGCGGATCACAAACCTATACTCTCTACTACCAGGTAGTAGAGCACTGGCCGCGATAGAGCACATCAATTGGCACGCGACTCGGCAAACCCCGAGATCGAGCATCATGTACGAGAGGTAAGTAGTACTCGTAGTAGGTATGCTGATACATCACTGGAATGCTTCATACCCAGTGTACAAGTACCTCGAGGAGACGCTTTTATTACTACGGCCCGGCCCCACCGGTGCTCGAACGACGACAGTTGCAGTTCGCTGCTTCGTAAACGAGACAGAAAGAGTCGCCGTCTCGCCTCCAGTACATACTTGTAAGAGGTGAGTCGGGGATTGCGTCAGACTACATATGAGTACTACGAGTACTACTACCTAGTACTAACCTACCTCCACCTCGTTTGTTATTCCCTCTTCAAGCACAACATCCATTGATTGATCCATTGATCCAATGATTCATCAACCTACTATCGAGAATCGCGAAACCAAAAAGTCAAAGTCCTCTCTTAGTACCTTGATAAAGGACGAAACGAAGCTACCCAGTATTGCAGGAACTTGAGATGAACAAGACAAACAAACAAAAACCAAAACCGGCCAAAGCGGCCGTGCTATCAGAACGCTTCCTCCAACGCCAGACAGAAACAAGTCTCGCGTACTACTATAGTAGATCAAAAAGGAAATCGCACGACATCAGTACTCGTACCCCTCGATCGCTACTACCGGTACGAGTACTACTACTACCTACAGGTACTACTACACCACCTTCTCGCCCACCTCACGTGGCCTCATGTAGCCGTGTTCGTGGTCGTCCCCGCCGCCCAGCTTGACGACGGTCCGGAAGATGTTCATCGCAAAGTTGATGGACCAGGACATGAGCCCGAGGAGCATGACCCCGGCCAGGGCCTTTGTCAGGGACCGCGCGCTGGCGGCGCCCTTGTTATGGTAGACGACGCTCTCGAACGCGAGTGCCGTGCTCGCCGACTTGAAGATGATGAAGAAGAGGTCGAGCAGGATCAGCGAGATCTTGCGCACCGCAGACCGGAGCCCCAGCGGCTTCCCCGTCAGCTCGTCGTAGATCGAAAAGGCGATGAACGGGATGGCGACGGTGTCGATCGCGACGGCCACCATGGCCTGGCTGCGCTGGGCAGAGTTGTTCCGCGCCGCGTCCTCCAGCCGGAACAGGCGGGCCGAGATGCCCAGGGCCACGATGGAGGTGATCATGACGACCAGCCGGAACAGTATGGGCGCGATCGACCCGCGCATCATCTGCTTCCAGATGGCGCTCGACAGCGTCCTCCGACTCTTCGACGGCTTGGCCGCGGCCGCATCCAGTGCTGCGCTCCCTTGCTTGTTGAGCCCCGGCTGCATGCGGTTCAGGGACCGCGCCGAGATGATGCGGCTTTGGTTGGACTCTGTACGGCCCCATGCCGACGACCGTATGAAGTCATGCCACTCCAGCTCGGGTTTTCGCGGGGCGGAGTGGTAGGCGGGAACGATGACGGGCTCCGATGATCGGAGGTGGTCCCAATCCCTTCCGCGCCTGGGCGCGCGGCCGTTCCTGAAGAAGTGGCCCAACCTGGACCTGGGCTTCTTGCGCTCTCCCAGGTCCGGGTCCTCGAAGTAGACCCACCCATCCTCGGATTCCCGGCCCCTTTCTTGGGCTTCGACGCTCTGCTCGAGTCGTGTGATTCGGTCCGGGGGTTTCAGTAGATTCAGCTGTGCCTCGGAGGGGGCGCCGTGGCGCCGGTCGTAGCTCGCGATCCAAGCTGCGCAGTTCACGGGTGACGTTAGCTCAGGTCGGAGGGTCGGGACAGGCGGCAACGATCCTGGAAGAAGGGGGAGGGGGGGGGAGGCCATCATACGCGGGAGTGTTCTTGCTGGCGGTCGACCACGTTCAAGCTGGGGAGGAGAGGAGGTTGCCGATGGGCCGGCCGAGCTTGTGGGAGCGGACACCTGCGGCACCGACGAGATATATGCCATGCTGCTCTCATCTATCGTGGACATCTATACCTCTCCGTATCCCCGGAGAGACGAGTCGTATTATGTTGGAGTCCGAGAATCGTGGGACGTTTGCGATCATGACCCGGCTAACGGCAGCGCATGGATCAAGGGCTTTGGTGAGTAGGACGAGGAAAGAAGCGCGGCGCATGCTCTCTGAATCGCCTCAAGAATCGTCGCTCGGGCGTGGGACCATGATATCAAGTTGGGTCAATACTAGTAGTACTGAGAGTGAAAAGAAAATCTATGAGAAAATAAGGGAAAGAAGATGGAGGTGGAAGACTCGAGCTTGATCTGATGGATGGAGGAGAGAAGAAAGAGAGAACTACTACCTACTACTACGGAGTGGTAGCAGAGGAACAGGTTGAAGAGAGAGAGGGAAAGAAAGAAAGAAAGAAAGAAAGAAAGAAAAGACGAGGCTACCTACTGAGTAGTAGGTAAACATTGACCATGACGCTTTGTGCTGCTGGAGCCTGGACATTTCTCGGGACTGGAAGTGCCCTGCTGCCAAGTCCTTTAGATCAATCAATTGATCAAATGTGATTGATATCAATAATTTTCTGGCCTGGTCCCGAGCGCGAGGACCCAGCCATGGAGTCGTGGGGGGAAAAGGGCAGATCCAACATTACCATATGTACGGAGTAGAGCGAGTGCCGTATGACACCATGACACCATTGACAAGCTCGAGCCGACAGCAGCTGACGAGCGACCTGGGAGCCAGTGAGAGGGCTCAGTACTCGTAAGAGTAGTACTGAAAGGTAGTAGTAGAGGGATCGAATTGATTTTCCGTACTCCGTGATCCAATCCATGGATGGATCAATCCATCCAAGCCGCCGCTTGAGCCATGCCGATTGCGCAGCCTCCAGCCTCCCCGCCCCTTTTGTCTGCTTCAAAGGATTGAAGTCGGTGATTTCAATGATTGATCCATGGATCATCATGCTCTCCTTTGCCTCTGCATTCAATTCAAGTGCAAACAATGTACGGAGTACCTACCTACTAGGTACATACATATCTTGATGTACCGTGACTGCAGTGGTAAGGAGAAGGTGCAGCCTTGATGGATGCAGAGTCATGCGGGGTTGCCGTCGGTGCCTCCTGCCAGGAATCTTCAGCGCATCTTCATTTCAACCAACTCGAGATATTGCAGGCAGGAGCACCTCTGCTTTCTATCAATACAGCGCAGGAACGACCTCCTGTTATGTGGGATGATGCCTCCAAGGCCCCCAGGGCGCCTTCTCCTGGACTCTTCAGGACAGCGACCAGCTCCAGATCGAGGGACGTTCTTGCCGCCCCGGAAGAGTCCATCTCCCACTCCAGCCTTTTGAGTCGTTCCTGCCAGAACTGGAGGTTCAGGCCTTCAGGTGCGCAGTGCATCCAGTATTCATGGTTCCTTCCAGATCAAAACGGTACACCGACCATCCCATTGCACTGCGCCTTCCGTTGACGCCGTGCAAGAGGTGTCCACCGTCGACTCGGAGGTCCCCCCTTCCTGCCCTTGACGTTGAACTTCCACCTTGAAAGTGCAGCTCCAAGTCCAGCTTCGAGTTCCAACACGGAAGGACCTCGGAGTCGTCACAGGCACCGGGAGGTACAAATACAGTGTGCGGCTCCAGCAGAGCAGGCACGACCCAATCCGACCGGCTGCTTATGTCAGGCACGATCCACTCCGCCTCTCTCGCCTCGGCTGCGTCACCTGACGGCGCGCTTCGCTCCTGCCTAGGACGCGCCATCACCTCTGCAGCAAGGCGCCGCACCTTTTTGGCCAGATTCAATCCCACGCAAAAGCCCTGCATCATGCGAGATGCTTCAAACGCCCAGGCACGCCTTCACCTCATACCTACATACATAAGCCGGATCCCCTCATCCGAAGCTGCATCTGCGTCTCGGTCGCCCATGACCCGCGCACGTCGAACCTCTTTCGCGCTTTCGCATCAGGCTTGATCTCGTCGCTCGTTTAATAGATTTTTTTCTTCTCTTTCTTTCTTCGATCCCTTCAACCACCGTCCGTCTCATACTGTACTACTCCGTACTCCAATCTTTCTCGGGCAGTTGCTTGCCTGCCACCACTGCGGAATACCCACTACCACTTCTCGCGTTTCCAGCCAGCTTCGGGCTTCCAGGTGCATGGAAGCTTCTTCATGCTGACCCTCCACCGACCCTGGCCTCTCATTCATCATCAATGTCGACTTGTCGCGTCGTCCGCCCTCGTTCTTTTCGCGCATCGATTGCTCTTGCGTCGACATGAACTTGTCAACATTCGAGACCACCGAGCCACTCGTTCCGATTCATTGCACGCCCTGCAATTGAACCGATATCGCGCGCGCAAATCGAGAGCTGCCTTGCGCCCATCGGCACTTGCCAAGGGTCCGGGAAGAGAAGGAGATATCACCTGGAAGAGAAAGAATATTCACGGGAAAGGGAGCAGAATCCGACGTCACGATGCAAACGCTTAAGGACCGATCGACCCGGCTTCAGGCCTTTGCTCGCCTTTCAGATGACGGAGAAGGCAGCGCCGCCGCCGTTGCCGCCAGCGGCGCGGGGCAGCAGCAGATCCAGGAGCCAGACATTCGACAGGAAGCGCCCCCGGCACCCGCAGCTATGTCCGCCATGGAACGTCAACAGCTGGCTGAGGCTGCTCGGCTTCCCGTTCCGAATGTGATTCGACAGAGCCTCGGGCATCAACGCGGTTCTAGCCAACCGCCGCTCGAGTCGCATCGGCGACTTCATTCACATTCTCCAGTCGTCCAGCCAAACGGGGTGGCTGGGAAGCCCGCAGACGCGAGCCGGTTCGATCTCTTCAATGGGTCCCAGCTTGGCGATGGGTTTCTCGTCTCCGGTCTCACGACGCCGCATAGCGAGCGTGCCGATCCTGAGCCCGAACGAACTCCTGTGCCCATACCCAGGCCTCGGCCCCTCTCGATACCTGTCCCGGACAGAAGAAATAATATGGCTCATCCGAGGGAATCATCCCGGGGGGACTTCGACCGAACTCTACGCCCCAGCAACAACGCTTCCTTCCAACTGGGCGAAGATCTGCTGATGAAAGTGGTGAGCGGCCCTCGCCGCCATAACCCCTCTCACATGAACGATGGTTTCCATAATGGCGCCGTCAACGGGAACGGAAAGTCCCACGAAAACCGGCCGTACGTCTCGGATTACGGCTTGCGGCCTGCGTCCCCCTCTGCCGGGCCGCCTAAGTTGCCTTTGCGAGAAGTAAAGATCAGGAATCCACACGTTGCAAGGCACAACGAGCTCCATGCCCGGGATAAGCGAAATCAGCCACCCGAATCGCCTGTCTTTGACACTCACAATTGGCAGAGGCGCCACCCCGAAGAGTCGAGCCGTCATGCAAGGTTTCCAGATGCGGACGATGATGGCGCATCGACGACGAACGGGGACGCCCGTGCATTCCCGAGACCGAGCCGAGCAAACGGCTCCCCTGTCCGGCGCGGGGCGAATCCCGCCGCGGCACAGGGGTTCTCATCGCAGTCTCCTCCGGACAAGAAGCGTCGAAGGTCCACGCTGGATTACGACGACATGGCGCTCAACAACATGAGCTTCGCAGATCTGCTCAACGAACCCTTCGACTTCGATCCCTCGAAGGCGTCACCGCACCATGCCGGCCATGGTGCCGGTGCAGGGAGCCTCAACGCAAAGCTCGAACAATACCGTCACCAGTCCACCAAGGAGCAGCGCTATCTCTTCCAGAACCTGTCAGTCGACGACTGGGAGGTCGCGGGGGACTGGTTTGCCGATCAGTTCGTGGACATCATGCAGCGGTTGAGGGACGCGAGACGAAACAAGCGCCAGCTGATGCAGGATTTCGAGGACGAAGCGGCCGGCCGTGAGGAGGCCGTCCGGCTGCGGTCGGAAGCCATTGACAGAAAGCTTGTCAAGATGAGGCAAGATGGCCAGCGTGTGGTTGGGTCCCACGAAGGTTGAGGGATGCAAAATTTGCGGACACCATTTCGAGCCCTCTTCTGGGCTTGGATTCATTGATGTTTATCATTGTTATCACATAGGGTTGGGCCTTACGGTACTGTTCACGGCGCTGGCTCTGCCCCCCTTCTCTCCCCCAACCATCTTCCTTTCCACCTTTTCTCTTCATGATACCTGTCTTACTTATTGATCCCGGAGCTTTTTGATCTTCCAACATGTTCATCGCCGCCCTCACTGCGCTGATTTAAGCACATTTTGACGCTGGTCGTTTCTTTCGTTGTTGGGGTGGAGATGATTTTGGGGGGGGGGGGGGCAAACAAGGGGCAGAGCTCTGCTTTGGACGGTGATTCATTGACCAAGAGAAGAAGTTTAATGAAGACGAGGCACTTTGCAGAGCAATCTGAGCATTTTGTGGTCGGCGTTTCCGGCGGTGCACATGACCATTTTTCTCTCTCTTTGCTCTGCTCCCTGGCAGCCGCTGAAATGAGGGAGGGGAGCATCAAATCTCTATGACTTGCGTCACTTTTCTATCTCGGTCAACGACAATGCGCAGTTGTGATCCTGGATGCTCATGCAAGACACCCCTCCGCAAGCCATCCGAATACAGCTCATAGGCGGGGAAGTACCCGTCCACGAACCTGACGACCTGCTCATCCGACATGCCCGCCGCCGGATCCCCCCTGAGCCGCCGCAGATGGTCCTCCTGCTCCCTGCGCCACGGGTAGACGAACGCCAGGTCCTCCGTGTCGACGTGGATGAAGGCGTCGAACAGGTCGGTGATGGCGTCGTAGCCGCTCAGCCTGTCGTTGACTTGGCGCAGGTGGTCGATGGGATGGGCGCGCAGGGTGCGGCTCGGGGCGTCGTAGCGGGCGCGCAGGTCTTCGGGGGCGAGGGCGCGGAAGCCGACGCACCAGCCCTCGAGGATGACGACGTGGGGGGGCGGGTGGCCGTGCTGGTTGATGGGCTGCCAGAGGGAGGGGGGGAGGCGGTCGCCGTGGCCTGCGAAGGCGGCTTTGTCGTAGCGCGGGAGGAGGGCGGGGGAGTTGGTGAGGAGGGCGGCGAAGAAGTCCGTTGCGAGGGGGATGTCGTGCGTGCCTGCGGAAGATATCCATCCATGAGGAAGGGGAGACATCAATACATGACGCATGGGCAGTCATGAGAAAGGTAAATGTAAGATGACCATAGCAATAAACAAGAACAATAACAATAACAAAATGAAGAGCAACAACACAACAAAGACACTCTCATACCGCGACAGGGAGAAGGGGAGAGAAGGAGGCCTACCCGGTTCTCCGCGGTGTTGCCAGAGCTTGTTCTCGGGATGCCGCTCCGCCAGGGCCACCTGCTCGCCACGCGTGAGGTAGAAGTCATCGATGCTGCAGACCAGTGCGCGGACGCCACTGTCCTTCAGAGCGGCCGTCAGGAGCGCAACGAGGGTCGTCTTGCCGACGCCCTGGACGCCGTTGAGCCCGACGAACAGAGGCCGGCTGCATGTACGGTCGGCGGGGGCGGCGGCGGGGGCGGCGGCGGGGGCGGCGGCGGCATGCTGGTGCGCGCGGAGGTGCCTAAGGATGAAGGGGATGCATATCGGGGCCTTGTCGTCCTGGAAGTCTGATGGCATGGCCAACGAGTCTTGCCTTTATGCTCCCGTACGTACGAGGATTCCACGTGTGTGCTTCTGTTGCCTTCTTCGTACGAGTGTGTACCAGCGATCTGAATCATCCTCTCCGTTCTACCTCCGTACTCCGTACTACGTGAAGCATATGTCGTGAATGGAGTTGGTGATGATGAGAGAAGGGGGGGGGGGGCTTATGTCAGCATCGTGAGCTGAGCTTGGCAGCGCAAGCCGAGGTTCCTTGAGAGCTGGTGCGGATCTTGGTGGTTCGCACGGAGTGCATGTGCGTCCTGTACGCGGGTGGAGGGACGCCTGACCATTTCTGCGCACTGTGCGGCGCGCCTCGTACGAGTACTACCTAATATCGACCTCCTGTTCTCCGCACTCCTGATGTACATGCGATGTACTCCGTAGGTACGGAGTAGAGGCCCATGTACTCAGATCATACTATTGATGGATTGCTGGACAAGGCCCCTCGACATGCTCCTTGGACAGTGCAGACCCTGCCTGCTGGAGCAAGCTGCTGAGAGGTACGGAGTAGTAGCTGAGCAGCTGCGTATGTATGTGCGAAACACGCAATTTCGTGCTCTTCTTCAGGCGCTGCGGGTGCCTGTAATCTTCCATGTCGATGACCACTTGCTTGCGAGCCCCTTTTACTGCGGGCTTTCGCGCGAGAAATGTTCGGTCAGCCCAGCGGCCCGCGTCCTTGTAGCTAGCAGGTAGTACGACTCCGTACTCCAGGATCACCCGTCAGGATGAACGCATCGAATCAATTGATTGATCGAGCCCAGCCAGGCCAATCTGCGTTATGAGCTCCGATCTGCCACTGCCCAGTGGACTCGTCACGGTGGCACTTCTGCTCGTACCGAAACTCATACTGTCTGTCGGGACATGTGAATGACAGTGCGAATTCGGCATAGTCCGACTTCATGACCCTTTAGGCTTAGCGCAATCCATGCTTCCATCCCGATCGGGACTAGCTCCCGTGGTAGACGCAGCGCATGTTCTCAGCCGAGGCAAGAACGGCCGGGGCGCCTTGACCATTGCCGGGTTCTTTCCTTCTTTCCCATGATCATTCGCCCGATTTCCAGAATCGATTCGGCTCGTTAAAGGAGGAGGAGTTTGTCTTCAAGTTCTCAAGCCGTCTTCTGTCTTCTGTCTACTTTGTCTTGGAATCCTCCTTGTCTCTCGGCATCGTCTACCTACTATAGTACCTACCTATATCTCCCCTTCCCCGAACTCTGATTCTCTGTCTTCTGCCTCTTCCATTTCTCCCCTCTCTCCTTCAAGACTCCTTCTGTCTACGGACATATCTGATCCCATCGGCTCCAATCTCCACCAAGAAGAGGAGGCGAGGCATCAAAGAGATCATTCCATCGATCCATCCGTCCAACCACAGTGCCAGCCATCACCACAACAGATCTCGCCATGGCTGATCAATTGAGATACGACGGCCAGGTCGTGGTCATCACCGGCGCGGGCGGCGGCCTCGGCAAGCAGTACGCCCTCTTCTTCGCCTCGCGCGGCGCCAGCGTCGTCGTCAACGACCTCGGCGGCTCCTTCAAGGGCGACGGCGCCTCCGCAAAGGTACGCTCCTCCACCGTCACCACCACCATCATCGCAACCACAATCTCCTACCTGCCCATCGTCTTCCCCTGTCGCGTCCGCTCGCCGCCCCGTCAGGATGCTAATCCGCCCTCCTCGCCCTCCTCGCAGGCCGCAGACCTGGTCGTCGACGAGATCCGTAAGGCTGGCGGCAAGGCCGTCGCCAACTACGACAGCGTCGAGTTCGGCGACAAGATCATCGAGACCGCCATCGCCAGCTTCGGCCGCGTCGACATCCTCATCAACAACGCGGGCATCCTGCGCGACGTCTCCTTCAACAAGATCACCGACCAGGACTGGGACCTCATCACAAAGGTCCACATCACCGGCGCCTACAAGTGCGCCCGCGCCGCCTGGCCCCACTTCCGAAAGCAAAAGTACGGCCGTGTCATCAACACCACCTCCGCCGCAGGCCTCTTCGGCATCTTCGGCCAGACCAACTACTCCGCAGCCAAGATGGCCCTCGTCGGCTTCACCGAGACCCTCGCCAAGGAGGGCGCCAAGTACAACATCCTCTGCAACGCAATCTCCCCCGTCGCCGCCAGCCGCATGACAGAAACCGTCATGCCCCCGGACGTCCTCAAGGCCCTCGGCCCCGAGTGGATCGTGCCCATCGTCGCCGTCCTCACCCACAAGGACAACAAGGAGAACGGCGCCATCTTCGAGGCCGGCGCCGGCCACTTCGCCAAGGTGCGATGGCAGCGCTCCGGCGGTCTCCTCCTCAAGCCCGATGGCTCCTACACGCCCAGCGCCGTTCTCAAGAACTGGAACAAGGTCGTCGACTTCTCCAACCCCCAGTACCCCAGCGGCCCCAACGACTTCCTCGGCCTCCTCGAGGAGTCCTTGAAGATGGAGCCCAGCGAGCAGGGCGACAAGGTCGACTTCAAGGGAAGGATCGTCGTCATCACCGGCGCCGGCGCCGGCATCGGCCGTGCCTACGCCCTGGCTTTCGCCAAGCACGGCGCGACCGTCGTCGTCAACGACCTCGCGGACCCGGAGCCCGTCGTCGCCGAGATCAAGAAGCTCGGCGGTGAGGCTTTCGGCGTCAAGGCCTCGGCCGAGGATGGCGATGCCATCGTCAAGGCTGTCATCGCCAAGTACGGCCGCATCGACGTCCTCGTCAACAACGCCGGTATCCTCCGCGACAAGGCCTTCAACAACATGGACGACAACCTCTGGCACCCCGTGCTCAACGTCCACCTCCGGAGCACCTACAAGGTCACAAAGGCCGCCTGGCCCTACTTCATCAAGCAGAAGTACGGCCGTGTCCTCAACACCACCTCTTCCTCCGGTATCTACGGCAACTTTGGCCAATCCAACTACGCTGCTGCGGTAAGTTTCGGGGGCGGGGGGGGAAGAGGGGCGAATTCAATCCATGGCGGTTCACACGATGCTAACTAGGTCATAGAAAGCCGGAATCATCGGTCTCAGCCGAGTCCTCGCTCTCGAGGGCGCCAAGCACAACATCTACGTCAACACCATTGCCCCCAACGCGGGAACCGCCATGACCGCCACCATCATGCCTCCCGAGATCGTCGAGGCCTTCAAGCCCGACTTCATCTGCCCCATGGCCCTCCTCCTGACGAGCGACAAGTGCCCCGACCCCACCAACGGTCTCTACGAGGTCGGCTCCGGCTGGTGCGGCAAGACCCGCTGGCAGCGCGCCGGGGGCCATGGCTTCCCCGTCAACAAGCCCCTGGTGCCCGAGGACCTCGTCAAGCAGTGGGCCCGGATCACCGATTTCGAGGACGGTCGCGCCGACTACCCGGTCAAGTCGTCGGACGGTATCGAGAAGATGATGGCTAACGTGGAGAACCGAGCCAAGGTATGAATACCACCACACACCACCTGATCTGCCCAGCAATGCTTTTTATTGTTTGGAATGAATCATGAGGAGAAGTGGAGGTGAAGAAGCAGCAAAAAAAGGAGCAAAAGAATGGGATGACAAGACTGTACTATTTCATGCGACACATTTTTCTTTTTCTTTTTTGTCTTTTTCTTTTTGCTTGATTTTATCTTCCATGTAATGCCTGCCGTGTATATAATGAACCAGCTATCGCGGTGTATGAATACGACTTTGAGCCATCTGCTTGTCCCTTCTCAAAGCAAATTTCGAACACAAAAGCCCAGCAGCACGGAGCAAAGAGGACCAAAAAAAGCAAGAAAAAAAAAGGGGGGTGGGAAACGCAAGAGAACGAGGCTAATGCGCATTGCCCTCGCGTGTCTTAGGAAATCGTCGCCGAGACTGCGCCGGTGCCGGCGTCGGAGCCCGCGAGCAACCAGTACCTCGAGGCGATCAAGGCGGCTCTCATGCAAGAGGGCGAGCCGTCCGAGTTCACGTTCACGGAGCGCGACGCCGTGCTGTACAATCTGGGCGTGGGCGCGAAGCGGACCGAACTGAAATACGTGTAGTAAGTGAATGGGCACATGCCTTCCTATGAGACGACAAAAAGGGGGGGGGGAGAAAAGGGGGGGCTGGGAAATATTTGAAGCTGACTGTACGAAAAAAAAAACAAACAGCGAAAACGACGAGGACTTCCAAGTGCTCCCCACGTTCGGCGTCATCCCGCCCTTCACGGCGGACCTGCCCTTCGACTACGACGCCATCGTGCCCAACTTCTCCCCGATGCTCCTCCTCCACGGGGAGCACTACCTCGAGATCCTGTCCCCCGCGCTCCCGACGTCCGGCACGCTGACGTCGCGCACGCACCTGCTCGAGGTCGTGGACAAGGGCTCCGCGGCGGTGGTCAAGACGGGCACGACGACGAGCGACGCCGCGACGCGCCAGCCGCTCTTCTACAACGAGATGAGCGTGTTCATCCGCGGCGCGGGGGGGTTCGGGGGCCCCGCGCGCGCGCAGGACCGGGGCGCGGCGACGGCGGGCAACACGGCGCCCTCTCGGGCGCCGGACGCGGTCGTCGCGCAGAGGACGGGGGAGGAGATGGCCGTGCTGTACAGGCTCAGCGGGGACTACAACCCTCTGCATGTGGATCCGGCGTTCGCGCGGGCGGGCGGGTTCGGGGAGCCGATCCTGCATGGGCTGTGCACGTTTGGGATCGCGGGGCGGGCGGTGCTGGAGCGGTACGGGCGGTTCAGGAACATCAAGGTGCGGTTTACGGGGGTCGTGGTGCCGGGGCAGACGGTGGAGACGGAGATGTGGAGGGAGGGGGGGAGGGTGGTGTTCCAGTGTAGGGTGAAGGAGACGGGGAAGCTGGCTATCTCGGGGGGCGCGGCGGAGCTGGTTGAAGAGTGATGGGGATGGATGGATGGGAGTTGTGTTCTTTTCAATGGAAGGGCATGTTTTTTTTTTTTGGATGAGGATATGACTTGGACGTGATGAACGGGAATCAAAACGCGAGACGCATATGTGGGATCTACGGAATACATTCAGATACGCTTCCAATACGACATACCCTTCACCCCTGAACCCCTTCTGAGCCCGTGACAGCTCGGATGACAAGAACAGCATGATGTGATTTCAAAAGTCCCCAGTCCCCGTGTATGCAAATTTTTGAATTGTATTGGAGAGCGCTGGGTATAAGAGATGGCTACACATAATGATATCCAGAACAGCAATCAGCAAATATCAGAGCTCGGATGGGAGCAGGACAAGGACAGGACAGGGCAGGATGCCATCGGGGTGCCGCAGATCCTGCAAGATGAGAGCCCCCCGTGCAAAGTCGACCGGGGGAGGAAATGAGCAGACCGTAGACCAGAAATTCGGAACATGGAAAATCGAGCATCAGAAAAGTAGTAAATAGGAAGGAGGAAGGCAATATGAGGAATGAGATGTGAGAAGAGAAATGAAATATGAGAAGAGGAATGAGATATGAGATGAGAAATCAGAAACAAGGAAGAGAGGGGGGGGGAAAAAAAAGAGAGAAGAGGTGAAGGGATGGCGAGGATAGGAGGGAGGAACAGAGAAAAACAAAAAAAAAAACAAAAGGCATGCAAAGGTCAAAGGAAGATCGTCTCGACGATGAGATCGAAAATCTCCGCCCAGGAGGAGAACCTCGTGACGGCCATGACGCCCTCAATGCTGATGCCGCGGGTCCTCGACGCGATGCCGGTCTGGAGGAAGGCCTTCTCCTGGTTCGACAGGTCCCTCTTCTCGAGCTCGCGCCACTTGCGCTCTGCCTCCTCCCGCGCCTCGAGCAGGACGCGGTCCGTGTCCTCCGACTCCCAGAGGTTGCAGCGGTCGCACTCGAGGCAGGCGGTGGGGTCACCGTCCGGGCGGAAGTGGTCGCAGAAGTGGCGGTAGCCCTCGTCTGCGAGGTCGGCGCGGCAGACGTAGCACATCTTATAGCCGCAGGGGCAGGTGAGCTTGTTGCAGCCTGCGTTCTTTACGAAGGAGGTGTTGCAGCGGGGGCAGACGCGCTTGATGGCCATGCTCATGGCCTGCTCGACCTCGGTGCGGAGGGCGACGAGGGAGGACTCGTTGCAGACGTGGATGTCGGCCCAGGCCTTGCTGCAGGAGAGGCAGGAGACGCGGCGGCAGCGCGGGTCCTGGCAGGCGAACTGCAGGCCGCGGCGGCGGCGGCGGTGGCGGCCGAGGGCGTCGGACCACTCGGCGGCGAGGCGGGAGCGCAGGGGGAGGGTGGAGGCGAGGGGGAGGAGGAGGAGGCCGGCGGCGCAGGAGGCGGCGAGGGCGAAGGGCAGGGTGAGGACGAAGGGCGCCGCGCAGAGGGCGAGGAGGAGGGCGCCGAGGACGCCGGTGGCCTTGAGGCGGAGGCGGGCGTCGGAGACGGGGGTGTAGATGTCGTCGATCTCGACGTAGTTGCAGAAGGGGCAGTGGATGAGGGGCAGGCCGGAGGCGAGCAGGGAGTGCTCGGCGAGGCGCTGGTCGAGGCGCTCGAGGATCTCGGGCCCCTTCTTCTCGCCGGCCATGGCGCGGCGGATGTGCTCGGAGGAGATGCAGCCGGGGCACTCCTCGGCGCCGACGGCCATGCAGCGCAGGGCGCCCGTCTCGGGGATGACGCTGCCGAGCCAGCCCTGGCCGAAGAGGGCCTCCTGGACGGAGTGCTGGACGCAGCGGAAGCAGATCATGTGGGCGTCGCGGTTGCAGTGGGTGAACTCCTCGAAGGGCCCGGTGGCGAAGCAGCAGGCGCACTCGTGGACGGCGCCGGCCTCCTCGGCCTCCTGGGTGTTGAGGCGGAGGGCGAGCAGGCGGTCCTGGGCCTCGCGCTCCTCGCGCCTGCGGAGGTGGATGGGCTGGATGAGGGCCTCGTAGAGCTCGCGGTCGAGCTCGGCGCTGCCGGTGGCGCGGATGCAGGGGATGGCGGTGGCGGACTGGCCGGTCGAGCGCCAGCGCACGAGCGGGTGGTTGTCGAGGTCGTTTGCCACGACGGGCTTCCTGCGCATGAAGAGGGAGGAGATGGTGAAGCGCCAGGAGCGGGAGGAGAGGGTGACGAGGGTCTCGCGGGCCAGCAGGTAGGAGTAGTTGGACTCGGCGAGGACGGCGTTGATGGTGGACTTGGACAGGCCCTTGAACTCGTAGAGGGCGAGGGCCCGGGCGGCCTTTTTGTACTCCTTGCTCCTGAAGATGTCGGCACGGGGCACGATGCTCCTTTCGCCGCCGTTGCCACCGTTGCCGCCATTGCTGCTGCTGTTGCTGCTGCTGTTGCTGCCGCTGCTGCTGCCACCGACGCCGCCGCCGCCGTTGTCAATCTTCCATCGCCCCTTCACCCAGGCCACGCGGTTCTTGAGGAGCGCATCGGCGACGAGGAAGAGCCTGGACTCGCCGTCGAAGTTGCCGAGGAGTTCGCGGAAGACCTCGATCTGGACATCCGGGAAGACGACGGCGAGGGCCTCGAGGCTGTTGTTGAGGTCGCGGAGGTCGGGCCTCTCGGGGGGGATGCAGGGCAGCTGGATCTCGTCGTAGATGAGGTCGGAAGGGATGTCTGGGTCGAGGGCCAAGGAGGACGCGGGTGTCTTGGAGGACCAGGTGGAGGATGTCTTATCGCCGGAGATCAGCGGTGGCAAGCCCATGGCGGATGATTCTCATGCTGAGCGGCGTTGGGGCATTGAGGGGAGGGTGGCAGGGCGCTTGTTTTTATTTTTCTTCTTGCTCGGCGGCAGGAGCAGAGACTGGAGATGGCGATGTCGATGTCGATGTCGATGTCGATGTCGATGTGTCGTCTGGTGGTCGTAGAAGAATGGATTACTAGAGTAGGTGCTACTACTACCTAGTAGTAATGAATGGAGTAGGGACTGTACAGGTAGTAGTAGTAGTAGTAGTAATTGATCAATGTATCAGATGCGTGATGCCGATGGGTTGGGGTTGCCGATGGATGGATGGATGGATGGATGGTGAGGACAGTAGTGGTATGAAGAGATTGGAGATTTGGATCGAGATGGCGATGGCGATGTCGTTGGAAGTGGAAGTGG
>NQYQ01000001.1:1176008-1190937 GCA_003055925.1 Escovopsis sp. Ae720 | reverse complement strand
GGGGGCCCCGGGGGGGGGGGGGTGGGGGCTGGGGGCGGGGGGAGGGGGGTGGGGGGTTGCCCCCCCCCCCCCCCCCTGTCCTGGTATGCTGCGCTGCGCTGCTCGATTACGTATGTACATAGGTATGGATTGCTGAGCTGCTGCAACCTGCCGCGTGCATTGCATTGCCCTTGCTGGAACCTCCAGGATCGCTGCTCCGACGCAACAGATTCGCTCGATCGTCCCGGAAAACTTCTCGACGTTGCAGGACGAGTACGAGTACGAGTACGAGTATCGATCGGGAAGGGGAGTAGCACGACGGGAGCCGGTTGGAAACGAAACGAAACGAAGAAATCCGGAGAGATTTTCGATCGGGAGAGGGGAAGAGGAGAGCGGGTGATGGCACGCCCCTCATCACGGGCCAGCGCGCTCTCCGTCCTCCTCCCGTGAGGCCCATCCTCCCATCGACTGCGGAGTACCAGTACTCGTACGGGTAAGTGCTCGTGCTAGCATTCAACAGGTTTTCAGAGAGCGGGTGGGGTGCGGAGCAAGCCAAGGCTCAAGGGCCACAAGGAGGCGTGAGTGCCAGACCGAGGTGGGAGACGAAGATGCATTGAGATATCAACAAACGGCACGTGGAACCAAGGAATCAGGAACCTCACGAGAACTCGAGGCCGACTGTCGACATGGCCAATTGATTCTTTCTTCGTGATCGGCTTCAAACTTCCGCCAGGCACAATCGCCGATAGTACTCGTAGATACACGTCGATTCATATATACATCCATGAATGGGAGAGGCTCGTCAAAAATCAAACCCGACGCTATCCAAGATAATCCAATCCATAATTCAATCGGCTTTCCATGTCCTTCTCTTCTTGCGCTCCTGTCCCCTATCCCTCCACACCCCAGCTCCAGGACCCACACGACGCGTTATTGACGGGTGCTTGAGGTATTTGAAAACTTTTTTTTTTGCCTCTCTCCGAGTCTTTGAACAGGGACGAGTACGGTGAGAGGTAAGTACTCGTACTCGTCCAGGTACGAGTACGGCGTCGTCCATGATGTGTACGAGTAGTAGTGGATATATTACTCCGCCTGTGATCCGGCTGTCTTTTTCTTCCTTTATAAATTATCATTATATCATATAGACATGCCGCTTGCTTGATTCAACGGCGGGCCCGGCATGTTCGTCATCTGCGGCGTCCGCTGTGTCGTCGGGCTGCCCTGATTTACCGCGGGGCCCAGTCCGGGCTTCTGGCTCGCGGCTGGCATCCGAAAGGCCGGCTCCTTCTTAGGGTCGAATCCCGGGAAAGCCCCTTGCAATCGCCTGTAGAGGTCCTTGATGGTTTTGTCCCGCTCTTCCCGGTCCGCAACCGTATCGATCGGTGTCGTCGAGTTTTCCGCGCCGCCGAGGGGCTGCGTCCGCAACTTCAGCGAGAGGTTGAGTGGCGGGGGCGTCAGATAGGCAGGGCAAGGGGCAACTTTGACATCTGGCTTCCGATCCGCCAACGCCGCCATGTATGACAAGTTTGCCTGCAGCCGTCTCATGCACCTAAGCAGAGGATCGAGATTTAGTACGAGGTTTATCTGCGCCATGCCTCAAAAGGGGGAGGGTGACGACCTACTGTAAATAGTCCTGCTGGAAGAGATTCTCCTCATCTGAAGGTTTCCTGTCCTGCACATTCCCATTCAAAGCAACAAACTCCTTCTTCAGTTCTTGCTGTGTCGCTTGGATCTGTATTGACTCGTACAGCAACTCGTGGTTGATATCCAACAGCAGAGCGAATCTCTCTTTCTCACGGCTTTCCGATGCCGGGCTGAGCGGTGCCACCATCGAAGCCGGCGCGTTTATGCTTCCTGCGGGGTTCGATGAGAAGGTCGGTGTCTGAGGAGTCACATTGGCGGCCGCCTGCTGTTGCTGCTGGAGCTGCTGAAGTTGCTGCTGCTGTGGATGTTGCTGTTGCTGTTGATGCTGTTGATGCTGTTGGTGTTGGTGTTGCTGATGATGATGCTGCTGCTGCTGCTGCTGATGTTGTTGTTGCTGCTGCTGCTGTTGTTGTTGCTGCTGCTGTTGCTGCTGCTGTAATTGTTGCTGTTGGTGAAGCGATTGTTGCTGTTGATGTTGCTGTGGGTGCGGCTGGTATTGATGTTGTTGCTGCAGCATTTGCTGCTGCGACGAGGAAAGCGGGAGTGGGACAGGCTGAGACTGGGATAACTGTTGCTGCTGGTGTTGAGGGTGCTGCTGCTGTTGCTGATGATGTTGGAGCTGTTGCTGTTGCTGCTGTGGATGTTGTTGCTGTTGCTGCTGAGGGTGTTGCTGGTGTTGCTGCTGAGGGTGTTGCTGGTGTTGCTGGTGTTGTTGTTGTTGCTGCTGCTGTTGGAACTGCTGCTGCTGCTGAAGTTGCAAGTGTTGTTGTTGTTGTTGGAGTTGCTGCTGCTGGTGCTGCTGGAGCTGCGCGTGTTGCTGATGCTGCTGCGGAGGGCCAGGCTTCGCGGCGGGTTGCGCCTGGGTCGCGGCCTGTGGCGTCGGAAACTGCGGTTGAGGAGGCATGGCGGCCGGAGTGTTCTGCGCCGTACTCGGGGGCCTTTGGGGGGTCGAGACCTGGTTCATCATGTGGTTCCCCTGCTGAGGTGGCATCCGCTGCATCATCTGCTGCTGCTGGTGCATTCCCGGCTGGGGGACCGGGAAACCCTGCATGCCGGGGCCCATCATGTAGCTGTTCGGGTTGAAATTTTGAGCAGCGGCCTGGGGCATCATCTGCCCCCCATAGGACGCCCCCGGAAACTGCTGTTGGTATGCCGCCACTGCCATGCTCGTTAACATCATCGAAGCAGAGTTTTGGGAGGTTCGAGGGCGCGACGCGAAATGCGCTTGACGGGTCACCTACTTTGGCCGTTTGCCATCATGCCCGGCATGCCGGGGTTCTGCATCATCTGCGCGCTCGCATCGGGCATCATGTGAGGCGCTCCTCCGGGCGCGAAGGCTCCCTGAGCCGCCATGCCCGGGAACTGGCCCTGCCGGCCGTACATCATCTGCTGCCCGGGCTGCATGCCAGGTTGCGGTGCCATTCCCGGGTTGAAGCCTGGAGCGCCGGTGCCGAAGCCATAGTTGGCGTAGTTCATGGCCGACGACTTCCCTCGCAGAGGGGGAACGCGACCGCGGCTCGGGAAGGGATGAAGAGAGGACGAAGCAAGGGAGGATCGATCGACGGTCCAGGGGGGTTCAATGGGATTGTCGTCTCTGGCGATTCCCTGCTCTTGTTTCCCCCACCCTCCTCGATGCCAGTACTACTAGGAGACGAGAAGTCGTCGATTCTAGAGCAGTACTAGTAGTAGTGGGTATTTCTCGGTCGTGGGGCAGTCGATCGCGAAAGGAGAGAAGAGCCGGTGGCGTGTTCTGCTTCTCTGGAGGACGGCGACGTTGGTATCTTGCTAGCGAAGGCGAGTCGCAAAGGCCGGAACGAGAGGCTGGCTGTCTTGGCGCGAAAGAAAAACCCTGAGTCGCGGGACGTCAGACGGGAGGCGCTCTCGGGGGATGGACAACGGTCGGGTGCGGGCTCACGCGCAGGGACGGGCGGGCGAAGGAGGGACTGCGAGACGCTGGTGTAAGGGACGCGACGCAGCCGGGTCTCGTCGCAGTGAGGGGCTCGAGAGGGTTGAGAGGATCGAGGGGGCGCGGCAGTCGGCGGCGGGATTGCGATAGGCGGGACGGGGAGGCTGCGATGGGATGCAAAGGACGGATCGATGGTCGTCCACTGGAAGTCCAGATGGTCCTGGAACGTGCGATTTTTGGCGGTGCAAGTGCGTCGTCTCACACGTTCCTGACAGGCCTGGGTCGAGCCTGGGCTGCTGGCCAATGACCGTGCAGATCCCGTCCGTCTCGGCTTTCAAAGTGGGGCCCGTGGGCTGGCTCCTTCCCCGAAAGAGCCCGCGCAGGCGGCCACAAGATGGGAAAGCGCGGCCGCCATGGACCCAGAAGCCCCGGTGCCTCCTTCCTGGAAGACTGGCCGGCGCTGCTTTATGAGAATTGGACATTGCTCGTGCCTTCCAATTGAATTCTGCTTCCAATCTTCCGACCTGGAAGGTGCAGGTCCCTCTCAGCGGTGCCTTCCAAGTCTCCAATGGATCAACGTCTCTCGTCAACCTCAGGCATCAATGCTCTGCTCTACTACCTCTACTACCTGTAATACTACCATCTACCAGCCAGTGCCTCTATTACTACTACTACTACTACTACTACTACTACTACTACTACTACTACTACTACTACTACTACTACTACTACTACTACTACTACTACTACTACTACTACTACCGTTCGCATCACCTCGACTTTTGAAGTGCCCGAGTCACGGCTTCAAGTCGGGATTCAAGACACAGCGGGCAGGGCATGCGGACTGAATTCCATTGTCCGGTTCTCGCCGGGCCTGCTACGACGCGGCCGCGCATGGTCGGCATTCCTCCTCGGCCGCATTTTGTGGGCCCCAGCTCGGGAAGAGCCGAAATGAGCACGAGGAGCCCAAGATGCCAAGGCATGGATCTGTGGCCAAAAACCTTCCAGAAGCCGGAAAAATTGGGCTTTTGACTGGATTCGTACTGGACCGGCGTGTCTTGAAGGAGACCACAGAGACCGGCACCGATCGTGGCACTTCTTGGCGCTGGACCAGCGCCTTCTGTCATGTTATTTGATCTGGATGGCAAAGGGCAGTCTGATGGTCGAGTCTGCGAGTGCTCCGTCTATCTTTTCTAGCAGCTGCTGATAGTATTCACAGCGGTCTCCTTGATGAGTCGAAGGTGATCAGACGACCCGCCATCATGCCAGATGCCAGCCGATTCTCGAGCAAGACGATATGTTGCCTTTTCCCCTGCCGAAGCAGGTGCTTGTATTCGAGTCTCTGCTGGGAGAGGCCACAAGGGAGAACGACATATACCGATACACTGCCGGCCATTTCCAGCCAGACTCCATCCTCACCTGGGATATGCTGGCCATGATGGATAGACTTCGTGGGGAGAAGGGCCCCCACCAGCCCGAAAATCCACAATTGCAAGCCTCCAGCTACGAGGACGAGTGCGAGTACTACGGTCAAGCCGGGACATTCAGGGATCTGGCGAGCGGGCCTCGGACAGGCGATTTTCAGCAGGCATCCAGGTTCTCTGGCGCTGGCGCGTGTGCTGGGGTGACTTTGAAACATTGATCGAGTCTATCGCCGTGCCGTCTCTACCTGTAGCTGAGTCCCAACGGTGATTCATGCTTCAGCTCTGAAAAAGAGGCGTGGTAGTAGACGTCCACCAGTACTACTCGTGTGCTCCAGAGTTGTTGAGGGCAGAGGACCGGAATCGAGCCGAACTCGACTGCTCCGAAGGTTTGTATCAAGGAGCACAGAATATCTTGCAGCAATGCCAGCATCAATCAATGGATTGGTTGCCATCTCCCGGTAGATGAAGCCCTTGTTGGCGCCGACTGTCTCCAATTGCAGCAGCGACTTGCCGATGATCCGAGACTCTGCCCCCTCAGCCAGCTCGCTCTTGATCCATCAATGGGTGGTCCATCCGAGCGGGATTTTGGTAACCCTGCGATGCCCCCCTCATCGATCCAAGGGGGAAAAAAAGAAAAAAAAATGTCATTGAGAGCTGAGTTTAGGTTCTGCCCATCCTACAATCATCCGTGTCAAGTTCGAATTAAGCTGGAGGTGATTTACTACATGGGTATTCCAGCTGTAGTCGAAAAATTGTGCGCCTATAGGGTAAACGAGGGCGAGCAGCCCTCGCATTGAATACATATTGCACTCTCCCGCTGGATTGGAATTCCGTGCAATCAACATATGTAGGCTCGCTTCAGCAATTACGTCCTCAGCATCGGAATTGATCCATTTGATCCATCATCTGGATCCGACTTGATGCATCACCTAGTCGAAGCCGAATGGCGCTGTTGCTGACTCCCCTCCCGCTCGAGATGATCGCCCCTTAGCCCGGCCTGCTGAGGCGCCCAGCTAGCGTTTCGAGCGCCGCCTCTGCCGCGTTAGGCCCTCCCATCTCTTCCCATCCCCTCCAATCCCCTCCAATCCCCCTCCTGCTGGTGCCCAGGCAAAAGTCCTTGACTGACATCTTCCCAGGCTTATTTCCGAACCTCGAGTTTGCCGCTTGCCGATCGACTCAGGCATTGCTCTTTACGAGCACGCGCACGTACGGAGTACTCCGTACATGTACTCGTACACACAACCCTCGGGGAACAGTCACCTTGCAGTCTTCGCGTTTCACGCCAACCTCTTCCTGGGCCACTTGTTGATGGCCCGACAGAGGATGCCTTGCGCATGAGCAGGGGCCGCGTGCCTCGCGCCTCTCATTGGCTGAAACAGGCCGGCGGCAACGCGGTGGGCTTGAGCTTTGTCGAATTCTACTGGCATGTCTGTCTGAAACATCTCGAAACGAGCATGGATAAATCATGCAGCGCCAGGGGTCAGGAGGGGGAGGGGAGGGGAGGGGGAGGGGGCAACTGGGAGGCAGCGCGGGCTCTGCTTTGCCGTGCTGGCCTGGCCTGGCCGAGCGGGGCGGGCACTTGAAGCGCCAGGACGGTGGCGCCGGCCGAGGGTCCTCTCGTCTTCCAGAGCGCCTCGAAACCGCCCGCCTGTGGGCGACATTGCGACGCAAGTGGCCTCCCATGCACGTGAGGCATCGGGTCCGCTTGCGCCAGTCAGTCGCCTGCGTCTTGCTCCCAGACGGTTCCGCGATCCATTCCCACCCTTC
This sequence comes from Escovopsis sp. Ae720, assembly GCA_003055925.1. NCBI lineage: Eukaryota > Fungi > Ascomycota > Sordariomycetes > Hypocreales > Hypocreaceae > Escovopsis > Escovopsis sp. Ae720. Next base: position 1,184,217 of record NQYQ01000001.1, on the reverse strand, counting down.
TCTGGGCCTGATCCACTGGATGCTAACCCTTGGTGCTAGTGTTTGGGCCTGTCCACAACCTCACTTCGGGGGGGCGGGAACTTGTGTTGTGGTGGCGACTTGGCCGCTCCGATAGGCTGCCAAACCGACTCAGGGGGAGGCAACATGCGTCTTCTCCCCCTACTTGCATGTAAGGTACGCGCGCCTCTTGTGCCCCTTGTGGGAGGGCTCCCGACGGAGATGCATCACTTTTTTTTTTTTTCTCCCGCGCTCTGCACCCCTGGAGGTTGGCGGTTGCTTGACTGGTCTTGTCTCTGAGTGGTCATTTGGTCTTGGGCCATGGCGTGAATCGTCGCCAACGCCTCGAGTCCCCTCACCATCATGAGACGGTTTCATGATACTTAAGAGCCCATCGCCCTCAACTCTTCCACCTTCTCTTCTTCTTTTCCCATCATCATCATCTCTCATTCTCTTTTCCTTGCCACAGTCCTTTCAACACACGATTGATTCGTGTTTCCTTTCACTTCTTTTCTTCTTCTTCTCTTTCACCTTTCCATCACACTCTCTCTCTTCACAAAGCAAATCGTCTGAGCAGCGCTCGGCTACCACACAGAGACAATCTATAAATCCACTCCTTGAGCTTTTCCCCAAAATCGACCAGACCAGGAAACCTTTTCCATTTTTTTTCTTGAATCTCAGACCAGCAAAATGAAGTCCTTCACTCTCGGTTCCGTCTTCGGCCTCGCTGCCATCGTCCAGGCCCACATGGAGATGAGCTGGCCGCCCCCCTTCCGGTCCAAGTTCAACCCCAACGTTCCCGAGACCGCCATCGACTACTCCATGACAAGCCCCCTCGAGGCCAGCGGCGCCGACTACCCCTGCAAGGGCTACCAGGTCGACTTCAGCACCGCCCAGGGCAAGTCCGTCGTCGAGTGGCAGGCCGGCCAGACCTACAACTGGACCGTCGCCGGCTCCGCCTCCCACGGCGGCGGCAGCTGCCAGGTCTCTCTCTCATACGACCAGGGCGCCTCCTTCACCGTCATCCACTCCTACGAGGGCAACTGCCCGCTCCAGCCCACCTGGAACTTCGAGCTCCCCGCTGACGTCCCCACCGGTGACGCCATCTTCGCCTGGTCCTGGCACAACAACATGGGCAACCGCGAGATGTACATGAACTGCGCGCACGTCACCATCACCGGCGGCTCCACCGGCGGCTCCACCTCCGGCTCCGGCTCCGGCACAACTGGCAACGCCGTGATCCCCCCCGCCGCTGCCTCTCCCGCCGCCTCCTCTTCTGCCGCCGCCTCTCCCGCGTACACGCCCCCCGCCCCCGCGGCCGCCGCTCCCGCCGCCCCCGTCGCCAAGGCCCCCGCTGACGACTACTCCAACCCCCCCAACATCACCAACCTCGTGACCCGCGCCGTCGCCGCCGCCTACTCCTCCCGCCCGGCCATCTTCCTCGCCAACATCGGCAAGGGCTGCACCACCGCCGAGAACACGGACGTCAAGTACCCCGTCGCCGGTCCCGCCGCCGACACCGACGTCAACTCGTCCAAGCTCGCCCCTCCCATCTGCAGCGGCGCCTCCACCCGCCGTGCCAGGCGCTTCACTGCCTAAGCGTTTGCCTGCGCTCCTTTGGGTGTGTGTGGATGGAGGACAGTCGACGCGACGACCGCATCAAAGCTTTTTCACTTCTTTGCATTTTCTCTTGGGTTGGGACTGGAGGAGGGGGGGGGGGGTTGGAAGATACGACGGATTGGAGGAACGGATGGATGGGCCTGAACATTACTGACATATGATTGACTGCACAAGCTGGGCTTGGGATCAAAACTGTACACTACACTGCCAATGAACGGAATGAGAAATAGATGAACGATCAAAACTGCTTTTTGCACGAATAGACTGCTTGAAACAGCTGCTGCATACCTAGATCCATCTGAAGATTCTAAAGCCGCCTCTAGTGAGAAGCCCGATGACGCTTTTGCTCATTCTTCTCTGTGCTAAGTGTTTATACCAATCTGAAATTTCAAGGTAACCGTGACCAAATCGTATGCCAAATCATCAATCTCGTTATCATAAGTCATTAATCCCGCAAATTTCTGTTCATCAATGTCATATCGCATAGGACGCCAAGACCTGGGAGGGGAGAAAAGTAGTGGAAAAAAAAAAAAGAGACAGCTCCTCATCATGCTCACAACCCCTTCAGACAAGCGATGCGGTGATGCCTCGTGTACTTGCCCGCGATGTCATTGATCGCAGACAGCAGCACCGTCTTCCTCGTCTCCCACGACTCCACAAACTCCATCTGCTCGAGATCCAGGACGACGATCCTGTCGCCGACGAGGTGGAAGTTGTCCAGCTTTAGGTCGTCGTGGATGAAGCCCTGAAAGGCCAGGGCCCCGAGCGCGCGCATCAGCATGTCCCTGAAGGCGGAGTCCTCGATGCCGGAGGCGCCCTTGAGGGGCAGCGAGAAGCCGCCTACGTCGGAGAGGATGTGGGCCCTGAGGCCGGCGACGCGGGCGGTGCCGAAGTGGCGCGGGATGACGCTGCCCTGGAGGGAGCTGAGGCGGCGGTACGTGTCGAGCTCGTCGTCGAACTCGTCGTCCCAGTCTGGCTTCTGGGACTTGACGACGATGAGGGGCGGGAGGAACCACTCGGGGAGGTGGCGGCGCAGGGGCTCCTGGAGGGAGAGGGGGAGGAGGCCGAGGAGCTGGGTGACGAGGTGGTCGAGGGGGGAGGGGAGGATGCGGAGGCGGACGACGTTGGAGTGGACTCTGTCCGGGGGGGAGCCGAGGCCGATGATGCGGCGAGTCCGGAACCAGAAGTTCTGGGAAGCTCAGGTCTTAGCATGTATGCTGGTGTAGATGATATACGTAAAGGTACTGGTAAGTTCGGCTTTCGTGAGATGCTGAGGACTTACTACTTCTGTTGAGGGCAGGTCTGGAGGGTCGTACTGGTTGTACTCCTCGGTGGCCGTGATTGTCGCCATGGAGATGCCAGTTCGTAAGACGTGCTGGATGATGATGCCGGTGGTCTTCTGGGGCGGTGAAAAGAGTGAAGGTAATGACTCGGTGAGAGTCGCACAGTTATTCTGCGCTCTGCACGGCAGATCGAGATGCTTAAAAGAGCGAGAAGGACGGAGGAAAGTTTGTTTGAAGGGATTGACTCGATGCGAGGGCGCGACGAGCTGGGCGCGAGAAATTCAGATCCCCGAGATAAGGCCAGTGCTCCGTACGAGTACGAGTACTCTCGTTCCTCTCGCGTGTTTGGAGTGCTTGCTGCTTTAGGACCGCGTGCACGAATCAGGACCCATGGCTGGTTACAGATCGAGGGAGGCAGCAAACGGAGGCACATGCATGCAGCTGCTGCGATCCATCAATACGATGGCGTCTCGTCCAATGGATACCTAGATGAGGTGCTGCAGTCGCATGCAGCTACCAGCGGCCGTGCTGCGGGAGCCAGGCAGGGCGGACGGATCAAAAGGCCAACCGAGCGATCCGTCGATCCGTGCGAGAAGAGGCGGGATGGAGGAGAGACCGAGGATCAATCTTCTGTCACCGGGACATGTTGTCGATACCCGGCGATGAGGGCATTCGGATGCAGAAGGACAGCATGTCTAATGTCTGCACAAGACCTGGTGAAAGAGGAGAGGCAGGAAGAGGGAGGAGAAGGGAGGAGAAGGGAGGAGAAGGAGGAGGAGGAGGAGGAGGAAGAGGAGATTTAGAGGGAGACTGACTGCCTTGATGACTCAGCGTGTTGACTCAGCCCTGACCCTTGAATAACCCTAACCCTTATGCTTGAAGCGGAAGAAGAGCATCGACTTGCCCCTGATTTCTCAGTCTGTCAGGACGGCGACGACAACGACGACGAAGAGTGTGCCTGGGCCCATCCCATGCGGGATATTCCAACCTGATCACCATATCAACCCTCCGAGCTATTCGATTTGCCTGAGAATTCCTCTTTGCTTCACTCTCGTATCCTGCACCGAATGTCCATACTAATTCATGTCCCCTTTTTTTCCATTTTTTTCTTATTTTTTTTTCTTCCGATTCTCTCCGAGAACCGTGATGACTCCTTCCTCTGGCCATCAGCTCTTTCCCCTTTTCATTGATCAACTTCCAGTCAACAAAACAGGAAAGACGTATCAAATCGTCCATCGATCCTGCCAAGCCCGTCTTCCGAAGTCAAACCAATAGATCTTCCTCTCCTCCTCCTCTCCTCTTCTCTCCTCCTCTCCTCTTCTCCTCCTCTTCTTCTCTTCTCCTCTCCTTTTCCTTCAGCATCAACACAATCAAATTCTTGAGACACACAGCGCACATTGACTTTCGGCTTCAAAGCCAACACCAAATATCAATTCTTGCATACTCCTATTCTCGTTCCTTACCAGTACCTTACCATTCTTTACTACATTCTAACCCATCCTCAGTCCATCAATCAGCATCCACGTCGGAACCAGGGGAGACATCCAAAGAATCTCAATATGGATCAAAGTCAGAACCAGGGGAGACATCCGATGGATCTCAACATGGATCAAAGTCAGAACCAGGGCAGTCATCCGATGATGCCTCATCCATCGACTCAGCCTTGGCCGTGGGCTCCTCACGCGTGGACTCCTCCATCGTGGGCTTCCCCAGCGTCGCATTTTCCGACACCGGGTCCGTCAAACCAGATCGTAAATCAGCAACCTTGGATCCCTCGGGAATCGTGGAGCCCCCAGCAACCTTGGATCCCCCAGCAATCTTGGATCCCTCAGCAATCTTGGAACCCTCAGCAACCTTGGATCCCTCGGCAACCTTGGATCCCTCGGCAACCTTGGGTCTCTCAGCAACCTCAGGTCCCTCAGCAACCTTGGATCCCTCAGCAACCTCGGATCCCTCAACACCCTCGAAACTCTCAGCAACCTCGGACCCCCAAACAACCTCAGACCCCTCAGCAACTTCAGACCCCCCAGCAACCTTGGATCCCTCAGCAATCGGGGAGCCCCCAGCAACCTTGGACCTCTCCGCAATCACCACAACCGGAGACATCGCAACCGCCTCGAAGCGAAATCATGCGTGATCAGCTCGTTACGCCAGTACAGATAGTCGATCACCAGCCGGTCATGAGCGCTACAACTTCGATGTCAGCATCGAACAACCATTTGCCCACTCCACCACTGATCGCCGACCCCTCGCACAATCAAAAGACGACGTCTTCGACGCCACGACCGGAGTCGCATGGCCTTGGTCTCCGCTTCATACGGCCAAAACCCTGGGGACACCTCCGCGACCTGCCTCCCGAACCGTTGCTGCACAGGGCAATCCAGGAAGGCCTCTACATTTCTGCCACGCTATACGCCGAGCTCTGTCCAGTCTCTCTTCAGGAGGACGATTTCGAACGGCTGTCAATTTTGATCGAGAGTCTGGAGACGCGATCCGACTTGACATGGCTTGTCCTCGAAGAGACTGGACTCAGACGAACCATCAAGGAGATCAATGACCGGCAGAAGTATTTTTTGAATTTCCCATTCGAACCCCATGAAATACAGAGCCGCGTCAACAAGCTCCACGAGCACTAGGAGAGTCTCGTCAAGGAGGGGCAACGGCCCTCGCGCTGCTCCCAGCAGTTCGACACGAAGAAAGTCCCGCCTCTGACGCCATCCATCTTCAAGCCGGCCGTGAACCCCATCCGCGAAGCACAACACACTCGCGAGGCTGAGCATAGATACAAGTCCTACCGCCTGCTCCGCGAATACACGGTCGCCTTCTACAAGTTTTGTCCCGTGGCATCCCTGATATGCGACGCATCTCCCGAGACTTTGGACCACGAGGACTTACACCCGCCCTCCGAGCCTTGCGTTCCTTTACTAGAATTGGAGAGCGTCGAGTTGCCGCTCGACTGGCTGCACCCGGACGAGCAGGACGGGGCGGCCCTCATCGCGGAGAGAATGGAAGCCCGGAAGTACCTGAGGCAAGATCTGAGGACGAAATGGAGAGTGCTGGAGCAGGAAGACCGTCTCCGGAGCTTGAGAAAGGAGCGGAGCAGAAGACCGGTCATTGAGAGTTTGGAGGTGTATTATTGACGAGTTTCTCGAACATTTCATCAGAATTATCCAACAGCGTCTGCGTTTTTACTTGCAGCGTCGCGCGCAGCGGCGAGCGGAAACCGAGAATGAATAACCCAAGATTTCCGCCTCATTTCCAGCTCTATGGTTTCTATTGATGCCAGATTATCACTTTCTACCATACGACCAAGATTTGCATCGATCAGCTGAATTGGTCAGAATGATTCCCTAGCCAAAAAGACTTCAAAATTCACCGCCATCTGAATGAGAATATTCCCGGAGAAGACGGGGAGGGGGGGGGGACGCAGGTCGCCCCATCAGCCCAATCGTCCATACATACATACGACAGCCTCGCCCGTTTATCCAACCCCCTCCGTTGACCCCCTCCATCCTACCAAGAAGTGGCGAGGCAGATCTGGACGACGGGCTCCGACACGTTAGCCTTGCAGGATAGGTCGGAGCACTCGCATACATACTACATACTCGTACGAGTACAGGCACACGCACAGAGAGAGAGCGCGATTGAATGGAGCTCGCCTTTCGAATTTCAGGTACGCTGTCTGTTCTCTGCTCTGCGATACTTTATCATGAGACGCTCTCGGCTATGCCGAGTTAACAACTAGTAGTCTTGGAGCTCTGCGCCTTTGTCCGTGCGGCCTGTTGCCTCCTCCCCCATCCTCACCCTTCTCCCTTCCCCCTTCCTCTCCTTTCTTTCTGAGAAGCAATCTCTCCCTCTTGTAACGCAATTAATGTTTGATTTCCGCGTCGAATTCAATCCTGGACTGACCTCGTTTCAGAGTTGGGGCTTGATTAGTCCCTGGCTACAGGTCGCGATCCTGGTGAGCATCTTTCCTCACCCACGAGGCATCGCTGGGATTTTGATCAGAGACTCTATGGAACGATGCATAACAATCTATGCCTATTTCCATGAGGGGACTGATTAAATTATCCAAGTCTGGCATCCTAAATTTGCTGATTGCCGTAGGGAACCACGCGCGCGCGGGAAGAAGAAAAAAGAAAAAGAAAAAGAAAAACAAAAGAGGAAAAAAAAGGAAGAGAAGATCTATACTGGGAGGCCCCCAACCGCGCAGGGCAACTTCATTTTGTGCCCGTCTGTGGGAAAGTCCAGACCACGATCGCGTGTCGAGTACATGTGCTCACTCCCTGCCGTCCAGTGTCAGTCAGGATCATGACATAGAAGAGGCTCGAGACTCACCATAGAGGGAGCCTCGGTCACGAAGCTTCTCGTCCTCGAATACATCAGATGGCTGGTGATTCTGGGAAATCTTCTGGAGAATATCGAAAGGCTTCATCATGGTACAGAGGAGGATGTATAACTGGCTTATTGACCCAGCCGAGTAACGATTCGAGAAGTTGTACACGATCAGCCATGTCTCGACGAAAATGATGGCTATCGCGATGAGAAGGATCTCCGAGCGGCGCCCCGAGGCAGGCTTCCCGGACGTGGCGCTGTCGGCAGCTGCCCACTCATCGTTCTCACAGTGCCCCAAGAGAGCGAGAGGCCGGCCGCGCAACCTGTTCACGTGGCTGTCTCTCCCCAGTGCCAGGCTCAGCATGTTTTTGACAGCTACCAGACACGCAAAGGCAAGGAGGATGCAGACCATCTTAATGGTGGTGCGGACCTGATTCCAGGAGCTGGTCCTCGCCCAGACAAACACGGCCCAGTGGCCGTTGGCTGGCTTGGGCAGGGAGTCGACGCTGTACAGGGCGAAGTAGACGAGAAGGGCTGCGAGGGCGACGAGCTCGGCGGTGAAGATGAACGTTTTGATCCCTTTCTTTCGGCAGTCCACGCGGCAGACGCGAACCATGGCGAGTATCAGGGCCAGGACGGGAACGACCTCGACGGTTTGAATTGTCTGGAGGGAAATGTCGAGGGTGAGTCCGGCCGTGAAGCCGAAGACCATGGCGAAGGTGGTGCGGTCGAGGCCGTTTGTGGACGAGGAGCCGATGGCTGAGGAGAATTGCCAGGCAATAACGCATGTGAGCATATAAAGATATATGCCGAGACGAATAGGCAGGCCGTTGAGGCCGTTAATGGACGTCTCTAGGACTTGGCCCGTCGCGGTCGAGTCCATGGCTGGAGGGGGAATGAAGGAGATTTGTCCTTCTTGTTTTTTCCCTCTCTCGCGGGCTCGTTGACCGATGCCGATTTTTTTTTCGGGGGGG
>NQYQ01000001.1:1159517-1175946 GCA_003055925.1 Escovopsis sp. Ae720 | reverse complement strand
CCTCCCATACCCCCTCCCCCCCCTCCCTGCTTCCCCTCCGGCTCTCATGTCAACAAGAGTCCAGCTGCTGATGGGCCGTCCACAGTCACGGCATCGAATGCACATGAGCAGACAAACCCGACAGAGACGCTCTGAATCGAGTGGTCCTCGACGCTCGACACGAAGCGCTCGGCCATGCCGGAACATCAACCCGGAGGCCGTCAGGAGGCAGACTCTGGCACTTGGCCCAGCTCCAGCCCAAGGACATACATATACGAGTACAGGATCTCGTTCCAAGAGTGCAGCTGCACGCTCAGGGGACAACCACAGCCACTACGACGTCTGCCCAATGGATGCCAGCGATTGCTCATGAGCATCCATACTCTCAACCACACCTGATCAGGGCGCCCTGTAATGAATGGTCCTCGTTGATCGAAAGGAAGCGCTCAGCTATGCCGGCACGCCATACTGGAGGCTGTCGCGAGGCAGAATCTTCTTGTTCGCCTAGCTCAGCGACAGGCTCTCCCCCCCACCCAAAATGATGCAGACAAGCTGATCGCCGCGGGATGCCCCCAGGGCAAAAAGCCTGTGGAATATGGAGTACAAATATCGACCCAAGAACGAGCTGCCAGAGGCAGTCGTCCTTCAAGTCTCCTGGCTTTCAGCGTTGCTCTTCTTTGGCCGCCCCTCCGGGATACTTAACGGCCGCCGTTCTCTCTCGACGTCTGCGTCTCTCTCCCCCTTTTCACAAACAAACGAGCGCATTCTTTCGCCTTCCGGAGCCATTTTTTCATCATCCAGAGCATTCATCTGACACTCCCCTTCCTTCCCAAGTTCCCAAGGTTGCCTGCCCCTTTTGCCCCTTTTACCCAAGAGTTCCTCAACGAGACCCGGCACCGCCGAAACCCCGCCACCGCCAAGAGCTGTTCTCGCCGAGAACCAGCATCACGGAGAGCCGTCCGCGATAGGTAGCCTACCGCCATGCCGACGCTGCCCGACTGTTCCTATGATGTCGACTTTGGCCACTTCACACGCACCATCAAATTGGTCAACCTTGTGAGACAAATCTCTTTCCTCCTTCGCTCTAAGCTGGGCGGCGGAGATAGGGTCAAGCGTCAAGACCTCTTGCCGCTGGCCTTGTCCGCTTTCTCAGTCTATGAAGGAGGGGGGGCTCCCATCCTGGAGGACATACTCATCCAATCGATGATGCTGGCAGCCTTGCTCAGCATAGGATTGTATCAGGCCAGACGCAAGGCGAACTTCTTGACCTACTGTCACCTAGGCCTTAATGTTCTATACGTCGGTCGTAGAATCTATTCGTACATCCAACACGACTCGGCCCCAAGCTGTGCCGGCGGAGAGTACCTCTCCTACGCCAATTTAGTTACCTTGGACGCGGCGTTGATTTGGATCCATTGCATCTTGCTCCTGGGGCTCTTCGCCCGGGGCCTCTTCGCTCAGTACAAGCCCCCGCGCTCTCGGGGCCGAACCCAAACCAATTGCCCCCCCACCGACGCCCTTTCACGGACGTTCTTAACGGCCTGGTTTGCCATCCTAGGCATGGACATTTACGTGGTCGTGGTCAGCTGGGATGGCTCGGTCCTGCCCGGATCCTATAGCCCAAGAATCTTCGTCCTGTGTCTCCTGCTCGCAGACATCCCCTGGGAAGCCTACGACGGGTTGAAGAAGCTGTGGGCCCGCTGGTTGTCGAGTGCCAGTGCCAGTGAGAGGTGAGTGAGAGCCAAATACATTGATGGATCCATCAATCAAATGTACTTTGCTGGTGGAATCCAGAAAGGCTAATGAGTTCATGTGGCCCAGTGCCTCCTACTCCTGCTTGCGTCCTGAAGGCCCGGCCGCGCCGATTGCAGCGGCGCCGGAAGTTCCTTTCGTCGTCCGACTCGAGACTCTAAACCGGGGTGTCTTGGCACGCTCGGTAACATTTTAATGAAACCACAAACCGAAAACTCCCGCCGATCACTAAAGGGGGGCCGATGTACGGGTAACAGCCCAACGCATATAGCTAGTACATGGGATGTGCTGGTTGACTTCGGAAATGCTAATGTGTTGAGGGCCTCCCAGATACTACTACTTCTTTTAAGACTCCTCAAACACCGACGCCGCCGATTGCATCAGTGCCAGAAGACCGGACGCTTCTGCATTCCGACTCGGGCCATCTAAAATCTCGAGACGGTCATCATAATCTCGAGACATTAAAGAGGAGTATTTCGACATGTCCAAGCTCTTTCGAAGCACACTAAGAGAGGCTGGGAAGTTGAAACAGAAGGGACCGCGTGGGGGGCTTAAGGGGGAGGGTCTTGATTATGGAACTAAAGATATTGTTTGCATGACGCCTTGAATTTTTGGGTATGGACATGGACAGCGAGTCTGGGATTGGAGGTTCGGTCAGGTTGCGGGAATCATGTAATGGGAAAGAGCTTAAAGAATGTCAAACTAGATAGAACTGCAATTAGACGAAAATTTCTCTTAACCTCCTCGTTGGAGACGGATTGTTCTGGGGGATCCCGTGCTGGAGTCGCCCAATACGAAAGGGTCGATCTAAGACAGCGTCTCTGATGTCGAGGACGCAAGACAGAGCACAAGAAGGGGGGGGGTTTAGTCAAGGGCCAAGAAGTATCGTACAATATTGGAGTCGCCCTCAATATTGCAGCCGGGCGTGTCGGTCGCGGTCATGACGGCTGAAGCGACCATGGAGATTGTAACTCGTAGATCCCTTGGTAATCGTGACAGGTGTGCTGAGGCTGTAAGCATCTTGACCATCAAAGATAGATCGAACAAGATGAATGATCGATCGCTTCAGGATGTTCCTTGGGTTGGAGCAGCGGCGATTCAAGTATATATCATCTTGCGGACCTACTACACGCAAGTCAGAAGCAGAGCATGAGAACCTCTGTGTAGAGGCAGCAGCGGCAGGCGTCCAATGAAAGAATAGATCAATCCATATGATCAGGTGTCACCCACACCAAACGAGTACGAGCGCGACTATGATTCATCCACTAATATCACAGCCTCACGCAAGGCGGCGTTCCTCCCAGGGATATCGATCCGGATAAATAGGAATCCATCGACCTAGCGGGCCCAGCGGTGAGGAGCAACAGATGGTGGACGAGGGACGATGGACGATGGATGCCTGATACATGCTGGCCATTTTCCACTTGTGGCGGCAAATTCCTATGAGGCCTCGCGTATGTACGAGTATGTATGCCGGCGCACCGTCTCGATTGGCCGTGATCGTGCGGGAAGCAGTAGGGCGGGTCGCCGTGGCTCAGACAGGCCCATGAGCCTCTGGTCGTTGACAGGGCCAATGATCAAGCATCAATCGAACATTGAGAATGTCATTCGGCGAGAGCGTACGAGGAGGGGCTGAACACCATCGACAGCACTTGACACGTCGGAATCTGCCAGTGTGAGTGGTCGGCTTGAATACGCACGAGGATACTGCCTTAGTAGTGTTAGTATTGCTGTGATAGACCAATGTATTACTTCTTGTGGCTGGAGCTCCCCTTGCCAGCTCTCAAGAGTTTTTGTAATATGGAATCAAGTTCTCATGGTTCTCGCCACACGGAGGACTCATCATCACCATCATCATCACCATCATCGTCGTCTTCTTCTTCCTCAGAGGCCCGATAATGGGAGAGTGTGACGTGTAGTGTGACTCAGACCTCTACGACGGCGGCGTCGTCTGCCTAGAATCTCTGCACGCAAAGGGCGGCCACCCCGATCGCGACCCTCTTCGACCAGCGCAAGGAGCTCCGCGGGCCTGCCGCGCTCCGCCTTCTATCTGGCGCTGTCAACGTACGGGATCTGGCTCTGGTTCGTGTGCGTGGACGTCGTGTCAGCGCCGGGATGCGCCGCTCACGAGATCGCCTTCATCGGCAACGTCACCGCGCACGGCGGCTTTCGAAAATATGATATGGCAGCATCCTGCATCGGGCTGTTCGTCTGCATTGCGCTCACGGCCTGGGGGCTTGTCCTGATGGCCAGGCGCTTTCAGAGAGCGTTCCGGAGCGGCCTGCTCAAGGACCGCGACGACGGGAGGCAGCTCGAGCGGCCGCGGGTGGACATCGGACTGCTCGCCCTGCCGATAGCGCTCATGGTCTTCTCAGTCGTCCTCATTGAGCATCTGGTTTGGCGCGAACTAGGTCGACGTCGGTGAGGGGGACTCTTTCTCTGTCGTGCAGACGATCGATTCCCTTCTTCATGGGCGCCGTGGCTGCCACCGTGATGTTCTGGAATTCACTGGATGTCCTGGTGAAGTGACAAAAGGGCTGCTGGTTCTTCATGACGATCCGCCTTTGATCGCCCCAGGCATCTTGGATGAATTAAATTGAATTGAATTGGATCGAATTGATTTGATTTCATCTGAGGCTCAGAACGATGTAGAGTCTCCCCGCATCGTGGGAGCTTCGACTTGGAAATAAACAGACGACGATCCGGAAGTCGGACTTTCAGAAGCTCCGATCCCGACGTCTTCGCTTACTAAGCATTAAAGATGACTCGACCTCACGTCTTGACTCACGATGGGTCGTTTCCGGCGCATCGCATCGCATCGCATCGCATTCATGCATTGACTCATCCCTTGTCATTGGCTTTAATATTCTTTATTTTTGTTTTGTTTTCTTTTCTTCAATTCTGCCTCTTGTCATCTCTTCCTCTAGGGTCTGCCATTGAGCCAAGATGCCCGCCTTCAACCTGGAGACCTGCGCGCGGCCCAACATCCTCTCTCTCCAACCCTACCGCTGCGCCAGGGAGTAAGGACCTGTCCGTCCCGAGAATGAAAGCCAGAAGCTCTATACAATGCACGATGACTGACCCTCTTCGCCCCCCCCCCCCCCCCCCAGCGACTACAAGGACGATGGCACCAACATCCTCCTCGACGCCAATGAGAACGCCTACGGGCCGTCCCTCTCCCCCGAGGCCATCGCCTCCGTCTCGGACCCGTCCCGCGCGGGCTTCGACCCCCTCGGCCTGAACCGCTACCCGGACCCGCACCAGCACGACCTCAAGCAGCTCCTCTGCGACCTGCGCAACACCGACGTCCACGCCTCCGCGCGCCTCACCCCGGCCAACCTCTTCGTCGGCGTCGGCAGCGACGAGGCCATCGACGCCCTCCTGCGCTGCTTCTGCGTCCCCGGCCGCGACCGCATCCTCACCTGCCCGCCCACCTACGGCATGTACGCCGTCTCCGCCCACGTCAACGACGTCGCTATCACCAAGGTGCCCCTCCTCCCCGCGCCGGACTTCGCTGTCGACGTCCCCGCCGTCTGCGCCGCGCTCGCCGCCGACCCCTCCATCAAGATCGCGTACCTCTGCACGCCGGGCAACCCCACCGGCTCCCTGCTCGCCCGCGCCGACGTCGACCGCCTCCTCGCCCACCCGACCTGGAACGGCGTGCTCGTCCTCGACGAGGCCTACGTCGACTTCGCCGACGACGGCGCCTCCCTCGCCCAGATGGCCGCCGAGCACCCCAACCTCGTCGTCATGCAGACCCTCTCCAAGGCCTTCGGCATGGCCGGCATCCGCCTCGGCGCCGCCTTCGCGTCGCAGCCCGTAGCCCGCCTGCTCAACAGCCTCAAGGCGCCCTACAACATCTCCAGCCCCACCAGCGCCCTCGCCGCCGCCGCCGTCGGACCCCAGGGGCTCGCCGTCATGCGCGCCAACCGCGACCGCATCCTCGCCCAGCGCGACCGCCTGCTCGTCGAGCTGCCCCGCGTCCCGGGCGTCGGCAGGCTGCGCGGCGGCGTGCAGAGCAACTTCCTGTTGTACGAGATGCTCAACGCCAAGGGCGACCCGGACAACTCCGTCGCCGAGAGGGTGTACGAGCGGCTCGCGGAGACGAGGGGCGTCGTGGTGCGCTTCAGGGGCAGGGAGCACGGCTGCCTTGGGTGTCTGCGCATCACCGTCGGGACCGAGGAGGAGGTCACGCGCTTCCTGGCCGCGCTGCGCACGACCTTGGAGGAGGTGAGGGCGCTGTGATTGGCCTTTTCGGGGAAATGGTCGGTTTGTCTGATTTCAGGAGATGCTCGCCATATGGATTGATGAGCAAGGGGAGGATATAGAGAAAAAGCATGCATGTCTTGTCAGCTACGGCGAGATAGGGCGAATATCTACAAGGGCGTATATAGTGGCATCAGAGCTGAATAGATTTTTTTGGATCTTTTTTTTTTCTTTACATGTTCAGTCGGACATTCACTTGCGGGCGAAGAATTGGCTTCAGAAGAAACTTCCATCATTTCTCATGTCTATCCAACAACAATGCTAAACACCTGACGCCGGCTCAACAGCGCCAGACATGTCTATAGTACGCCTGCGGTGTCACCGAGGCAATTCTATCGTGAGGAGGTGCGTGTCTAATCGAAACAAAACAAATCAATGGATTGATTGGTCCATTCTCCCAACCTCTAGTACCTCCTGGCCCCCTCGAAGCGGCGCCTCATCTTGGTCGGGCTCCAGGTCCTCTGCGCGACGTTCCTGATATCCTTGGCGGCCAATGGCGCCGGCGCCTGGTCCGCGAGGAGGCCCTGCACGGCCTCGAGGGCGCACATCTGCTGCCCCAGGCCCGGGTTGTTGTCGAACCCGCCGGTGTACCACTTCATGCCGCAGGCGCGCCCCGTGCTGCCCCCCGTGCACGTGGCGACGGCGGCCTGGGCGGTGGGGATGAGGAGGCTCTCGACCTTGCTGCGCAGCGAGGGCATCATGACGGCGGACTGCCACATGAAGCGGGCGAGGTAGCCCTTGAAGGTGCTCATGTCGGCGTTGCAGCGCCCGACGGTCTCGCAGGCGCCCTCGTACATGATGTTGGTCTTGCCGGGGGGCGTGAAGAACCACCCCGCGCCGTCGAGGACCTGCTCGGCGCGCTGGGCCCACTCGTCGCTGCCGGTGTAGTTGGCCATGACGGCCGCGCCGTAGAGGTAGATGCCGGTGGTGTAGGTGAAGGAGGCCGGGTTGACCTTCTTGCAGTTGTCGTCGATGGAGGCGCCGTCGAGGATGTGGCTCGAGCCGGGCTGGATGAAGCCGACGTCGGAGGACCAGTCCCAGATCAGGTTGGCCCAGTCGACGTAGGTGCCGTTGCCAGTCGCGCGGGCCAGGCGCGCCGCGATCTGGAAGAAGCCACCGTTACTAACGCTGTTCTTGTAGGTGAGCCCGTTGGGGTTCGAGGCGTAGATCTGCCAGAGGAGGCCGCCGCCGCAGTGGTCGGTGCTCCAGCGGCTGGCGAGCTGGTTGAAGACGTTGGCGGCGATCTCGAGCCAGGACGGGAGGCTCTTGTCCGGCTGGGGGAAGTTTCGCTCGGCGGCCGAGAGGGCGGCGGTGCCCCAAAAGAAGAGGTCATCGTTGCCCTCTTCGAAGGCGTGCTCCGGCGGCATGTAGTCATGGGCGGCGGCAAGGTTGGTGGGTGCGAGAAGGGCCTGGATGACGACGTCATTGTAGCTCGGGTCGCCCGTGTAGTGGTAGTAGTCTAGCATGGCTCCCCAAAGAGCCCCTGCTGTCCACCAGTAGTAAGGGTCCTCGACATCTCCGACTTGCTGGGACAGTGTTAGTGATGAATTGTATCAGGCGAGGATTCGAGGCATTGCACATACGATGGAGTTGACCGAGGAAAGGTTCCCCTTGTAGTAGGACATGGTGTCGAAGGCCAATGTGGCTGCAACATCTCGAATCGACTCTGTGATTTTCTCGTCAGCTTATCGTGATCGGCCGTGCAAGATCAATGTCAGTGAGGAAGTATATGGACCTACTTGTTGTCTCAACATCGAGGGTTTTCGGCGCCGTGATGCCAGAGGTGGCGGCCAGAAGGGTGTGGAAACTCTTGACGAACTTCATTTTCAGAGAGATCCCCAAGCGTCCCGCTTAACGAATTTTCCCAAACGTTGATCTGAATGGTATTTCGGTGTTCGTTTGCCAAGTACAATCGTCGTCTCGACCAGCGAACGAATGGAGAGCGTATTTTCAGGCTGAGGAGCGTAGGAGCGAGCAGGAGAGACAGCAGTCGAGTGGATGAAGAGGCTTGATCAGTCTCCAACCAGGGAAACAATTTCAGACACAAGAATCCGATTGAGATCGTTCTTCAGAGGCTCAATTTCGTTTCGATGTCGAATGAAAGGATGCCAGCACCCAATGAAGTAATGGCGGATGAAAGACTATCAAGGGCAAAGCCCGGATAGGGAGGGTTGCCGACTTGGTTTCAGGAGAACAATGAATGTCAAGAAAAACAATAGGTCGCGAAAAGAAGAGCCGAAGAAAATGAAAGGCGTGGAGAAGAAAGAGAAAGAGAAAGAGAAAGAGAAGGGAAATGTGAAAAGACTGATGTTGAGACACAGAAAGAGAATGGAGATGAAGTCGAAGTCGAAGTCGAAGTCGAAGCCGGAAAGGCGATGCTTCTTATTCAAAGGGAGGAGGGCTGGAGCGAAGGTCGTGACTGCGGACCAGGCAGTGCACAAATTTGCATCAGATGAAACACGAATAAAAAGATGTTGATGCATAAAAATACTTGATGAATGAAGCCGAGGCATTGATGAGGCAATGAGAATTCCAAGAAAAGATCACGAGAACTGAAAAGAAAAAAAAAAGCAATTCATTGATACTCCGTACATACCAATGCATTCGCTCCCGCTCGCAATCAACCTCAGACCATCAACCGCTCTGTCGCACCGCTCAGCTCGGCTCGCTCTCGTCCTTCAACCCCCCGTTGCCCTGTGCTCTGCTTCCCCACGTCGCACGATAGGCCCAACTTCGAATTCTCTCCCCCCGGTGGCCGTCAAGGGTCTGTTTCCGAGGCGTGTTTCACGTCTAAACGCCAGGGCCCTGCTCCGGATCTCAGACATTCGGCTTGCCGCCATGGCAGCCCAGTCGTCCAATCATACGCGCTGCGGGCCACCATCGCTTGTCCTCCCGACGACCTGAGCCAAACGATGCAGACAATGCGCCAGGCGCCTTTGTTCCTGGTCATCAATAGACCTGCCAAGATCGCGGTGCACGCAGCACGGCAGGGGCATTGTCTGCCGTCGCGTCAATGAGCCCGGACGAGAAAGGTGAGCCCCCTGGCTGCGCAGGCCGCGCTGCCCCGTGTCGCGGCTCGCTCAGCTTCTGCGGCTCGGCGCTTGACCGCATAGGCGCTTCACGCTTGGAAACCCTGTCTCATCTTTACCCGCCGCGCAAAAGAAGACATCGCTGTCTCGATTTTGCGGGAAATTTATCATCGTGAGTCCATGCCCGGATTGTGCAGGAGATGTGCGCGAAAATGCATTCTTCTTTTGGTGTTCTCGGGTCTGCAAACCCCATATGCAAATATCGAGGGGATCATGAAGAATATTCCACTAAAATGGATATGCATATATTGGATATCACTATATCCGAAACCCTCAATTGAGGCATCACGATGTTCCGAAAGAGGAAGGAAGGAAACCTCAACCTCACTCCAACTTTCAAAACATTGAACAACTCTTCTTTCTTGGCCCTTTCAATTACCTCTATCACAGGATGTCGATCTGCCAAGTTTTCCCAAAGAATTGATTCGTTCCCGGATTCTTCTTAGTCTGACGATAATCTCGACCTCAAGGGCCAGGTCAATGCTTTTCTGGATCAAATGGGCGATGCTGTCGGTGGTCGAGTAAGCGTTCCATCTGTTGAGCTTCTCATAATTCTTACTGATGTTGTCAAACATATGATTGAACAGCATGTCCTTGGCAAATTCTGCGTTCAGGCCCTTCAAGATCCGAGATTGAGGCTTCGTCTGGACGGGAAAGACCATCTACTAGCCTTGATACTGCAACTTGACTGTCTCAGCGAACAGAAGAAGGCTTCACTCTATAGAATCGGAACCCCACAATGCTCCCTTTTCTAGATCAATTCGTCGCAGAAGGTCTCTATGCGTGGGACTCAGATTCAACGAAATCAATTGGCCTCATTGGTTGTACGACTGTCGATAGGTAAAGGATTGCCATCGAGGTAACATATTGCGCTTATATTAATTGATGGCTCCAAACGACCAATTCAGGCAAGAGCCTATCAGCCAAATGAATGCATTCCAGCTCATCCGCAAGCCTGGTGAAGAGGATTGGATGGCGGAATGATCATCGATGTGAGCTTCAGACTCGGAGGTGATGCCGGCATGCCGAACGAAGCCGACATCTTCCCTCCCGAGAAGTGGATTCCCGAAGCGGGCACTTCTCCTTGAAGATTGATACCACATCTTGGCTGTCGTTGGGCCCTAGATCCCGGGACAGCCTCTGCTGCTCCGTGCTCAACAGCGTCAAGGATGTGACGACGGCCAGACCGAATGACGGTGGCATTTGATCTATCTGGCAACATCCTCCATCTGTCGTTATAGCCAAGCATATGACATGAGACCAATATCATGATTTTGTCAGAAGACCTCCCTATTCTGTGTGTGCCGGATGTTTGGTGTCGGAAAGATTCTGGGCATTCTTGAATCAGATCAGCCTCTAGGAGGGGTCATGTGAATTCAAAGTCTTCCCTTGGGGTTTGAGCCGAAGCGTTTGTGACTGGGCGTGGAGGATTGATGTCACAGAGAATGACACGCAATCCTCGCAAACATTGTACATTCTGCCAGCCTTTGGAGGCCAATACAAGTCGCACTCGTCGGCGTCAATGCTAGGTGATGTGGTTTGTTTACTCGGAGTCTGAGCAAAAGGAGGTCCAAGGAGCAACTTCTGTGGCAATGAAGAGAATGATGACTCAGCAGAGGGGGGATTCAGGCCTTTTGATTGGTTGATTTGGGGCCGACTTCCGATCGCTTCGTCGGCAGGTGCGACCCTCGTCGGATTGACCGTTTTTGGACTAGCGCCAATCACGCCATCGATGGCCTCCAGGACGAGATGCGAACGAGGGCGACGGCCTGACCTCTTTGGCCGGGCATTTCTCTTCTTCTTCTCCTCTCTTGCATCTCTCGAGTCCTTCTTCCATTGATGTCTGTTCTTGACTGATCTGTCCCTCTTGCTCGACTTCTCATTCCCTTATTCATACATACATACACACTCAGTCACTCTTTGTTGATCTTCTAAGAGGAAGCTTGGGGCAGGTCTTTTCATTCTGAAGAAAAAAAATAAGAAGAAGAAGAAGAAGAAGAGGAAAAGAGAGCATGCTCTGGCTCGAAGAATACTATCAAAACAACATAAAAGACCGCCAATCCCCCACCTCCCTACATTGATATCCTCCATCTTCTCCACCTCTCTCGGTCTCGGCATCCCGATGATGACGAACGGTGGCCCCGCGGAGCAGACGCCCCTGCAAAAAGCAACGCTGATCCACAGCCGTGGATGGACTTGACCACAAATCAAAAAAAAAAAAAAGAACGCCATACCCAGAGGTCCAAAAGGAAAACATAAAAAGGCATAAGATGAAACCCAAGCAAGACGAAGAGAAATGATGCCAACGGTTGCGCAAAAGGACACGGACTTTCACCGGCTACTGCTTGAGGAGCCTGCCGTACTCTGAGAAGTATGTGCAGCCCGGTACGTGACTCCGCCGGCCCGTCTTCTCGTCGAAGATGTGGCATCCCTTCTTGGCTACGTTGGGGGGCGTGTAGCCTGCAACGAAAGAGCAAAATGGGTCAGCTCAGTCACTTCCTGGGGACCAGTGTCTTCTGGGGTCATCTCCAAGGCGAGATGAAGATGCCGAGGCCTTGCAGAGAGACGAGACGAGGGGACGGGAAAGAACCCACAATGAAGAGAGACAGCAAAGTCGCTTCCCTGGTTGGACACACGATGCAGACCCAGCTCATCGGCCATATAGGCGACCTGACCCTCTCTGTGCACCTTTTGCGAGATAATCTTCATCGGGCCCTGCGATGGCTTCTCCTCCGAGGGAAACTCATAGCGGGTCTCTGTCAGGTTTCCCTTGAGGATCTTCATCAGGCAGTGCGCATTACCGTGGTCGTGGATGGGGCTTCCTTTGCCCGGCGACCAGACGAGTACGAGCTGCTTGTGGTTAGTTCCATCGCAGCCGTTGTTCGATCGCATCATCCCGTCGCGATGCATGTCGTTTTCTTCTTCCTCTTCTTCTTTCTTCTTCTATATCTTTCGTCTCCACCTTTGCTACCGGGATCGAGGACAATTCGACATACCAGATTGCTCTTTCCGTTACCCTCATCGACGAGGTTCCGGGTGTAGCCTCGCGTGGCATCACCGAAAGCGTACTTGGACCAATTCCGATCGGCGCTATCATACTCCTCCATCAACCGAGTCAAGGCCTCGACATCGACGTCCTCGGACGTCAAGCCCGACGACGGCCCCAACGCGTCCTTCAAATCTTGCACGAGTCGGTCAAATCGGTTCGGCACATTGGCTCCGACGACGCCGTCATGAATCCGCGAGGCGGCATGGTTGGAGATGACAGTGATGGCCATGATGGAACGAGTCTGTCCAACGACGACGACGACGACGACGACAATAACGATGGCGATGACGATGACGATGACGAATAATAATTCCTATGGATATATCCCCGAGGACGAAGAAGGAAGAGGGACTCGGACGAGATGTGCGGCACTCGGAGAGACAAGGCGTCGTTGATGCTTTGGTCGAGAAACAAATGGGCGAAAGCGACAGGTGCGCATATATGAGCACAGCGATACACCGACTCGGATGAGTGTGTGGGGGACAACCGTGTCTTACCGTTATCTGGTCGCTATTCCTGGTCACCTGAGCGAGCGTGAAATCCAAGGGCTGGATCATGGGGAGAAAGAAAGGGTGAGGATCCCGGTGTCGGAACAGTCTTACTTTCTTTTCCCAGAAAGTATTGCAGCGTCACGACCAATAAGACGAGCCATCAAGACCGACCACTGCGAATGCACAGCACGGAAACAAAGGCAGCCGCAGGGCCGTGGACTTGCATGCGGGGGCATGAGGTCAATGGAATCGCAGTCACAGGCTACAGCAAGGCCACCCAAGGCCGACTTCCGGCTAGGAAGGCGCTAGCGTCCGAAGAATCGAGGAATGTGGCCGGTTTCCTCTGGACCGGAGCCAAAGGATCAATTGGATGCGCGCACAACTCGAGGACACGCATCCTTCCTTTCCCATGGAAGGTGTTGCGCCGATCGCTCGGGCTCGATGTAACGGAGCCCGTCTTGCGAACGATGGAAAGGCAGGCTCTTTGAGATGCCACGGTCCACGCATTTGGGGAACGAGAAAAAAAGACGTGCGCGAAATGCCAAGAGGAAACGCATCAATCCAGTCATCCGGGCATCCGCCCAGCCGTGTCATCATGGTTATTTTTCGGAAACGGCTGATGGTTTGACTAGCTCCTCAAAAGGTAAGCCGCTATGGGTCTAAAGGGGCCGCGCAGGGTGCGGGGCTTATCGGAGGGCAAGGCTGTGCTTCCATACGCGCAAACGCTCCCTGGAAAGAACCAGGTACGAAAAAAAAAAGCAAAGGAGGCCTCGAAAAAAAGGAAAAGCAAGAAGAGAACAAGGCCAAACAAGACAAAGGGAGAGAAGAGAGAAGAAGGGGGGGGGGGGATGGGGAGAAGAGGGTCCTTGAGGTTCTTGGCGCAACGCAGGGGGAAACCCTTTGTGCTGGGCGACAGGGTCGCAGCATGGACACGGATTACATACAGGTTTGTGTCGTCAGAGCGCGGAGGGAGATCACGAGATGCTGCAGCGGGCAAACAGACGTGACAATGCGGTTACGTAATTGGTGCGACGCGGAGGCACGATCGGGAGAGGATCGGTGTTGCTTGTGCCATCGCTTGGCGGAGACGCAAGCGAGCCGCGCGGTCCACAAAGCACATGGAGACAAAGAGTCACGGTGCATGATGTTGAAGGACCTCTGCAGATGCAACAGAGGATGGATCTCGCGAAAATAGGAGAGGGAGAAGGAGGGAAAGAGGGGGGGGGGGAAGGGATTTGCAGCGAGCATACAGAGCACGCAGCGCGCAATGACGAGGACGTGGGGAGTGAGGGGGGCAAGGAAAAATAAGCTGACGACTTTAGGGACTCATTTCGACAGGTTCCGGGCCCGTCGATGGGCGGTTCCTTTGCTCGGAGCAAGCTGCCCTGTGTCCAGGGATCGTCGGCTACGCCGGAGTCCCTCTTGTCGACGGTGGATCTCTTGCCAACACGTTCAGAGGACCCTTTTCAGGGTTTGGAAAGCAACTTGCATACGAGTACAAGCT
The DNA here is from genome assembly GCA_003055925.1 of Escovopsis sp. Ae720. Lineage (NCBI taxonomy): Eukaryota > Fungi > Ascomycota > Sordariomycetes > Hypocreales > Hypocreaceae > Escovopsis > Escovopsis sp. Ae720. The sequence goes on along the minus strand of NQYQ01000001.1, from coordinate 1,161,816 downwards.
CCTGCATCCACAGCAGCGGAGTTGGGGGAGCTCGGGCCCCGGCTTTGGACCTGACTCGGAGCTCCCTTGTTGCTTGCCGGCCGTCCCTGCGTGCACGGCGATGGATCTGGATCTCGTCGGTCCCTGGCCCTAAAGGGCCCCTAGAGTCCCTAGAGCCCCCTTAGTGCCGGGCGCCTTTGCCCTGGTACTCGTACCTGGCGTGTTCGGGGCCAAGGACGGGAGACTGGGGGCGGGCTTGTGTGGAGATTGGGCGAGAGCCAGGAACGGTTCTCGTCATCGGGTCGTCGCCGCGGAGTCGTCTTTCGGCATGACCGGCTACGCGCACCGCTATGGCTACCAGCACTCTCTGTACTCGGCCTTAGTACCTTGTGCGGGCTGACTGGGAGTTGTTGCGTGGAACAAGCGGGCATTTGGCGAGACGAGAACTCGGAAAGCCGTTGAGACAGAAGACTGCGGATCGAAAAGCGGGATGGGGGAGTTCGACCAGCGGTTGGGGGGGGGATTTTGAACATGTCCCTCTGCCGGTAACCCTCCCGCCGCGGCATGTGGGCTTGGCGCCTTGACCGGCCTCGCCCCATGTCTCTTGATCTCTGGAGGATCATCTGTCTGGTTGATGATGCGCTGCTGCATGTCATTGATGTTGACGGTTGACGACGAGGCGTGTGTCTTGATGGTTGAGACAGGGCTTTGGCTCGATGTTTCGTGACGAGGCGAGTGTGTCTTTGTCTGTCTGTCTGTCTGTAGTTGTGGGTGAAGATCTGCGAAGGTCTGTGAAAACCAGGTCGTAGGGTCACAGTTATTCCATCATGCCGACCGAAAACGTCATGCTGGTACGGAGTAGAGTCGACTCGGCTTGGACAGATCCAGCCATGATGTGTTAGTACTAATGTACATACTGGTATGATGGTCGGGACTGAGTCTCTGCCATGAAGCCTGCCGTGATGGTCGTGTCGACGGCATCAATGGAACTCCAGTGTCTTGATGTGTTCTTCTTCTTCCCTCGACACAACCAACCCCCGACGGGCTTCGACAATTTTGAGCATCTGAGAGCATCTGAGCATCTGTCAGTTCAGTCAGAACAGAAAACTCTGTACTCGTACTCGTACGGAATACTCCGTACATGTAGTCGATGGCGAGATGCCCGGCATGAGTCACGCCAAGGAGGCCATACCGCGTTGGGACCTGGATTATGCAGGCGGCGGATGGCGAGCTGCATTTGAAGGGAATAGATTGATTGATTGATCCATGATACTCCATTTGCCCTCAGCCGGCCAGGATGCAGCACGAGAATTGCACGGAGCCACGCGAGCTGAGAGGGCTGATGGAACAAGAACCACGCACGAGGCATTCCGTATTATGATTCTTTTTTTTTTCTTTTTTTTTTCTTCGTACTCCGTACTCGTACTCGTATCAATTGATGCCTCCAAGGCCCGCTCGGGAATTCGGGATTGCTCTCGCCGTCGAGTACTCGTAATGGAAGTTTTTCTCTTCGCCCCTTTGCGGCCCTAAAGTGAGTCAACCATCCATCCCGCGCGCCGCGCACGAGTCTCGGAGTGGTTGCGTCCCCCTGCCCTTTATGTATTGATGTACGTACTCGTACGAGTATCTACCCCCTTTTTTTTTTCATGCAATCTCTTTCCTTGGATCTTCCTAAATTTTTTTTCCTCTCTCTTCCCTCGGCGGGGATCCGTGTGCTGGGGTTCCCAATGGGTCATTGCGTGCAGGAGGTCCCGTATGTATATGTAGGCAGGCAGGCCGACTGGCATGATCATCGTGAGAAAGAGGGGGCGCGAGGGCCAAGCAGGAAGAAAGAAAGAAAAATAATAATAGTCGAGATCCATTGCGGAATCAGTGATCACCGTACTTTCAGGAAGAAGCAACGAAAAACGAAAAAGGGAAACTGATCCTTGCTCGGCAGGGGGGAAAAAACGAAGGAAAAAAAAAAAAAAAAAAAAAAAAAAAAAAAAAAAAAAACAAGGCACTGACTGCATTGGCGATGGCGACCGCGTCCTCGTCCACCACGACAGTCGGCGTCGTTGTCGACAAGGACAACGGCAATGCGAGCACCAACGGCAGCGGTCACGACATCGACAGCGGCAGCGGCAGCGGCGGGCCCGGCGTGAGGAACGAGGAGCACGGCAAGTATCTCCAGCCCGGGATGGACGCCCGCCACGACCACGGCGACGACGACGACGACGGCGGCGGCGGCGATGATGCCCGCGACGAGCAGCGTCCCTCGGAGGAGGCGGCGTGGCGCAACGCCGTCCGCGACTTCAGCCCAGCGTGAGCAGTCCCTGAA
>NQYQ01000001.1:1130730-1149641 GCA_003055925.1 Escovopsis sp. Ae720 | reverse complement strand
TGATGATGATGATGATGATGCCAGATGCCAGCGGATCGAGGATGATGACAAATCTGCTTGCGTACGTAATGCCTTGGCAGGGCGGGGCGCGATCCTGGCGCGTATTAGTAAGCGAGCCGGGGCTGTCAGGTCGTGGCCGCGAAGCGCGAATCACGGCGATGCTGAGGGATCCGCACAGTATTTGGGACTCCTGATACTGTACGTAATGGAAATACGTACAGGGACCTACTCGTACTAGGGGGCCCGTGCTGTCCTCCGCTGAGATCGGTCCTCCGTACTCCGTGCTATCGAGTCAATTCAAGTACGCCGTATTGAATGAAGTCTTTATACGGAGTATAATACGGAGTATTGTGGGAATCCATTGATGCTTCTTCTTATGCTCCGTACGAGTACCACCTCTACCTTGTTGAGGGCTGCAAAAGCTGAGTGGCAGCGGGCCTTGGAGATCGCGACTTCCTTTTGCCGGTTTGCCGTCCTGGCAGTTCCTTCCCGGAAGTCGCGGCCCATCCAATCAGCCTCCAGCCGGATCAGGAAAGGCCCATGAAATCTCAGTACTAGAATTCTCCGGGCTCGAATTCGACCCGTCGGGCATGATGATTTCCATAAATTATGCTTTATATCGCGGATTACCGGTACTCGTAGAACAAGACGTGCCTGGACAGATCCATTACCGAGGTTGCTTACAGCATTTGGATGGATGGATGTTTTGAGTCTCGTGATGCATGGAGTCAATACATACTCGTACGAGTACGATACGAGCACGAGTACATGTACGGAGTACGGAGTACGGAATACGGGGAGAGCCACACCGGGAGCGCCTCGGGCCATCCGCGAAGGATCACCGGAGGTAGGCGGGAGATGCTCCTTTGATCACCGACGTCTACTTACGGAGTGCGATCGGAGGACGGACTCGTTCTCGTTCTCGTACGATTGCTGGATTCGTCCACAACAACTGAATCACTGTTGAACGACAGGTTGTTCAATGTTGGTCGTCGTCCCTCGATTCAGAGTCATGGGCACAGTGCGAGCGCGTCTCGTCGGCGTTACATAATCGCCGTCGCACCCTGTCACGGGCAGTGCTCCTGCCGCAGGTCAGTGGTACTCCGTACATTGAATACCCGCGGCAATCTGCCCTGCGCGTTCTGTATTCTCTACCTCCTCGTTTTCTCTCCTTCCTTCCCGAGTCGCTTCCCTTCCCTCCTCCTTCCTCGTATCGCTCCTACCTTCTTTAATCACGTCAGCAAGGCATTTCCTTCCTTCCCTCCCCCCCCCCCCCCCTCCTTCCCTGTCCCTTCCCTTCCTTTCCGCGTGCCTTTCAATTCCCTCCTTTGGAGACTGTTTTCGCCTCTTTCCCCGTCTCTCTCCTCTCCCCCCTTGCCTCCCCCCCCCCCCTCTTTTATTTTTCCCCTCCGACTTTCTTCCCTTTCATGCCTCATAAAGGGACTGTGAGGCGCCTTGCGTAGTCATCAATTTCCATCTCCATCCATCCAATCTCTCTCCATCCATCCACCATTCCGAAAACTTCCACCCCCAAGCTGAGTCCATCTTGCTTGTCTAGTAAGCAACGGATTGACAAAGCACGCCAGCCTTGACCCAGCCAGAGCCAAGCACCAGCCAGAAGCAACCCAGCAGCAAGCAGCAAGCAGGCAGAGAGCCGCCCGAGCCTCCCCTCCCCCAATCCAAAAAAAAAAAAAAGAAAAGAAAGAAAACGTCAGAAAAAAAAAGAAAAAGAATCAACACGCCCCTCGGCTCCCAAGAAAATATTGAAAGGAATCAACCGACACTGCCTACTCTCCGTTCCTACCTCTACGCTTCAAAGCTCCAGCTCTCAACTTGAAGTGCCTCGTTCGCCGTTCGCATCGACACTACCGGTATATATAAGTCAGGAGTCTGGACGGCGATTCCTCCGGATGCTGAGTCAGAACCCTCAAGCAATGCAGCAGAGCTCGCCCGCCAACGGCGCAAGCACTCAAGGTCAGTCCAGAGTCTCAAGTCTCATTACGATATCCAGAAAGTCTCAGAGTCCGTCTCGCCGTCGCAAGTCGTCTGTCTGCCAGTCGCAAGTCATCCTCAAGCAGCGGCAGCGGCAGCGGCAGCGGCAGCAGCAGCAGCAACAGCAACAGCTGACCCGTCAATGGTGATGCATCCACCGTCTCGGGCTCCGCCGCCTCGCGCCCTCGCCGCTGCTTAATCCTCCTCCTCTGCCTCTGCCTCTGCCTCTGCCGCGCTCCCCCCCCCCCCCTCCCCCTCCCCGCGCTCCATCGGGCTGCCTCTCGATCTTGACGCGATCTTCCCCTTTGCTTCCACCGTCGATTTCCCATCTACTACCCCTTCCTTCCATCCATCCATCCCCCTCCCGGATCGACTACTGGTACATCTCGGCCCGCTTTCGTTGCGTCAATCGATCCCTTCACCCTGCTCGTGTGCTCGACTCCACGCGCCTCCTCCACCCGACGGCTCGAGTCGTGCTCCGTTCAACCACCATCGACTTATTCTATCGTCCTGGCCGCCGCCGCCTCGCTGTTTGGCGGGTCTACGAGTACAGGGTCCGAGTCCGAGTCCTCTGGCTTCGCGCCCATCGTCTCCCCCGGCCGTCTCACTCCACGCTCCATCCGACTGGTTTGCTCTCGGCCCGGCGCGCAATCTACTCAAAGAGGCTCCAGCCCGCAATCTCCGCATCCTCCGGATCCTTTGTCGCCCGCCAGCGCTCGCTCCAAGATACCCTCGCCGTCGCTTCTTCGCGCTCGCTCTTCTTCTCTCTTTATTTCGCTTTCTCTCCTTCTTTCTATCTATCAATCTCGTCTTCTCTGCTCTCCACACTGCACTGAGAATATACTACTAGGTAGTCTCGCTCGGAGCCCTCCCCCTCACCCCTTGTCGGGTCTTGTCTGCCTCACTCTACGCCTACTGTACCCACTACTCGTCGTCATCGCAGCTGCCAGTACCAGACTCTCCCTCCCGCGCCGTCTGTTGTCCTCCACCTGTCTCGTCTGTCTTACTGCTTACACTCCCCCCTCCCCGTGCCACTCCATCGGATCCATATTCCCCCGCGTCGATACCGCTTTCGACTACTCCAAACCCCGGGTCAAGACCATCAAGCCGACTCGTTCTTCCTCCTCCTCCTATTCCTCCACCAGTGTGGTTGCGCCGCGAGGCACAGGCTTTGGCCCATTTGCGACTCGCCATTGTCTTGAATTGCGGCGCCGCTGACATGTTTCGCGCTCCCCACTAGAGCAGCATCTGCGCGCACAGCTTGAATTGTTACAAAGACACGACGCTGATTCTTCGTCCGCCACGGCAGCTTTGAGTTCGCGCGACACCAGGGCCTCCGCGACCAGGCCGCCGAATGGCTTTGACGCCCTAGAATCTCCCGCTCCCGATGCTCCCCGCCTCGCCAGCCTCAAGTCAGAAGCCGAATCCCACATCCACCCCGATCTCCGAGCTCCCTCTGGCCACGCGCCCATCCCCAACATGATGCCAATGCCCGCGCCTCCCTCCGGCCACCCCCCGCCTCCTGCGGTCGCCGGTCCCTCTGCCACCCCATTGGCGCCCGCGCCTCCGCCGGCCGTGACCGTCACCGTCGAGGATGCCTCCCAGATAGACGGCCGAAAAGCGAAGCGAGAGCTGTCCCAGTCCAAGCGCGCGGCGCAAAACAGAGCAGCACAGGTGAGTCGATTGTCGCAAACTCTTTTTCCCCTGTCACGCGAGCCCTTCGGCCACGGTCTCGCGCTTCCACGGCGCGTTGCGCGACCTCGCGCGTTGCTGCGCCGTGCGCATTCCTTTCCTCGAACATTCCTTTTTTTCTTTCTCGCTTCTTGGAGCCTCGGATGGAGCATTCCGCTCACCATTTGTCATTTCCTGCAGAGGGCCTTCCGCCAACGCAAAGAAGGGTACATCAAGAAGTTGGAGCAGCAGGTGCGCGAATACCTCGAGATGGAACGCCTGTTTGAGGCCCTGCGGGCCGAGCACGCTCTTCTGCGCGACTACATCACGCAACTCCAAGCCAGGCTCTTGGAGATCCACGGCGACTTCCCTGCGCCGCCACCGGGCGTGACCTTGCTCTTGCAGGGGTCCTCCTCCGCGGGCGCTCCCGTGCCCCCTCCTCCCGCCACGGCGCACGAGCCTCCGTCCACCACCCACACTACCCACACCACCCACACCACCCACCCGGGCGCGGGAACGCCCCTCGAGGCCGTCGCGCAGGCCGTCGCCGGCCTGGCAGCCCAGGAGCAGATCGAGAGGCATCAGTCGTACCCCAGTCCGCCGTTCAAGGCGCAGCAGGCCGAGGACGACACCCGAACGACCGAGGAGATAAATCGACAGCTGAGCGCCGAGCAGCCATCCGCCCAGACCTAGGAGGTTCCTGGGGCTTTCTCTACGGTCGCGCCGAGAGCACCGACTGGTCGATACGTTACTGCCCACAAGGCACGGGGGAAAAGGGCGAAGCAAAGTTCGAGATGAAAATGGATGCGAGAGAAAAAGAGAAAATTATCTCAATCTTCTGCAACGGCGTTGCGGCAACACGTGCGTTCGTGCGAAAAGAACATAAAGGGTGTTTATTGCTGTTGTTGTTGTCGTTGTTGTTGTTGTCGTCGTCGTTGCCGTCGCCGTCGCCGTCGTCGCCGCCGTCCTTGATTGGAAGACGCGCGACGGGTCTCAGTGACTGGTAGGGCGTTCCGGGTGGGGATTGGGCAAACATGATATTTGGTCGTCTTGCTTTTTTCTCCATGTTCGATGAGTTCGACGATGGGCTGCCCATCATCGCTGCTGTGTTAACTATTCATTATCCCATCACTTTTTTCCTTGTTTTTTTTTTCTTCTATTATTTTGATTCAACCACTCCTGTTGCATGTTGCGCGCCGCGCGCGTGCGACAGGGTAGTGAGGAGCGCGGAGAGGGAGAGTATACTTTGGAATTCGTTTTCGACTTCCTCTTCCTCTTCTGCATCTCCCCCCCCCCCTTTTTCTTTTCATCTTCCTCTTCCCCTTCTTGAACCTTTGACCTTTTTCTTTTTCTTTTTCTTTTTTTTTTCATAACCATGATTGGCTTAGGCTCTCTATGCTTCATCTGCTGCGGTCCCTCTAGGTGGGCAATGGGTGCTCGTTCGGCGTAGAGAATTGTATTGTATTGTATTGTATTGTATCCTGCCTTGTCAGTGGTCGGCTTCTCTGGAAGTGCCGTGCCGGCACGTCTTTCTTTTGTTCTTTTTTTTTCTTGTTTTTTTTTTTTTTTTTTTTTTTTTTTGGTGGTCTTGCGCTGTTCGGTATGTATGATACATGGGGTGCTTGTGCCGTGACGCTGCTGGTTGCGAAACAAATAATTCCTCAAAAGCTCCGGCTTGCTCGGTGCCGCTTCTCGTCCGTCCCCCCCCCCCCCCCCCCCCCCCCCCCCCCCCCCCCCGCGACTCAATGGTTTTTTTCCAGTGTTCCTCGTGGCATCAATCCATGAGCGTAACGGCAACCTCGTGCTCGTACACACTTTTGTAGATCTCGGACCCCCTTCTGGTAGTACTCCGTACACGTAGTCAACTCATCCGGATCGTACTGGTACTCAACATGGACGACACTCCGGCGATGCTGTCCAGGGGGGGGGAAATCCCGAAAATCACACATGCGCAGCCCGTGTACGAGTACGAGTATCGACATCTCAAGCCAGCCCCATGACCACCTGGAGCAGGCACATCGCACATCGCCAGGCGCGCGCAAACAGACCATTCATGCGGGAGTTACCACCGGTACGACTCACGACGCCTCGAGCCCCCCCCGGCCACATTTTGAGACGGATGTGCCTCATGTCCAGGTATACCCAGGATCTGTGAATTTTACCTCTTCAATGTCTACCCATGATACGCACAAACCCAGAACCCACCCCCCAATCGGGACCCAGCCGATACCATCCTGTTAATACCTGTATTATAACCATCTGGCACCCCTCAACTCCCCCCTATTTTGCCTCGCCATCCATCCATTCTCGATCCATTCATTCCCCTATCGTTCCGCCAGCGCCTCCTTTGCGCGCCTCCCTAAACCCCTCCTAATTTTTCTTTCCCCCGTTCCCCAAAAGACCGAATCTAGCGCTGAATGAGAAAAAGAACCCCAAACGGAAGGAAACCACATCCGCCCCTTTTCTCCCATGATGCAAATCCATTGAAAAAAAAAAAAAAAAAAAAAAAACCACCACGCCGTCACTCCTGGTCCCCGTGCGAGAACCCCGCCTCCGCTCCCTTCCCCAAAAACGGAAACGGGAACAAGGTACAGCTGTTGATACAGTTCTAGTATTTTCACGCATATAACGCGTCAGAAACCTCTGGCGCGCTTGCTTTTCTTTTGTCTTCTTCATTCGCGGCGCAGCATCAATGCTCAGGCGTCGACGAAGCCGTCCGCAATGGCGAGCCGCTGCTTAGTCGTCTTCGCCCGCTTGCCGGTCGACTTGGCCCTCCCCTTCTTCCCCTTGGGCTCGGGCTCCGCGGGCGTCGCGGTCCCTGAGACCAGGGCCTTGCTCCCGTCATCGAAATTGCCCTCGCCTGGAAAGGAAACTCGTTAGTCATTTGGTGATTTCAGAAAAGGGCAATGCAACATCGGCAATGGGGCCAGCTTACCCTCATGGTACATGTCGTCCAAGCTCGCGGGGGCGTCCACCTTCTTCCGCTTGCCGCCCCTCTTCTTCTGCTTCTCGTACTCCCCGGACTCGAGGAGCTCCCTCTCGCGCCGCTCAATCAGCTCGGCCTGCTCGTCGTCGGCCAGCCACATGGCGATGTCGCGGTTGCGGTTCTCGGGGGCGCGGCGGCCGGAGAAGTCGACGCTCGCGCCGCCGCCCTGTATGACGACGCGCTGCACCTCTTCCTTCTGCAGGGCGCGCTTCCGGATGCGCTCCTCGATGGTGCCGCGGGTGATGAGGCGATAGACGGTGACCTGGCGGGTCTGGCCCAGTCTGTGCGCTCGGTCCATGGCCTGGGAGTCGATGGTCGGGTTCCAGTCCGAGTCGTAGAAGATGACCGTGTCGGCCGAGGTGAGGTTGATGCCGAGACCGCCGGCACGCGTGGACAGGAGGAAGATGAAGATCTCGGGCCGTGTCTGGAAATCGTGCACAGTGTCGCGACGGTCCTCGAGCTTGGTGGAGCCGTCCAGCCGGCAGTACTTGTAGTTGCGGTACGTGAGGTAGTCCTCCATCATGTCGATCATCCTGGTCATCTGGAAGTAGAGCAGCACGCGGTGGCCCTCGTTCTTGAGCTTGAACAGGAGTTCGTCGAGCTTCGCGAGCTTGCCGCTGTCCGTGACGAAGCGCTGCATCGAAGGGACGGTGATGTTGGTGAAGCGCCTCTTCTCCTGGTCGGGCGCCGGCAGCAGCTTGTTGACGGGGTAGAGCTCGAGGGGCACCTTCGTCTCGACCAGGGCGCGCTCCTCGAACACGGTCGGCCCGTAGAGCATCTTGCGCATGTGGCTGTTGAACATGATCTTCTCGCGCTCCAGGACCGAGCTCGGCTTGTTGCACGCGACCTCGATGGGCGGCGCCGAGGCGCGCGGGCGGGCAGCCATCTCCAGGCGGCCGAGACCCGAGTCGCGGTACTTGAGCGAGGCGACGTTCATGAGGGCCTCCAGGACGCCGCCGCCCGTCGTCTTCCTCGAGGGAGCCAAGACGTCGTCCCGCTCGCGGATCTTGAGCAGGCAGTGGGCCGGCGTGAAGTTGCGGTCCTCAGGCTCGTCGTACGCCTCCCTCATCAGGCCAAGCCGGTCTCGCTTTCGAAGCTCGGCCACGGCGCGATCGAAGAGGCCGCTGTGCGCCGTCTTGTGCACCTCGCCGGGGGTGACATCCGCGAAGCGCAGCCACGAGAACGCCTTGTTCTCATCCGAGCTCGTCTTGACGTTCTCCGAGTCCCAGATGTTCATCATGTGGCTCAGGGCCTTGTTGCGCCAGCCGGCCCTGTCGTTGTCCCTGCCCGGCCGGTCGAGCCGGCCGCCCTCGGTCCAGATGAGCGCGGGGAGCCTGTAGTTGATTAAGCTCCGCGCGGAGTACCCGACGGCGACCGTGCTGCCTTCCCTGACGAAGGAGGCGGTCTCGGCGAAGTAGCCAAACGAGTACGGCGACGTGACCTCAGCGCGCTCGAACAGATCCGGGTGGTTGCACACCTTGCGGAACTGCATGACCAAATTCATCAGCGTGCCCGAGTCATTGTCGTCGCCCATCGTCGCCTTCTCGACCAGGTCCATGATATTGATCTGGTTCCGCAGGTTGCTGTAGAACGCCCTCTGCCGGTACGTGAGGTTGCAGAATACGTCCAGCTCGATCTTGTCACCGAGCTCCTTCTGCACGTGCTTCTTCACGCGGCGCAGCATGAACGGCTTCAGGATCATGTGCAGACGCTTGAGCTGGTCCTCGTTGAGCTTGGTGTTGCTCTGGGCGTGCGACTCGATGTCCTTGGAGAACCATTCGCTGAACTCGTCGTGGGAGTCGAAGAGGGACGGCATGATGAAGTGGAGCAGGGCCCAGAGCTCCTGCATGTTGTTCTGGATGGGCGTGCCGGTGAGCAGGAGCCTGTTTCGGCAGTGGAATCCGAGCAGGCACTTCCAACGGGAGCTCTGCGAGCTCTTGATGGCCTGGGCCTCGTCGAGGATCATGTACTGCCACCTCATCTTCTGGAAGTAGGCGACGTCGGACACGACGAGCTGGTACGAGGTGACGCACACGTGGAAGGGCGCGTCCTTCTTGTACGTGGTGTGCTTGCGGTCCCAGAACTTACGGAGCACCTTGCGGTCGCCGGCGCTGCCCCAGTACGGGAGGATCTTGAACTCCGGGACGAACTTGGCGATTTCCTGCTGCCAGTTGTGCAGCGTCGAGGCGGGCGCCACGACCAAGAAGGGGCCCCAGATGTCGTGCTTTTCCGCCAGGTACGCCATGACCGAGATGGACTGGACCGTCTTGCCGAGACCCATCTCGTCCGCCAGGATGCCGTTGATGCCCTGCTCGTAGAGGTTGACGAGCCAGTTGAGACCCTTGAGCTGGTACTCCTTGAGCTGCGCGTTGATGAGCTTGGGCTGCTCGATCTCGACGTCGCCGAGGCCGGTCGGGTTCTGGAAGTTCATCTCGCCCTCCTCGTCCATGTCGAGGCCCTGCTGGTTGAACTCGCGGGCCTTCTTCTGCGCCTCGGCGATGGCGTTCTGCGCGTTGGCCATGGCCGCCGCCTGCAGGGCCGTCTCGTCCTCGTCGTCGAAGTCGAGGTTCGCGAAGTGCGTGACCTTGCTGCCGAGAGGGCCCGTCGGCTCGGCGATGGACAGGGACTTCTGCACGGCCTGGCTGGCGTCGGGGGCGATGTCGGGATTGTCCGTGCTGCGCTCGACCTCGTCCGTCTTGATCTTCTTGCCGATGAAGTGAGAGTACAGCTCGGTCTGGGAGATGAGGAAGTTGAGCTTCCTCTTCTGTCGCGCGGCTTCGCGGTCGGCCTCCTCCTTGCGGGCATTTTCGATCTCCTGCTTCTCGGCGGCCTTTCGCAGGTCGCGCTCCTCGCGCTCGTTTCTCTTCCAGAAGCCCATCATGTCGCGCATGACGCGCTTGGCGCGGGCCTGCAGGTCCTTGGTGCCCTTGTTGGTCCGCAGCTGCCAGCGCTTGGCTTCCTTGGACGCAAGGATGGCCGTCTTCTTGAGGTTCGAGCCCTTGGTCACGTAGGAATCCGAGGCCAATTTGAAGGTCTTGCTCACATCCTTGCGAGCCATGTCCCGCCAGATCTGATCGTAGATCTGGTTGTAGCCCTTGGAGACAAATTTTTTCTCCGGCTCGGGGACCTCTTCGACCTTCTCCTTCTCCTTCTCCTTCTCCTTTTCTTTCTCCTTCTCCTTCTCCTTGTCCTTGTCTTTATCCTTGTCCTTGTCTTTCTCTTTCTCCTTGTCCTTGCCCTTCTCCTTCTCCTTGGCGGCCTCGGACTTCTCCTTGATCTGCTTCTCCTTGATCTGCTTCTCCTTGACGGGCTTTTCCTTGACGGGCTTTTCCTTGACAGCCTTCTCCTTCACGGGTTTCTCGGCGTCCGTCTTCGATTTGTTCTTGATCTTGATCCGCACCCTGCTCTCCTCCTTTGGAGGCAGCTCTTCCCCGGCGTCAAGGGCGGCCTGAGCGGCCTCGGCAGAGTCCTTCTCGGCTTGCTTCTGCTCCTTGGACTTCTTGGGGCGGTTGCCGGAGCGCTTGCTCTTGGTGGGCTTGGGGGTCTCGACGTCCGAGGCCTGCAAGCTAGACACGCCGCCGGCGCCGCCTCCCTCCGAGTTCAGGTTGAGCTCCACGTTGCGCGCCGGGCCCTTGATACCCTTTTGCAGGATGAGCTTCGTCTGCTGGGCCTTCTTGTTGGCGCGCTCGGCGTCGCGCAGGTGCTTCTGGCGCTCGGCCTCGTCTTCGGCCGCCTCGGCGCGCGCCAGAGCGGCCTCCTTCTGCTCGATGGTGACGGCCATGGACTTCTCGCGACGCCGCTTCCGCTGCATATCCTTCTTGCGCTCCTTCTCGGCGAAGAGCTCCTGGTCGCGCACCTCGCGGAGGGCCTCGTCGTAGAAGACATCGTCGTATCGCCGCTTGCCCAGCTCGGCGTGGTCGGCCAGTCTCTTTCCCGAGGTCTTGACGTACTCATCGCGACGGCGATAGTTGAGCTCGGCGTCCTTGTCGGCCATGATGCGTCTCCGCTTGCGTGCCTGGGACTTGTATTGCTCTTCGTCAAACTCGTCGGGGTCCAGGTTGGCCACGTCGTTGGCGATTTGTATCTCGGCATTCTGGATCTTCTTCTCCATCTCATTCGACCAGGTCTTGGGCTTCGGCAGGCCATTGGCCTGGCGCTTCGACGGGGGGCGGGCGGCGGACGAGTCCTTCTCCTTCTTACTGGACGACCTGCGGCTCTTCTTGGGCGGTGCCTCCGCCTCCCTGATGTCGGATGCGCGACCCTTTGTCGATTTCCGCGGCGCCTTCTCCTTCTTCCTCGGGGCGGGGTCCGACTTCTTGACCCTGATGACGGGCTCCGGCTCGGTGTCGAGGTCCTTATCCATCTCGGTGTCGCCGTCCGCGTCGAGCTCGCGAAGCTCGAAAACGGGACCCGAGGCGCGGGCGCGCGAGCTGGTGGCGGAAGTGGAGGGGCGAGGGGAGGATGGCTGAGAGGACTTTGGCGCTGCGGGTGCAGGTGCTGGCGATGGCGATGGCGCTTTCGCCCCAGATCTTGAAGCGTGCGCTTGCGCGACGGATTTGGCCGGACTAGCTGAGCGCGCAGGTGAGGGCGCGGCAGCAGGGGAGGGCTCCGAGTTGGAGAGGATATTTGAGAAGGACATTGGGTCGGCCGCTCGACTCGGTGCCTGGCAGGGGGGTGTCAGCGGGTAACGTGCGTGCGATTTGGAAAGAGCACGAAGGAAGGGAGGGGGTCAGAAGATAAAATTGGGTGAGAGGATTGGACCGAACGCACACTCGCAGACGACGCCGGGGCTGGCTTGGGTGGCGAAGGGGCGGCCAGGTCCGACTTGATCATGGAGGACGGCATGGTCGAGGTGGTGCCGTTTGAGCTGGAATTCACGCTTGTCGCGACGGGCGCATGCCTCAGGCTTGGTGAGGTGATGTGAGGATGGCGGCGAGGAGGGCTGATGTACCCTGCCGAGAGGGCAGGGTGTGAATGCGAAAGGGGACTTAGGGGGCGATTGAATGATGAAGTCCTTGGCCGCGGCGATGAATAGTTGCTGTTGTAGTAGGAGGATGGTTGGTGCTGCTGGTCGACCGACTGGGGGTATTGGTACGGATCTCGAGACTAGTGGTTGGGTGAGAAAAAAAAAATCAAGTCAGAAACGCGTCGCTCATTGCAAGTCGAAGGGGGGAGATTCGAGAGCAGGGCAGAAAAGGGTGAGCGCCGTCGAAATGCAGCCGGCGAGCGTGAATGTGGGGAACTCCGAGTCTTTGCTCTGAATTTCGTTGGATGATGCGGTTTGACGCATTTGACGATGCCCGCCTTTCCCGTTGCCGCTCGTTCCTTGTCTTTTCAAGAATCTCTCTTTTCCTTTGCATATTGTTTTTTCATTCTTTGTTTTTTTTTTTCTCGATTGATTTGTCCCTTTTTCTTTTTTTTTCCCCTCTCATTCGTCTCTTTTTTTTTCTTTTTTTTTTTCTTTTTGGAAAGGCCGCCTCTTCTCTCCCCCCCGAGAGAAGCCCGATCGAGATGGGAAGAGGCACGGAATTTGAGAGAGGAAAGAAACGGCAAGGCGCGGTCGGGTTCAGGCGCAGCTCAAAGTGCAATGCAATCCTTTCCGGAGGCCGAGAGCAGAGCAGAGGGGCACGGAGAGGGATACAGGGGAAGGAGGAAAGAGGGTGGGAGAGGGGGAGAGGGAGAGAGAGGGGGGGGGAGCTTACCTTTGGCGTCGTGGCCACTTGGGGCGCGTTGTGCCACGAGTCGGAGATGCGGCGCTCCTTTGTCGTGTCCGTCAATGGATCGTACATCCTGCCAGTGGCGGACTTCTCGCGGGAATGGCTCCGGTGATGGCCGTCTGACGACGAGGGCGCGGGCGGCGGATAGTATGCGGTCGGGGGGTGCAGCGGCGAGGCAGTATGAGGGCCCTGCTGCTGGTGGTGGTGGTGTTGATGGGCGGCGGCGGCGGAGGACGAGGACGAGGACGTGGAGGAAGAGCCGGCGGCGGCGGCGAGTCCGATGGGGACGGGCAGCGGGTGCGCAGGGCCGCCAGACGAGGCCGGCGCCGTCGAAGAGAGGTAGGGGCTGCGATTGTGCAGAGGGGGCGGGCGCGAGGGCGACTGCGCGTTGGGAGAGACGTAGGGAGGGTGAAAGTCGGCCTGCGCGTGGGTGGGCGAGCGCAGACTGAATGTGGAGTGTCGGTGCGTGCCGGCCGGGTTCATCACGTCGCGACGGTGATATCGGTCGCGATCGCGGTCGCGGTCGCGTTCTCGTTCCCGTTCTCGTTCCCGCTCTCGCTCGTCATCGTCGTTGTTCCGCTGCAGAACGGTGGAGCGGAAATTGGACTCCATTGCGACTGATGGATCAATCCGTGGCGCTGGTAGGATGAATGGGATCGGGAGCCGAGAATTGAGCTCAGCACTTGAGTAGGTAGACACCTAGGAAGGGCTCGTTGGCTGCCGTTGTCGTGGTCGCGAAGCCAGATCAGAGCTCTCAGTCGCGCGCCAGGCGTTGGGAGCGGGATGGGCGATGGAAGGGGCTGAAGGGGGGGGGTGGAAAGCGGATTGGCGGGCTTCGAGCGGCCTGCAATGTCCCCACGATGGTGTTCAATACCCGACCAGGAGCTCTCGTCGGAGGCACGAAGGCAGACGCAGGCGCGCGCGCGCGGTTCCTCTCTCTCAGTTTGTCTCTTGTCTCTGTCTCTGTCTGTCTCGAATCGATGATCGCAGCGAAAATATTTTGGATTGAGCGAGGCGACTGGGGGCCCGAAGCGATGCGTCCACGAGAAGAGAAAAGCAGAAGAAGCAGAAGAAGAGGAAGAATGATAGGAAGAGAGAGAGAGAGAGAGAGAGAAAAAGGTTGGTGTTGGGGTCCTTTTCCCCACGGAGCTATCGGCAAAGGCGGGCGGGTGGTGTTGAGATTTGTGACGATGGCATTCAGGACGAATTGCGAGGCTCGTCGACGGGATTTCGATGTGAGCCGAATTTCTCTTTTTTTTTTTTTTTCCTTCCTCTAAATTTTCTGGTGTCTTCTTCCCATCTGGTTGAGACGAGAAGCAGAGAGAAAGGAATGAGAATGAAGATGAAGAAGAAGAAGTGGAAGAAGAAGTGGAAGAAGTCAAAGCCTGCTTTGGGTCAAGATGGCCAGGTCGGATCTTGGGTCGATTGAGCTCGCCCAGCCGTGCGTGGCCTCTGCTTGTGTGCGTGAAATGGGGGACTCGAGCCTGCAGGGTTGAGGCTGGTCGTAGCAACTCGGTATGTCCCTAAACTCCGTACTCGCGCGAGTACGAGTACGAGTACTCGGCACAAGTCGAAGTCGATGGGCGACCTGAGAGTGCGCTCCGAGGTCTAAGCAGTAATCCGTACCGATCGATGGGTTTGGAGGTGGGTTAGTATCGTGGTCGTAGTACTCGTACTCCGTAGAACTCGTAGTATTGATTGATCAATTGATGGATTGACCCGAACGAGTACAGGTAGTACTCCGTACCTGTACTGTATGTACTCGGCACGCCACGGCAGGGATTGAGTCTTGGGGGGGTGGATGGGGTAGATCTGACTACCGGTACCGATCTTGGGATGGCGACTTTTGGCGATGGCGTCGACGATGGTCCAAGTCGGGAGGAGGGCTGAGAGGAAAGGGAGGGAGGGCGGGCGATGAGAATGATGCAAAGGAGGGTTGGTGGTGGAGATGATGCAATCACAATCCGACGAGGGAGAAAAGGGAAAGAAAAAAAAAGAAGAAGAAGAAGAAGAAGAAGGGAAGAGAGAAGATAGAGAGCCCGACTACCTCCTAAGATAATTCGGCGAGAATGAGAAGGAGAGAGAGAGAAGGGGGGGGGGGGGATAGAGATCGAAAGACTTTTGGGAGCGAGAGAAGCAGGCGGAGACTTGGCCAGCCCGCGCAAGCGAGACCAGTTGTGATGGTGGACTGGCAGAGGTCAGTCAGTGATTGATTGATTGATGGAATTGATGGAATTGATGGAATTGATGGAATTGATAGATTGATGGATTGATTGATGCGCTGGCCTCTCTGGCTGGCTTCAAGATGTTCTCTGGCCTCCAGCTTGCTCCGACGTCTCTCGACGAGCCGGTCTGTCCGCAGCATCGAGCATTGATGAACTGATGAATTGATTGATGGATTCGTCACATCAACAATGAAGAAAGAGCCTGTCCCGACGATCTGAGGTTTCACCTTGACCTTCACAACTTCAACTTCCATCCATCAATTTCTTCAAGGACTCCCGAGACTCGGAGCTGCCAGTCGGACTCGAGTTCATCATCTCATTGCAGTCATTTCAAGGTATCCCGCAGGTACTCTTTCCGCCGGGTCTCGCCCAGTCTGCCAGACTCCCATTGTCAGCCGCGATCCCCGTACGGAGTACGGAGTACTCCTTCACCAAACTCCCGGTGCAGGAATACCTCCGCCCACCCTCGGGAAAAGTCCCCCGCTGCAACCTCTGCCCCCCCCCCCCCCCTTTCTTCCTTGAAGCCATCCACTCTCCACGGTACCTCGGAAGTACATCCAGTCTCTCCAGCCCGGCAATCACCACCACCACCACCACCACCACTGTCAAGAGGCAAGACCACCACCCCACGCGACTTCCTTGAAGTTCCCTGCGCCCTGATCGCATCATCCCTCCTCCGGCAAGTCGATCCCTCGTCGAGCCTTCCGATCCTGTCCGCGTGCGAGAAACCTGAATCCATACTGTACCAGCACTCCGCGATTCAACACCTGAACTTGAAAGGCCTGAAGTCCTCGTCTCATCACGGCCTCTTACCTGTACTCGTACCTGCACGAAGACGGCCTCATTCCTAAGGTCCCCTACTAAGAACTCCCTACTCCATACCTCCTACCCCCCAGGCACTCTGTAGTAATTTTGGCAACCCCCAACTTGAAGTTTCAAAATCTCACCACTCGATGGCGACGAAGCCATCCTCCAAGTCAGGAATGCTCCCCATTCATCCCCATCGATAATGTACATGTAGACAAGCACTCGCAGCGCCCGGCACACGTCGCATCTACTAGTAGTAGTATCTCCATGGATTCCTCTCCAGACTCGGATCACAGCACCACTCCGCAATGGGTCTCTTGATCCTTGAAAAAACCGAATCTGCGACGGGCTTCGCAGTATCGACTCGTATTGATTCCACATACGGAGTACTCGTAGTAGGCATCTGGGCTGGGTTCATCGACTCATCAAATCCTCAGCCAAAAATAGCAGTGCCCTGCGCCCACAGGTAGATCTCATCAACAGTCACGGTCTCGGACCACGAGGCTGCGAGTCACCCAGACCGCCTAGCGGGATATCGCGACTCCCAGCCGTCAGGGCTTCAAGAAGCAATGGATCACCAGCCCAAAGCCCTCACAGGCACTGCACTCCAATATTCAATCAACATCAGTCGAACCCCACGAGTCACAAGCACTGCACTCCAGATTCAATCGACATCAGACATCAATCATCAAATATCCAATATCCCAAACGAAGCTCCTCATTCATCCACTGCACTTTGTACTACCCGGACTAAGCTGCCCAGAGAACATTGATCAAACCCAGACCAGTCTATCCCATAACATAGATCTTGACAGAAAAAAAGCAAAGAAAAAAAAAGAGGCGACAAAAAACATCATTCTGGTTGTCATTGCATCTTGATGCATGAATCCCACTCCCCAGGGGGGGGGGGGGGGGGGGGGTTTCGCGGACCTGCTCGCGCACCAGCGCGTCCTACATGCACGGCCTTCTTCTGCTCGAGTTGTTTCACCCATGTTTGGTGACATGGATCTCTCAGGTCTCCTGTCAGAGACTCCGCTGCCGCCGAGGAGGAGCACCCGCGATTTCCTATGAAGCCGCCCCGCGTGAGCCAAACCGTTTGGTCGTCGATCCGTTCTATAGATGTATTCCAACCATGCTTTTCATGCTTTCCCGGGAAAGAGGGGGAAAAAAAAAAGAAGAAGAGAAGGAAAAGGAAAAGACGTAGAGAATGTGAGAGGGGGAGAGAAAAAAAAAGGGGAGGAAAGGTAAAAGGGATGAGCGAAGTCAATCGAGGCCGCCTTAGACGGCACCGGCGGAGATCATCTTCTTGCGGAGGTAGTTCTTGTACTGGCCGATCGTGCCGTCCCAAGGCTGGATGGTCTGGTTCTCGCACACGAGAATCTGCTTGGCAATCTTGTCGAGCAGTCTATTGGAATGAGTCAGTCAAGTGGTCACGGAGAGGCAGAAATGGGGAATGAGGGGTAGCGAAAAAGGGAAAAGAAAAGAGTGACAAGGACAATAGTCGCGAAAGAGAAAAAAAAAAAAAAAAAACTAACCTGAAGTCGTGGGAAACGACAATGACACCGCCGCTGAAGGCGTTGATGGCATCGGCCAAAGAGTCAATGGTGGGGATGTCGAGACCGTTGGTAGGCTCGTCGAGCAGCAGCATGTTGGGCCCGTCGATGGCGAGCAGGGCGAAGACGATGCGGCTCTTCTGGCCCTCGGACAGGGTGCCCATGAGGGCGGTCTGGGCGTCTCCCGTGAGGCCGTAGCGGCCGAGGGCCTGGCGCCAGTACTGGTAGTCCTGGGACTTCTCGGGGTACTTGTCGCGGACGAAGTCGAGGGCGGACTTGGTGAGGTCGAGCTGCTCGGCGCTGTGCTGGGAGTAGAGGCCGAGCTTGAGGTGGGTGTGGCGGGTGACGACTCCGCCGGTCGGGGAGAGCTTGCCGGTCATGAGGCGCAGGAGGGTGGACTTTCCGACACCGTTGGGGCCGACAAGAGCGGTGCGGGAGTCCATGTCGAAGCCGAGGTCAAGGTTGCGGTAGAGGTCGTCCTCGGGGTTGCCGGAGTAGGAGAAGGTGACGTCGTCGAAGGAGAGGACGGGGGGAGGGAGCTTCTCGACGTCGGCGAAGCGGAAGGTGAAGACGCGGTCGGCGGCGACGGGCTGGATGAAGCCGTCGGCCTCCATCTTGTCGAGGATCTTCTGGCGGGACTTGGCCTGGCGGACGAGGTTGGCGTAGGTACCGGCGCTGGCGATGAACTTCTTGATGTGGGCAATCTCCTCCTGCTGCTTGTGGTAGGCCTTCATCTGGTTGGTCTCGTTCTCGGCGCGCGTCTTGTGGTACGAGTCGTAGTTACCACCGTAGTACTGGAGGAGCCTGGAGCGCATGTCGATCATGTTGGTGCAGACGCCGTTGAGGAAGTCCATGGAGTGGGAGACGAGGACGAGGGTGCGGTCCCACTTCTTGAGGTACTCTTCCAGCCACACGCAAGCCTCGAGGTCCAAGTGGGCGGTGGGGTCGTCGAGGAGGAGCAGCGAGGGCTTGACGAAGAGGGCCTTGGCGAGGGCGACACGCATACGCCAACCACCGGACATGTCCTTGGTCTTCTTGTGGATGGTCTTTTTGTTGAAGCCCAGACCGGTCAAGATGAGGGAGGCTCGGGTAGCGAAGGTGGAGGGGTCCATCTTGTCCATGTGCTGTTTTCAAAGAGTCATGATGATTAACATTCGTGCCCATTATTATTCTTTTTTTTTTCCAAAAATTGGGAAAAAAAAACAAAAAAAAAACGGAAATACGCAGTGACGAGAGGATATCAAGCAAAAGATCGAGGATCAAGGGCATCACCTACGTCGTAGAGGTCGATGAGGAGAGGGCTCTCTGGGCCCTCCTCCTCAAGCAGCTTCTCTGCGAGCCTGTCGAGGCGGTCCATCTCGTTCTCGGCCTCCTTGACGACCCATTCCAGGGCGCCGAGCTCACTGGGGGGGGCACCCTCGTTGAGGAGGTAGATGTCGACGTGGTTGGGGATGGGGTACTCGCGGGCGGCGATGGCCTTGAGCATGGTACTCTTTCCGCAGCCGTTCTCGCCGAGGAGGCCGTAGCGGCGGGCATAGGACAGCTCGAGGGTGGAGTCTGTGATGAGGACGCGGCCGTGGAAGACGAGGGAGGCGCTGGTGATCTTGACGTCCTTGCTCATCTCTGTGGAGGCGAGGACACCGGTGGTGACGCGGTCGGAGATACCGTGCTTGTCCATCTGCTCGGCGAGGCGCTTGACCTCGTCCATCTTCTCGTCGGTGGTAGCGGGGCCATCGGTGTCCTTGATGGGGTTACCGTGGGCGTCGAGCTGGGGCTCATCCTTGGAGATCTTCTTGGAGGCCTTGCCCGTCTTCTTGTCGGGCTTGCCCTCGGCGGCCTTCTTGGCGAGTCTCTTCTCCTTGGACGCGGAAGGCATTTTGGCGGTTTCTGGGATGGAAAGTCTAGATGACGGTCTTCCTTGAGAGACAGAGAGGGGAGGGGGGGGGGGGGGGGAGGGGGG
>NQYQ01000001.1:1111473-1128161 GCA_003055925.1 Escovopsis sp. Ae720 | reverse complement strand
CCTTCTCCCCCGCCGGCCTCCCATGCTCCCCGCCCTCCCCGAGCCTCTCGTCCTCCGTGATGTTCCTCCCATGCGGGCCCGCCCGGTCCTGCAAATTCACATACTGATCCGCCACGTACCTCGGCGCCTGCGCCCCCTGCTCCCGCGCCGCCTCCGCCTCCGCCTGAGTCTTCGCCTCCTTCGTACCCCTTGCGCCCATCTCCGAGGATCCCGCAAGGCCCTCCGCGTGCTCGACGTGCTGCGCCGACGCGCCCTCCGACGTCTTCTTCTTCTTCTTCTCCTCTTCTCGCGTGCCCCGGCCTTCGCGCCCGGACGGCACGTTGGCCGCGTACGCGCCCTCGGAGCGGATGGACTCCGCCGCCAGCGACTCCGGGGCTACGGGGCCGGCGCCCTCCTGCGTGACGGGGGCTTCGCGCCCGAGATCGACCTAAGTAGTATCGTCCCGTCAGTCTCAGCCCGTGATACATGTACTCAACATCCATACCCAAAATTTCGATCCACCTCAAAGTATAGGGGTACACAAGATATCATCAAGGATCAATATATCATCACGAACCTTCTGGCCGGCGCTCGGCGCTTTACGATGCGAAGAAGCCATATCGAAAATAAATCAGACTGGACACTGATGATTCGGTTCGGTATCAAGTGCAGGAATGCAAGAGTCGCCTTAAAGGACGTCCAACGAAATAAGGGCCGGCCAGCCCCCGTCTTTTACCTGCCCCATTCTACGCAGATCTTTCCCGGCAAATCGACACTTTTGATCTCATAGCATCAATTGATTGAATCTCCCATGAGGGCAAATCGAGCCAGCATGACATCACGTCTGACGACGGCCCGGGGTCCGGGATGCCGCCCGGCCGGGCCCATTGGCAGACTCCAGACTCCCAAGACGCCGCAGATAGCGTCATCACGAGGTAATACTCAAATCAACTTGGGCTCGGGCAATCAGGATCCACCAATTCAATGAATTGATCCATGGAGACAATGCAAATATTATCATTAGCTTTTTGCAAGTACTAGGATAAACCAGTAGAGTAGGAGTAGGAGTAGTGGTAGTAGTAGTAGTAGTAGTAGAAGAAGAAGAAGAAGAAAGAAAGTAGTAGTAGTAGTTTCGTGAAAACATGCAAGTCGAGTTCATACAAGCAGCAATGCGTTTGTTGCGCCCCCCCCTAATCTTCCATCAATAGATTGATCCATATCATGAATCGATCCGTCTTTGGTCTCCTGTGCATACTACCTAAGCTGAGAAAATTGAATCGCCTCCCTCAGCATTGATGCAGCACGCCATTGTAGAAACTCATCGTCAAAAAGCGTATGTCCTTCATCATTTTCCCTCGATATCCTAGGTAGTAGGTATACAGGCAAGAAATAAAACAAACAACAGATAGAAAAAACAGTCAGCCAAAGCCATTGAAAAAACTCACCTACACCTGCCGACCAGAAAAGGTCATTGGAAAAAAAAAGGGGGGGGAGAGGACAGTGCTCCAAAAACTCCGACAAACAGCATCAAAATGTCTCGTCATTATCGTGACCAGTCCGTCTCGTAAAAAAATTCGCTCGTTGCCCCTTTGTTCTTCGTTTATGCATATCGATTTGTTCTTCCCATCGACCTTGAACCGCCTCAGGGCGTGGATCTTCCCTGCCCCTTGACCTTCTTGGTCGTCGTCGCCGTCGCCGCGCCGACATGCGTGTTGTAGACCTGGGAATCATCAGTCAATGATCATCCAAACCTATGAAAGAGAAAGAAGACAAAGGGAGGGGGGGGAGAAAAAAAAGGGGAACAAAAAAGGAAAAAAAAAAGGGGGGGGGACACTCACCTTCGTGGCAAATCTCAGACTGGTCAGGGTCTCCTTGAGATGCGTCTCCAGCGGCGACACCATGACAAACATGAGCGTCTTGCTGTTCCCGCCCAGGCTGTACTGCAACAGGTGCGTGAGCTTCGAGTTCCGGTACGGCACGTGCCCGGAACCCTTCCCAAGGGCCTCGATCACGTCGCCCAGGCAGCTCAGGCTCTTGTTGATGTTCTGCGTCTCCCGCATCCGGTCCCCCTCCACCTGAGAGTGCTTCAGCCGCTCCGACCCGGCCAGGTCCACCAGGTTCAGCGTGCCCTCGCACCGCTCGCCCGTCGCCGCATTCTCCCCGATCAGCTTGAGGATGAAGATGCTGTGCGACCGCGACGACCGCTCGTTGGCCTTGGTCGCAGCCACGGACCGATTCTTCTGCGCCTGCTCCAGCATCGTCTCCACGCTGTCCGCCGAGCTCAGCCGCACCGACTTGCAGTTCGCAATCGTCGTCTGCTTGCGCGCGTCGTCGTGCCGGATCTCGAGCTTCTTGGCGTTCTTGTCGTTGGCCGTCAGCAGGTCGTTGAGCTCCTCGTTGTACACCTCCACGAACGACCCCTCCATCGTGTACGACCACGACTTCTCCTCGAGCTTCGTGATCGTGTCGTAGATCATGTGCGTCGCCCGCGGGATCATGCCGTCCTGCGACGACATCGTGTACGTCTTGCCCGACCCCGTCTGGCCGTAGCAGAAGATGCACACGTTGTACCCGTCCAGCGCGCTCTGCACCAGCTGCGAGATCTCGTCGAAGATCTCCTCGTTCTGCACGTTGGGCATGAACACCCGGTCGAACTCGAACGGGTAGCTCTTCCGCTGCACCGCCCCCAGGCTGCTCTTCTCCTCGGGGCCCGCGACCACGATCTCGGCCGACGTCTTCTCGTCGGGGTACGTCATCCCGGCGACCTGGCCCTCGCCGTTGTCGATCGCCGGCGGCCGCACCCTGCACATGACCCGGATGTTGCCCTTGAGCTCCTGGTACTTGTTGAAGAGCACCCGCCGTTCCGTCTCCTCCTTGATCAGCTTCTGCCGCGATTCGTCCGCGATCCGCACCGCCTCCTGCAGTCTCGCCTCCATGTCCGTGAACGCGTCGGACTGGGCCTTGGTGTCGGACTCCAAGAACTCGACCTGGGACCGCAGCGAGCTGATCTTGGCCTCCAGGGACGTGTTCGAGGCAGAGAGATCCGAGTAGTTGGCCTGCAGGGTGCCGTACAGGCCCTTCTGGCGGTGCAGGTCTGCCCGGAGTGCCTGCGCCTCGGCCGACACCTCGCGGATCTCCATGTCCTTCTTGTGCAGGGCAATTTCCATGGTCATGCGCTCGTTCTCCAGTCGCGACTCGAACTGCTGGGTCTCGAGCTCCCTCTTCTGCCGCTCGTCGTCCAGCTCCTGCTGATACCGTCGCGTCACGAAGTCGATGCGCTGTCGATTTTCGCTCGCCTCCTCCGTCTTCAGCCGGTCCAGGTCGCGCGTCAGGTCGTCCATGGCGGTCCGGTGCTGGCGGTTGAGATCGTCAATGTTGACGCGGTGCTGCCGCTTCAGCTCCTCCGTCTCTCGGGAATGATCCCACTCCATCTTCTCCATGTCGTGTCGGAGCTGGCGCACGTCGTCCCTGGACTGGTCCAGATCGGATCGCAGGCGCTCGCTCTTATCCTCGAACTTGGTCTTGTCCTTCTCGAGCTCCGCGACTGTACAACAGGGCATCAGCATCGTCATCCGTGCCTTACGTGTGTCGTCCGTGCCGTCCCTCGAAGGGCCTCTGCATCCATTTACCTCGTTTCTTGGCCAGTTCCAGCATCTCGTCCATTCCCTTCCTGTTGTTGAGCGTCGTGTCCACCATGTGCTTCAACTCGTTGAACTGCGATTCCACATTGCCGACGCGCTTGTCGACGTCGAAAGCTACACAGCCGATCACGTTAGACTCTTTTGTGAGATAGTCACTCCGCACGGGGGATTTCGCAGGCGAGGCGGCCTTGACAAATGCAATGGATCCTGTAACTCTCTCCATCTGGCGCTTAACCTGCCTGTCCGTGGGCGTCACGCAGGGGAGCGCCTAGCGCCCCTGGGCGGATGCCAAGGCGAAGCGCGGCGGCGGCGTTCGCAGCGTCCTCCTGCTCTCGGCGCCACAGCGGTCCCAGGCCAGAGTATCAGGGGGAGGTGGTGGAAGTGGTGGAAGTGGTGGTGGTGGTGGTGGTGGTGTTGTGGTCTGCTCAATGGGAGACAGAGGTGTCACTTGACCGTTACGCAGTGTGGTGATCTTGTCCTGGAGGGAGAGGTTGCTGAACTGGGCGATAAGAGAGCTTTCCCTTGAGGCCGACAAGACGGATGCAGAACTGTGCTTTCGGAGCTTGTAATGATGGAGAGGAAACATGGCCGCCGTCGCGTCTGGTTCTTCTTCGCAAGGAGAGGCACTCATACCGGTACGTTTGGGCTCATTGCGCTCGCCATTTTTGTTCTTCTGCCCGATGACCGACCCAGGTCGTGGGCCCTGGCTCTTGGATCTAGCATGAACCGAGCGCGCACTCAAGCTCGACAAGGACGGGTCCGTTGACGAGTTGTTCCGCCCACCGTTGAAGCTCTTGCTCTTACTCAAGCCGATCGTGTTCGTCGTCGTCGCGTGTGGGCCGGTCAGTTGTCGAGAGGGCGCTCTCAGCTGCGCGTGATATCCAACTGTCAGCTCACGGCTCCATAAGCACCGGTAGACATAGGAAGGAAACGAAGCGGTCCGACAAATCGATGCGCCGCGGGCGGGGGAGAAAAAAAGGGGGGAGGCAAAGAAGGGGAGGAAAAACAAACCCTCACCTGTGACTGTGAGATGCCGGCCAGAGTCTGACCCCTGACAGAGGATCGCGTATTGTATGCAGGGCCGCTGCCGGCCGCGGAAGGCTTTGGGGGGTACTCGCCGGCCCGCTGAGATAGGGGCTTGCGCTTTGGTTCGGATTGCACGGCTGATGGTGAGGCACCATTAGATTGCCATCGCGACAAAGGTTTACCGGCTTCTCGCTGAGAAGACGTACCAGGCTGGGGGATCTCGCGCTTGGTGCCCTTCAGCCCTGGCGGAGCAGGGATCGAGGACTGGACCCGGGCATTGTGCTGCGAATCGCTCCATTCACCCAGTGTCACCGTCGTCGGCCCCGGTAGGCGGCTGGCTTTGATGGTTCTTGCCGCCTGCGATGTGACACCCCCGAATTAGTTCGCGAACGGCCCCAGATCAATCACGAAAGCCCGCCGGATCCACCAACCTGATTCTCGGAAGCATCCATGGTCAAACAATCGCCGCGAGGTTCACGCGTATCAGGGACATGAGCGCGGAAGAGTGCGTCGAATCCAAGGGATCTGCGCGGAGCCCCCGAACCACAACCAGGGGTGGACGGGAGAAAAAAAAAGGGAGAGATTGAGAGTTGGAAGGGGAAAAAAATAGTACTCGTAGATAGATAAAAAAAAAGGAGGGGGCCCTTCGATAGTGCGCGCAGAAGCAACGAGGGAGGCAGGCAGGCTAGGGGGTACAGGTAGGAGATGGATGGTCAATATCGCGATCTCGATGCTGGTAAATGGAGCGTCAGACAGCGAGGCGTCTGATTCGAACGTGAACGATAATCTGTGTCGTGATGCGAGTCGTTATTGCATGTTGGAGCGCAAGTCGGGTATCCATACGGCGTGTGCGGTATGTACGGAGTGCAGAATGTATGTAATGTACGAGTATATGTACGGAGCATGGAGAGTGCAGACAGAATGGTGACTGGGTCGCGGCGTCGCAGGACCTGGTCGGATCTGGATCTGCGTTTGGGGGGGGAGGGGGGGGGGAGAGAGAGAGAGAGGGAGGAAGAGATGGATCAATGGAATGGATTGATGTTTACCGGGGGTCGCGGCCTTGTGGAGACTCTCTGGTTGTCCAGGGCAACGATATTGTGGCTTGGGCCAGAGTGATGGCGCCACAGTTTGATGCGTGGCTGGAGCCAATTGATTGATCCATTCAATTTGTTGGCCTGGATTGAAGTCTGGACTCTTGCATCTCCAGGCTTGAGGAGGTCCAGGCCTCTCCTCTCCTCAGCTTCTCTTAAGGGCAACATTGAAGCGACGGCGGCTTTCACATGCCGAGCGATGGTTGCTGATGACGTCTCTTTTCTCATCATCATCATCCTAGCAAGGGTGTCGATGTGGCAGCTCATGATGGGAGCGAACTTTGAAACGAGACGACGCCGGGAGAAGCCACGAATGCAGTGCCGCAATGGCGTGAGAAGGTGAGCCAACATGGGGAAAAGATCATCGGTTGAAGAAGATGAAAGAGACAACAGAGGATAGCAATCACATGCCATGCATGGCCGCCGCGGTGCTCTGCTGGAAAAGAGAGAGAGAGGCACGAGGATCAGGATCATTCCCAATCATCCTCGGTTTTGGTGATTCACTTGAAGTCGAACCTCCTCATTGGCCACACTCAATTGTGCAATGGATGGATCTTCTTCTTGGACACGCGATGCTGCTGATGTAATCCAACCCACCTCGAGGAAGCTGCATCGTGGTCGAAGCCGACCTGCCATGCTCCGTACATGAGCTTCGAACCTCGACCTCGCCCTGAACTCCCCGTGCTTCTCCATTGCTTCTGCCTTTTTTCTCTCTCTCTCGTGAGGATGGTTGCGATCCCTCGAATTGTCTTTCGAGCTGCATCCCATGCCTGATCAGCGAGATATTCCTCTTGCGACCCACGGAACTCCCCACGCGGTGAAACACACCACATATACGGAGTAGCCTTGATTGATCCATAAGATCAGACTTGAACGGTTGCGCCCAACGAAGATGGAGAAATACAGCCAGTACCGCGACAGAGGTGAGAGGGTTCTTCTCAAGAAAAAAAATTGGATTTTCGCCCCCCTCTAGGATCATCGCTGACCTTCTTCGTGTACCCAGCGACCGGCATCGCGCCGTTTCTGCCAGTGTCGACCCCCCTCTCCGCCGTGACGACCCTGACCCACGGCCTCCTCTTCTGCGTCCGCCTCCCCATCTTCCTCACCTACGTCGCCACCTACCTCCTCTTCTTCCACTGGCTGCCCCTCCCCGTCGTCCTGCGCAAGATCGCCCTCTGGGGCATGATGGCCATCCCCGGCATCTGGTGGGTCGACCTCCAGCTTGACGGCGTCAAGCGCGGCACCCTCTCCGAGCAGCCCCGCGAGCGCGTGCCCCATCCCGCCTCCGTCATCGCCGCCAACTTCACCAGCCCCATCGACGCCGTCTACCTCGCCGCCGTCTTCGACCCCGTCTTCACCCAGTCCTTCCCGGGCACCCGCAAGGTCCGCCAGATCGGCCTCGTCCGCGCCGTCCTCATGGCCCTCGCGCCCGTCCGCGCCGCGCCGCCCCCGCACCCGCACCCGGACGAGCTCGTCAGCATCGCCGAGCTGCTCCAGCGCAACCCGGACCGTGTCGTCGCCGTGTTCCCCGAGTGCGGCACCACCAACGGAAAGGCTATCCTGCCCCTCGCGCACAGCCTCCTGCCGACCCCGCCTGACGTCCACATCTTCCCCGTCAGCATCCGATACACGCCCTCGGACGTGACCACCCCGGTCCCCGGCCAGTGGGTCCACTTCCTCTGGAACCTCCTCTCGCGCCCGACCACGTGCGTGCGCGTGCGCATCGCCGGCAGCCAGGGGAACACGGCGACGGCGCAGACGAACGGCACCGGCGGTCAGGGCTTGGTTTACAGAGGCGGCCGGGGCGGCGGCGACGACGACGACGACGACGACGATGATGATGATGATGATGGCGTGACGATCGACGAGCAGCGGCTCCTGGATATGGTCGGGGAGGCCCTCGCGAGACTCAGCAGGGTGAAGCGCGTGTCGCTGACGATGCGCGAAAAGGCGGATTTCGTACGGGTCTGGAATGGGCGGAAGGCATAGGCTATGTTTGGATGTTCTTGGTGGTTTTTCCAGTTGTATCTTTGACTTGGCATTTGGACATTGCGCGAGTTGCTTCTCAACCAAAGCATGAGAATATGTCCGGGGAGGAGAACCTTTTTCGAATCGACAGCGTTGTGAATTTGGTCACCATGAAGCTTGAAAATGAAGCATGAGAGACAACATAAGTCGAGTGAGAAGATCCGATCCGATCCCTGATATTTTTGACCTCTATTTTTTTGACCTTATATCTTCATTATACATTGGATATTTTTTATTCTTCCTCTTACATGGCCCTTACATCCTGGTATCCGTGACACACCCGCTGCTGGCATTGCTGACCAGCTTGGCGTACTTGGACAACGTTCCCTTGGTATACCTCGGGGCCGGGGCCTTCCACTCGCTCCTCCTCCTGGCCATCTCCTCCTCGGGCACCTCGAGATCGATGATGCGCTTCTCGGCGTCGATGGTGATCTCGTCGCCGTCTTGGACGAGCGCGATGGGCCCGCCCTCCATGGCCTCGGGGACGACGTGGCCGATGATGAAGCCGTGCGAGCCGCCGGAGAAGCGGCCGTCGGTGAGCAGGGCGACGTCCTTGCCGAGCCCGGCGCCCATGATGGCCGACGAGGGTTTGAGCATCTCGGGCATGCCGGGCCCGCCCTTGGGGCCGTCGTAGCGGATGATGACGACCGTCTTCTCGCCCTTCTTGAGCTCGCCGCGCTCGAGGCTCGCGATGAAGTCGTCCTCGGCGTCGTAGCAGCGCGCCCTGCCGACGAAGCGCAGCCCCTCCTTGCCGGTGATCTTTCCGACGCAGCCGCCGGGCGCGAGAGAGCCGCGCATGATCTGGATGTGGCCCGTGGGCTTGATCGGGTTGCTGAGGGGCCGGATGATCTGCTGGTCGGAGGGGAAGTCGGGCGCGTTCTCGACGTTCTCGCGCATCGTCTTGCCCGTGACGGTGACGCCGGAGCCGTCGATGAGGCCCTCCTTGAGGAGGAACTTGAGCAGCGTGGGCGTGCCGCCGATCTTGTGCATGTCGGCCATGACGAACTTGCCGGACGGCTTGAGGTCGGCGAGGAAGGGGACGCGGTCGGAGACGGCCTGGAAGTCGTCAATGGTCAGCTTCACGCCGACGGAGTCGGCGATGGCGATGAGGTGCAGGACGGCGTTGGTGCTGCCGCCGAGGATGGTGGTGACGATCATGGCGTTCTCGAAGGCCTGGCGGGTCAGGATGTCGCGGGGCCTGATGTCGAGCTTGAGCAGGTTCTTGATGGCCTCGCCGACGCTCTCGCACTCGGCGACCTTGCTCGGGTCCTCGGCGGGGCTGCTGCTGCTGCCGGGGAGGGTCAGGCCCATGGTCTCGATGGCGGTGGCCATGGTGTTGGCGGTGTACATGCCGCCGCAGGCGCCGCTGCCGGGGCAGGCGTTCCGGATGACGTCGAAGCGCTGCTCCTCGGAGATGTCGCCGGAGATGTACTGGCCGTATGCCTGGAAGGCGGAGACGATGTCGATGGGCTCGCCGGCCATGGAGCAGCCGGGCTTGATGGTGCCGCCGTAGACCATGATGCTGGGCCGGTTGACGCGGCCCATGGCGATGGCGACGCCGGGCATGTTCTTGTCGCAGCCGGGCAGGCTGATGTTGCCGTCGTACCACTGGCCATTCATGACGGTCTCGATGCTGTCGGCGATGATCTCGCGGCTCTGCAGGGAGTAGCGCATGCCGGTGGTGCCCATGGAGATGCCGTCACTGACGCCGATGGTGTTGAAGCGGTAGGGGATCAGGCCGGCCCTGGCGACGGACTCGCGGACGACCTTGGAGAGGTCCATGAGGTGCATGTTGCACGGGTTGCCCTCGTACCAGACGGAGGAGATGCCGACCTGGGCCTTGTTCATGTCGGCCTCGCTCAGGCCGGTCGCGTAGAGCATGGCCTGGGAAGCGCCCTGGGACTTGGGCTGGGTGATGGCCGACGAGACCTTGTTGAGCTTGTCGTCGGCGCATCGAGGCGCGGTCGTGGAGAGCAGGCGGCTTGAAGCCCATTGTTAGCCCGATGAATTGATGGATGGACGGACGGACGGACGGACGAGGGACAATGGATACATGTAGAGGAGGGATACTCACGCATGGGTGCTTCTTGTGGGAAGGGCCCGAGGCCTGGCCAGTGAGGCCAACGCCGGAGATTGTCGCAACGTCCGAGGAAGCATGGCGACGGCTGGGCTGTGAAGGGTGAGGTGAGGAGATGGATGGATCGATGGGATCAATTGAAGAGGCCCAGGCTCCGATCGGAATGTCGATGAAAGAAGACGACAATCTGTCCGTCCAGCCCAGCGATACCCAATGCTAGACCAAAAAGACGATGATGAAATGGGACAGTCGAGCTTACATCTCCGACCTTCGTCGATCAATGTATCGATCAATCCTCCATGGATCAATCAATGGGCCATCATTCCATCCATCCATTCAAGTCCATCAGCGAAATGCCCCTCCATGAATCGGAGTTCTTACAGCGGGAGGAAGTGGTAATCCGCGTTCTCTGATTGGCCGCTTTCCCGTCCCAGCGATGCAGGTGCCCTGTAGCATCCCCTGTAGCATCCCCTGTAGCATCCCCTGTAGCATCCCCTGTAGCGGCCCCTGTAGCGGCCCCTCCACACTATACCACCCCCTGTAGCGCCTCTTGTGGCTGCGATGCCGCTCCCAAGCTTCTCCGACAATATTGATCAATGGATCAATTGATCCATCCTCAATTGACCTCAAGTCGATCGATGGCATGGAGGTTCATTGATTGAGGCTTGTTGAGATGCGTCCTGCAGGATGGATTGATCAATGCATCAATTTGAATGGTGCATTGCATCGAAGGCTTCACTGTCTCTTTTCGAGGAACTATCATGACATCGATCCTCACCGAAGACCACACAAGTCTGCCGCAATCCAGGCCCCTCGAAGCTGGTTAGGGCTGGATCAACTCCGATATCGGTCTTGAGGGGGAGCCATCCATGAATACCTACCTGTACTCGTAGTATTGATCAATGTATCCAGCCATCCATACCAGTCCACAACCCATTAATGGATCAATCATTGATAAATCATCACCAGTCTCAATATGGACGGCGTTCAAATTCAACGAAAAGTCATCAATCAATCCATTACCACAACCCAATGACTCCGGGTATCACATCATTGCTTGTGCTCCTGCTCCTGCTCCTGCGCCTTCCCCTCCCCCTCCATCCCCTTATGCTGGTCCTTCTCTTCCCCTCTCGCCTTGTCCCCGGCCTGGCTTTGCTCCCCCTTACCCTCCTGGCCCTCCCGGCCCTCCTTGCCCTCCTTGCCCTCCTTCTCCGTTCGCTTCGTCAAGATCTCGTCAATCACGCCCAGCTCCAGCGCCTCCCCCGTGCTCAGGTACTTGTCCCGCTCCATCATGTCGTTGACCTCCTCGATCGTGTACTTGTCGAACCCCTTGGCCTTGTTCAGGTGGTGCCGCATGATCTTGTTCGACTGCTCCCGTATCCTCTGGATCTGGTTCGCGTAGATGAGGATGTCCGACGCCTGGCCCCGCGTCCCGCCCAGCGGCTGGTGGATCATGATGGAGCTGTGCGGCAGCGCGTATCGCTTGCCCGCCTGCCCGCCCGCGAGCAGGATCGCCGCCATCGAGGCCGCGCCCCCGACGCACACCGTCGACACGGGGGATTTGATATATGTCATCGTGTCGTAGATGGCCATGCCTGCGTGGTTCCCGTGAGCATCCCATCACTGCCTGTCCGCATGTTTCTATCCGCCTTGTATGTCTGTTCGTCCGTCCGTCCGTCCGTCCGTCCGTCTCTCACTTCGACGCAAATCATCGGGGAAAGTCTGTGGGGGGGGGACCCGCAAATCGCAAGGGCCGGGGAGACGCACCAGATGTGACGGAGCCGCCGGGCGAGTTGATGTACATCGTGATGGGCTTCTCGGGGGCGTCCGACTCGAGCCAGAGCAGCTGGGCGACTATCGACGCGGACATGTAGTCGTCAATCTCGCCGTTGAGGCAGATGATCCGTTCCTGTGCCGCGACAAGCAAAGCGTCAGTCGAGACGGGTCGGACGTTGACCACATGAAAGGGCTACTCGGCTCGGTCGATACGTGAGCCGCTTGTTGATGGATGGACTTGCCTGTAAGAGCTTCGAGAAGATGTCCCCTTGGGACAGGTCAGCGTCGGGTCTCATCTTCCGCTTTCTCCCTCCTCGGTCATGCTCGATCGGTCCGGCGTGTTCAAAGGTCTCCCATACATGTTTTCCTGCCAGCAGCCTGCGCCGTTTAGCCTGGATCCGCTGCGCGTGGACGAGGCGAGCTCCCGCAGCTTACCGACGTCTCTTCAATGTAGGGCATGGGGATGTTCATCGAGGGCGTCGAGCTCGATGCGCTGGAGAAGCCGAAGCGCCGCCGCGCCTGTCGCACAGAAAGCGACAAGGGCAGCCTCTGCCACGCCGGCAGCACTCTCGATCGGAAAAGCATCGTAGCGGGCGTCATCGTGGTCGTGCTCAGTGCGAATACAGATGGAGCATTGACCTGGGATCCATCCATCCATCCATCAACGGCGGGGCGAAGTCGAAGCTCGAGCTGGACGTGGCGCGACACGGATTGACGCTTATCGCTATCGCGCAGCATCGCCGCCTGGCCTTTTCTTTTCTTGCGTCAACTCGCGGGATCAACAGGGCATTAATCTCCATTTCTGGGCAATTCAGGATTGATTGCATCACTCCCTTTCTCCCTGCAACGGCCAGTACAATGACATTCATGAGAAACGGACGGACCCCTCCCCACAGGCGATGAACCGAAGCACGGCGCTCCGCCTCCCCCGCGCACTCGGCGCGCCCAAGGTCGCCCGCCAGCCCCGCCGATGGGCCTCGTACGACAGGGCGTCCCTCACGTCCGATGTGCTGCTCGAAAAGGTCGAGGCCGGCCTGGGCGAGGACGCCGACGGCAAGCCCCTCAAGGTCGATGCCGACGCCAAGACGGTCTCCACGGCTGCGGGCCAGCTGCCCATCTCCCCACTCTTCGACCCGGCGTGGATGAAGGCGAGGCGGCGCACGTCAAAGCCAGAGGCGGGCCCCTCGACGGGACGGTTCCGAAGGAAGCTGGCCAACAATCCCTTCGGTAGGTGATTCCCAACCAGTCAGGATAGGATCTAGCAACGTCGATCGACACCGGGAGCGCGGGTTTGAGCACAGAGTTACCCCCCCGGGGGGGGGGGCGCTGGTCATACACAGATATCGGAGACGGGTCACTGATCGCGGAAACAGCACGAGCACTGGCGACGCCGGTCCGTAAATGCACAAACACCGGCGCGGTGCTGCCGAGATACTTCTTCCAAGACTTCGAGCTCGTCAAGCACCCTGAGACCGGCAAGGGCTGGTGGGCCCCGGGCCCGCTGAGCTTCGAGTTCGTGCAGCCGACGAAGCGCCCGGACGAGGCACAGGCAGGCGAGGCAACAACATCGACGCAGGCACAGGCACAGACAAAGGAGGCAACGACGCAGGCAACGACACAGGCAACGACACAGGCAACGACACAGGGTCGGGAGGGCGCATCCAGCGAGGCCGCGGGCGAGACGCGCCCCCGCCGCGCCCCCGTCACGGTCTACACGCTGAGCAAGAAGGCCGTCGTCAACGCCATCGGCGGGCCGAACCGCAAGTTCCTCGCCATGCTGACGGGCATCCGGACCGGCATGGCCATGGGCGCGGAGACCCGGGACGCCGTCTGGCGGCCAGGCATGGGCGACGTCCTGCTGCGCATGATGCGGCGGGAGGCCGTCGATGCGCTGGTCAAGCGGGGCACCACGGCCTACGGGACCGAGGAGCGCTTCGTCGAGCCGTGCGCGCGCTGGGAGGACGTCGCGGACGTCAAGCTCCGGGGGTGCGTCCTCTGGCTGCCCAGGGCGGGCGGCGGGGACTCGGGCTGGGGCTTAGGCTCGGGCTTAGGCTCGGGCTCGGGCTCGGGCTCAGGGAACGGGTACGCGACGCTGGACGTGCCGGGGGCCAAGTACGGGCAGAAGATGCCGGTGCACGACCTCGGCTGGCTCCTGGGCGAGGAGGAGACGCGGCGGCTGCAAGAGGCGGCGGCGGTGTACCGGGACAACGAGGTCTTGGTGCTCAAGCATTGGCCGAGCATCAGCGCGATGAGGCTGCATCTGTTGCTGTGGCGGCTGCAGGGCTATCTGGCCGAATCGCCCTCGAGACCGAGCACGGGAGGCAAGCAGCGGGAGAGTAAGGGGAGATGAAGTGATGCATCTCAGGGGTAATCCGGGAATAGCAACCACCCGGAGTCGGGTCGGGAAGGAAGACGGGCATACTGAATAGCATCTGATACCACATGGTCTTGCTTGTACATACGATGTGCTCTAGGCCCGGGCCGGCCGATCTATTGTGATCTTCCTGGTGCTGACGCCTACCTGGTGCTGCATGATCCATATGCATCATTGATGACTCCATCACCACTGCCGGCCACATTGGGAGCAACCAGTCGTTTGGCAAGTTCCCTGGGCATCACAGTGTCTTTATCTCTTCTTGAAGATCCAACGATACTATACTCGTACTGACTTGGCCAGGATGGAATTGATCAATGGCATGATCTGCAGCATGATTGGGACACAATGCGACTCTGGTCCCCGGCATCCATGCAGGCGGATGCGAAAGGATGCAGAAGCAGGAGACGCTGCATCAAGACATCCCGCTCATGGTCACACGTCGACTCCTCTCGAAGAATCCGTACATTGGCGGAATCCTGGATCCATCGAGACAAAAAGAAGAATATGAAATGGATCCGTGTTCCCTCCAGGTCGAAGCCACACGCTTCAGCCAATCCGCATTCTGTGCTCGTTTCGAACCAACGCCACGTCGAACCGTCCAACAACTCGGCGCTGTTGGTTGGGAACGACGGGTGACTGCGCCTGTCTATTGAATTGATCTCTCCTCCCCGCGAGCGAGCGAAGCCAGCGAAGGAATTCAATTCACTACTACTACTTACTTACTGACTTTCATTCTCTCCTCATCAAGACAAATAAAAAAGAGAAGAGAAGACACCTGCGGAAGCCCGTTCGCGATGATTGTCGCCTCCAACCCCGAGCTCGTCCAGGCCGAGGACTGGCGCAACCCCAACGCCCCCGCCAAGGCCACGCCCGTCTTCCTCCTCCACGACGGCGGCGGCACCACCTTCGCATACCACTGCCTCGGGCCCCTCGGCCGCTCCGTCTACGGCATCCACAACCCCTACTTCCTCAGCGGGCAGACCTTCTACGGCGGCCTCCCGCAGATGGCACGCCTCTACGCCTCGTGGGTCAAGCGCACCGTCGCCGCCGCCGCCGCCGGGTTGAACCCCGTCAAGAGCAGGAACGAGGACGGCTCCGTCAGCGTCCTGCTCGGCGGGTGGAGCCTCGGCGGGCTGCTCAGCCTCGAGGTGGCGAGGCGGCTCGCGGGCGACCCCGCCGTGCGCGTCGTCGGCATCCTCATGGTCGACAGCGTGTTCACGGGCGCGCCGGGCGATGCGGACAGGAGCATCCTGACGAGCGCGCAGCTCCTCGACTCGGCGTCGTGGGCGGCCATAGCAGGCAGCGTCAGCAACAGCGTCAGCAACATCAACAACAGCAACAGCAACAGCAAGAACTTCAGTGAGCCGCCGCTCGGGGCGGGGGACGGCCAATTCCCCTGTTCCCTTCACAACGACGACAGCAACGGGTATGCCAGCAGGCAGGAGGCGTCGGCGCGGGAGAAGAACCTCGCCCTGTCGAGGCGGTGCATGGCCAACGCGGCCCAGATGGTCGCGAGATGGGACGCCCCGCGGTGGGACGGCAAGCTCGCAGGCTCCCGGCCGAAAGCCATCCTGCTGCGGGCGAGCATGCCCGTCCCGACGCCGCCGGGGGCGCCTGCGCTGGGGCTGGACCGCAAGCGGGGCGAGAGGACGCTGGGGTGGGATGCGTACGCGGGGGACATGTTCGAGGAGGTGGTGGACGTCGAGGGCCATCATTTTGAGCTGTTTGCGCCGCAGTATATCGATGGCATCTCGGAGGCGATGAGGGGCGCGTTGGATAGACTGGATGCCATGGCCCAGGGCAGCGGATGAAGCATTCGACGCACTGCTGTGGTGTTCACTGCTTCTTGCCCCTTGGTTTATTTTCTTCGTCCCCCCCCTTTTTTTTTCGTCTACTCATGTCCCTCACTCTCTCTGTCTGTTGTTCTTCTCGGGATCGTCAAGAGCGGCGTTGATATATATCGTGTTTTTTTTTGGATAGTCTGCCATAGGTTTCTCTTCTGGCCACCAGTTCATGTTTGCAAATAGACGTCAAATTCTCCATCCCAATCCATTCATGTATCGTCAAGCCAAAGAGAAACACACACACAAAATTAACACACGCATCATGATCCAACCCATGCCGCATGAGAAACCAATACAAGGGTGGGGTTAAACAAAAAAAAAGGCCAACATGTCGAAAACCCACTGCCTCACCTCCCGTCCTGGCCCGACCTCGCAAAGACCAGGTACGCCATGATGATGATCCAGAAGAGAAAAATGCTGCCGATCAGGCCCATAGCGAAGACGAACTGCCAGCTCTGGCAGATGGTGCGCTGCTCGAGCCAGGCCAGGACGGTGATGGAGGGGCCCTTGGGGTTCTGGCCGAAGACGACGAGGTCGCACGTCGCCATGACGTCGCCGCCGGGCCCCCACATCTCGATACCGACGGCGATGAGGCCGACGAGCCAGAGGATGAAGAGGATGAAGGCGCCCATGACGACGACGGCGGGGAGCAGGCGCCGCTGGATTATGAGCGCGACGATGCAGATGATGAAGAGGATGACCAGCGCGCTGATGGTGATGTAGTAGGGGAAGTACCTGTCGAAGACGGTCAGCGAGAAGGCAAAGGCAGTACTAGTAGTACCACCATACACGATTCGATTCTTCTGGAGGAGGGATTCGTCTTCTGTGGGAAGAAGAGGGGAAAGGGGG
>NQYQ01000001.1:1081620-1091721 GCA_003055925.1 Escovopsis sp. Ae720 | reverse complement strand
CCCGGCCCTCGAAAAAATTTTTCATTTTCGCACCCAAGCGGGGGGGACCCCCCCCCCCCCCCCCTTTTTTTTTTTGGTCACCCCGCTCAGTCGAAGACGATGTCGGGCACTTGGACCTCGACCTCGGCCTCGCCGATGCCCCTCGCGGCAGCCTCCTCGAGGATGGCCACGGTGGCGGTGGTCCCGATGCGCGTGACGCCAAGGGCCATGACGCGCAGGACGTCGTCGAGCGAGCGGACGCCGCCGGCGGCCTTGATCTGGACCTGCGGTCCGCAGCGCCGGCGCATGAGCCTGAGGTGGCTCATGGTCGCGCCCCTGTAGGCGTAGAGGTTGCCGGCTTGTCCGGGCTGCTTGACGAATCCGTACCCGGTGCTGGTCTTTGCGAAGGCGACGCCGAGGCGGGTACACATGTCGCAGAGCGCGAGGATGTGCTCGTTGTCATTGTCGTTGTTGTTGATGATGTCCGAATTGGGGCCGGCGGCGGCGGCGAGGTAGTCGTTCTCGAAGATGAGCTTGAGGATGGCGCCGCGGGATGTGGCGAGGGCGTTGAGCGCGGCGACCTCGGCCTCGACGGCGGGGTAGGCGCGGGAGAGGACCTTGCCGATGTTGGGGACGAGGTCGATCTCGGTGGCGCCGGCGGCGAGGGCCTCTGCGGCCTCGGCGAGCTTGGTGGCGGTGGAGGAGGAGCCGTGGGGGAAGCCGACGACGGAGCAGACGAGGGGCGCGGGGTTACCGCGCGGGGGGGAGGAGGGGGAGGAGGGGGAGGAGGGCTCGGGAGCGGAGAGGATGCTGACGGCGAGGGGCACGGCGGAGGGGGTGACGCAGGCGGCGAAGAGGGAGTGCCGGCGGACGAGGTGGAGGCCGGCGGTGATTTGGTCGTCGGTGAGGGTGGGGTGGAGGAGGGAGTGGTCGAAGAGGGCGGCGAGGATGGGGCGGGAGACCTTGACGGTGGGCATGCTTGCGAGGATGGGGGGGTGGGGGGGGGGGGATGATGATGATGGTTGTGTGATGGTAAAAGGGGGAAGTGGGGTTTGTGGGCGTCGGACAGAGAGCTTCTGTAGGTGAGCAACTGCGTTGAGGGGTCGGAGGGAGTGAGTGGAGGGATGGATGTGCTTGTGTTACCCGTACGAAAATGTGGTTGCGAGGGGGTGAGACAGATGCGGCTTAAGTATTATATGGGAATGGACTTGATGGGTTCACGATTGAGACGAGCTGAGCACGCGGAGAAGGTGTCGTCGTATCGGTTCACCACAAGGGATTCTCCGGGCTGAGACGAGCTGCGGATTGGCCCCATTAGGAAGCCCGACGGCCGATCGAGAATGTCACGATGATTGTGCCCCGAGGAGATGGAGTTTCGATGAACACGAGGCACAGGCTTGGGGAGGAGTCATGTTGCTCTCAGGACGAGATCGAGGCATCGTGTCGAGGGTCATGTTCTGCCCGTGCTGTAAGCGCAACCCCGTGTTGAGTTCAAAGGGGCTGTGTAGGCCAGAGTGCGCGCTTGAAGCCGCCAGTCAGCCCGACTGCGACCGAGGGAATCCGACGGCCTGCCATCCTTGAGCGAGGAAGCACAATATCGAACCATTTCGCGATGCTCACGGGAATCGAGGTCAGATGGTGCGAGTCGACCGGGCGGGCGGGGGAGGGAAAGGAGGACGAGGAGGCCGGGCGCGCGGACTATCCCAAAAGGGTAATCCCGCACCCGCCCCTCCCTCCCCCCCCCTTCTTCCGCGTGGTCATGATGAAGGAATGAAGAGTGCGGACTTTTCCACCCTGCGGAAACGAGTATAAAAAGGGCCGTGATTTGTGACCGGAAGGCCTGTATTGATCGATCGATATGAGTCTTCGTATTGTCGAACAGGAATTCAAAAAAAAAGATTGGGCCTTGAGTTCCACGTACCTTTTTCGAAATATTGTTTGTTGGCCTGACCCCCTTTTCTCCCCGCCCCGCACATTGCTCGCCACCGAACCGCAAGCGTCTGCCAGGCACCGCATAACACCAAGAAGACATGCTGCCGCCGGCTCTTGGAAAGAAGATGCCGCGGGCCGTTCCGTCCCTCCGCCGGACGCTCGCCACAGTCAAAGCACCCAAGAGAGAGGGCAACATAGCAGACGCCTTTGCCTCCTTCTCCGGCATCAAGCAGACCCTCCCGGATCGCTTCAGACAGCTCAAGTGCGACCTCGTCCGGGGCAAGGAGCGGACACTCACACAGAGCTGGATGAGGCTGCTGCGCGAGCTGAGGAGGGAGAACGAGATCATCGCCCGGAAGGGCCCCGAGGTCATCCCCGAGATTGCCTTTGCCGACATCCGGAACGGGATCGAGAGATTGCAGGGGGAGATCAAGAAGAGGGGTGCCGTGGTGGTCAAGGGGGTGATTCCGGAAGATGAGGCACGCGAGTACAAGTTCCGAATCGAGGAGTATGCCGCGAAGAACCCCCAGACGAAAGGTGAGCATGAAAAATTCATGGCAGCCCGCAACTCGACTTGACCACTCACTCATCCCGGGATCGACTTTGGAACGACGTGTGGGTGGATGCTGACCAGGTCGCAGCGTTCCCGTCGCCCGACAATCCGCAGGTATACGAGCTGTACTGGTCGCAGCCACAGCTCGAGGCGCGCGCGCACCCATCCCTCCTGGAGACGCAGCGGCACCTCATGTCGAAGCCGCTGTGGCACACGACGTCCCCCAACGCGCAGATCAACCTCGACATCCCGCTCTCGTACGTGGACAGGCTGCGGATCCGGCAGCCGGGGGACAAGTCGTTCGCGCTGGGGCCGCACATTGACGGTGGCAGCGTGGAGAGGTGGGAGGCGGACGGGTACGGGCGCGGGGCCGTGTACGACGAGATCCTCAACGGGGAGTGGGAGCGGTACGACGCGTACGACGCGGCGGGGAGGGTGGACGCGGTCAACGACCTCAACAACGGGCTGGGGGCGTGCTCCGTGTTCCGGATGTGGCAGGGCTGGCTGTCCATGAGCCATACGCGGCCCGGGGAGGGATCGCTCAAGGTGTACCCGCACGTGCACCTGTCGACGGCGTACGTGCTGCTGAGGCCCTTCTTCGAGCCGGTGGACGGGTCCCTGGTCGGCGGGCCCGAGTTCCTCGAGGAGCGCAACTGGCGGTTCGTGGGGGAGGAGGGGATGACGAGTGAGCTCCACGGGGCGACGCCGGGCCACGGGCAGGAGCTCAACGACGGGCTGCACCCGCACCTGGAGCTGCAGAGGACCATGGTCCACGTGCCGGAGGTGGCCCCCGGAGATTTCGTGGCATGGCACTGCGACAGTGAGTCTTTGCCCTTTGCCCTTTGCCCTGTCCCACTTTCACACGAGACACTCGTTCCAAGCCTTTAGATGTGTCCCATGGCTAACCACGGATGCCATTTGCCGCAGCCATCCACGCCGTCGACAACGCTCACACGGGCAAGTCGGACTCGAGCGTGCTGTACATCCCCGTGTGCCCGGTGACGGAGTCCAACGCGGAGTATTTGGCCCGTCAGCGGCAGGCGTTCCGGGAGGGCACGCCCGGGCCGGACTTCCCCGGGGGTGTGGGGGAGTCGCAGCACGTCGGGCGGGTGACGGAGGACATGTTTCGGGGATGGGCCGGGGCGGAGGGCCGCAGGGCGATGGGGCTGGAGAGGCTGCTGGCGTCGTCGGGGGCGATGACGGGCCAGAGGGAGGTGGTGGAGCGGGCGAACATGATCCTGGGGCTGTGAGGGGAAGTGAGCCTTGATTGATCAGGGGACGAAAGATGATGGCAGTGATGGATTGATGATACTCGAACTCGTACGGAGTAGAGGTACTACTACCGCTTTGTTGACGACTTCAATGACTCCGAGTCGATAGCAAGGGGCCACCTGGAGTCCAGACGTCGAGAAGAAAACGCGGGGGGAATCCCGAAAGGCCCAGGAAACTCGCGGGAGGGGCTTTCAGAGGCGGGCGGCGCGGCGTGGGGGGCTTAGGTAATCAGGGCGGCGCAAGGAGCAACCCTAACCCTGTGAGAGAGGAAGAGGGGAAGAGAGGAAGAGAGGAAGGAGCCCCTTTTGATGATGAGTTGATGTCCGCGCCTGCCCTGAGAAAACGCTGGGCCATTGTTTCACCAGCTTCCAGGCGTTGATTTCCAGATAAATCGATTCATTCATCTCAAGAAAATGAATTAAAAGGATTTGATGGATAGATCTATAAGACTCTTTGATGTCGGATCAGTCAAGTCGCTGCACGTGCAATATGTTGATAGATGGATCGATTCATTTCTTCATCCACTACAGCACCTCCCACATTGAAATGAGGGCTTCACTCTCAGTGCCAGTGGTCAAGGGCTTCGTAAGAGTATTGATTGATTGACACATCAATTGATATGTACACGCGCGTGGAATATCAATGCATCCATCCATCCATCCATCCATGCAGGTCTGTCCGGGTCTTTTGAGCTTGAGGAGTTCATGTTGGGCACCGAGATTGACATTCAGCCCACGGGAAGACCCAATGCAGCTTGAGATATTGATGTACTGCAACACCACTAGGTAGTAGTAGCCATTACGAACCAGAATATGACACACTCACTCGAACAATCAATTTCTCATGCATCGAGCTACATCATCCCATCAATGAGTCTACTGCCCTTCCAGGGTCCCTTCCAGGGTCCCTTCCAGGGTCCCTTCCAGTCGACTTCACTCTCATCTACGAGTACAAGGTGATGATGGGGCAAGCACCATAATTGGGGGCCAGGCAAAGCTCAAGGACCTCTTCTCTCTGAAAGTCTTGCGGTCTCTCTCGCGGTCTCTCTCGCGGTCTCTCTCGCGGTCTCTCTCGCGGTCTCTCTCGCGGTCTCTCTCGCGGTCTCTCTCGTCTATATACGGAGTATACGGAGTATAAAAGGCACAACTCTTACGGGGCAACGGATTTCACAATAGCCTCGCTCCTGCAGCCACAGCATTATATTGATCCAGCGAATCCCTCATCGCCATTTTAAACTCTATGTATCTTCAACGGACCAATCCCTTGCCCTCTATTTAGCCCTGTGGCTTGTACGGAGTTCGGAGCACTCCGTACGGATAACTTATGTGGTAGCTGTGCTGCAGTCCAACCCCATTTGAGAGCAAGCAAAGCCGCTTTCCCTGACGCTGCACCTCTGCGTGGTGCTTTACCTGTAGCTGCCGCGCAGAGCCTACGGCTTTGCTTGGATAAAACCTAGACTCAATCCCCCAAGCTCGGCACCAGAGAGACCGGATCATTCAAACATCATCTTTCATTGATAGCACGATAAATCAATCGTTGCCTCATCTCCTCGCCCGACACCAACATGTCCTTCACCTTCTACGACCACTGCGTCCCAATCGCCCAGCGCGCCCTCAGGTCCCTCCGCGAGATCCTGCGCAAGGCCCGGACCGTCCCGGACTCGGCCGCCCTCCTCGCCGCCCGCCTCGATCCCGACATGTGGCCCCTCGCCATGCAGATCTGGGTCTCCTGCGACTTCTGCACCAAGCTCGCCGCCAGCCTCGAGGGCCGCGAGCACGTCGCCGAGGACCCGGAAATGGCCACCTGGGACGCCGCCACGGCCCAGATCGAGCGCGCCCTCGCCGCCCTCGACGCCCTTGACAGGGACGCCGTCAACGCCAAGCAGCAGGACATACTCACTTACCCGCTCGGGACGGGCGAGACCCTCCAGCTCGTCGCCACCGACTACACCGTCGGCTGGACGATCCCGAATCTCATCTTCCACGTCAGCGTAGCCTACTCGGTGAGTCCCCCGGCCTTCTGACCCCCTTCTTCTCGACATTGGGTCCTTAGAGCTTTGGTTGTGACCTTTGAATGCTGGGACCTAGATTCTCCGAATGCATAAGGTGCCGCTGGGAAAGCTCGACTATATCAGCCAGTTCATGCTCCCGTACCACAACTTCTATGTCTAGACGGCACCAGTCGCAGGGATGCAATGGCGAGGAGAACCGGAGATGATCGCCCTGCTGCCTGTCAGGCACGGCCATGGAAACCGAGCTGCCTATTCGACACGTTATACTCCGTTGTAGCCAGAAGGATAGAAACTCAATCAACGAGACCTTGGGCGGGCTGGTCTCAATCCTCTTTGATGAAGAGGCTATTGTTGGATGTGTCCATCAGGGAGTCCTTTGAACACCGTCGTCAATAGAGTTCGTCATGAGGAAGAGACTTGTCGTCGAGGGGTTACGGTGATGCAGTTGATCTGTCAGACCCATCTCACCTGGCCTCGTCATACTCTGTGACAAGGACGACAGAAGATGATGAAGAATTGATGGAAGGCCTGACGAGGAGGCATTGATTGATGCCGGAATGAAACGTACGAGAGTAGTATGAGTGCGGAGTACAGGTAGTAGAAGCATTGAAGTATGATGTACGAGTACCTTGGAAGTATCAAGGTATCAATATTCCGAGAGCCTTGCCCAAGCGGGGATGCTCCTGCCTGCAGATCAAGCTTGTTGAATCTGCAACCAATCATATCCCTACTTGCAATTCTCCAACGGCAGGAGCCATTCGTTTAATCCAATTAGGGAATAGCGCACAATCTGCTCCGTATCGGGACCATTGAGATGGCTCGAAAATGCAGGAACGGCCGCGATCGTCAGGCACCAGATGCAATTACCGGTACGCAGATCCTCCAACAAGATACCGGTAATTTGAAATCAACCCGTAGAAAATCGATATTACCTTTAGTAGTATTGATCTTATTGATCTTATGGATAGAAGAATATTGATCCCTTTAGGCCGTCTTTGCCCCCTCCTGACTCGAGTCAAGCGAGCACACTTGCAGCCATTGAGGTGATCAGACTCGCCCTTGCTTGAGCCATTGATCAATCCATTGATTGACATATCCAACGCAGTGGAGGGTCTCATCCTCCTCATCCTCCACACATCATCGATCCAATTGATCCATCACGCTCCTTGGCAGGCCACGGTCCCGGCGAATCACCAGCAGAGCACCAGCAGAGCACCAGCAGCGTTCAACATTGTCGACAATCCTTCGGTCCACGCCTAGCTG
This sequence comes from Escovopsis sp. Ae720, assembly GCA_003055925.1. Lineage (NCBI taxonomy): Eukaryota > Fungi > Ascomycota > Sordariomycetes > Hypocreales > Hypocreaceae > Escovopsis > Escovopsis sp. Ae720. The sequence continues at coordinate 1,084,711 of NQYQ01000001.1, read as the reverse complement.
AAAGAGGCCACTACCTTAGCGACCAGACCCTCTCGCCTTCACCTCCAGCTCCAATGTCAGGGTCCCCTGTTTTCTACCCTCGCTCCATCTTCATCCGTGGCGTCGGGGCTAACTTTCACGCAGATCCTGGCTTCACCCATCAGGGTCATCATCAGCCAGCGTCAAGCAGGCCCGACTCTCATCTCGACCGCTACTCTGACCAGTCCCGCCTCAAAAAATACTCCCAATGCGGAAAAGTTTCTCCGCGAGAGACACCGCGGAAAAGGCGAAGCCAGTCGCCAAGACGATCTATTCCGAGCCCGCCGAGAGCTTGAATGCCTAGTACCAGCCTCACACCTTCGAGAATCTCCCCGCAATGCAAGGGGCGAAGATGTTGGCGGACCCTGGTCTCGTCGACATGCATCGATGCCTGATTGAGCAATCGCCGAAATGAGAATCACACGCTGGCGCCAAAAAAAAAAAGATGATGGTGCACCACCAGTACTCGTATAAAGCCTGAATGCCCTCGCTCGCGGACCTTGAACGAAAGACACAACTCCACTCTCGTCGCTCTTTTCAACAATTACTATCTAATATCTCGTTGTCGTCGCCGTCGACGACACGTCCACTCATTCTCCTCAATCCAGCACGTTCAATCATCTCAGGCAACGATATATTTCGCAATCCTTTTGAAGCAACATGCGCAGCTCAATCGCTCATCTCGCCCTCGGCGGCACCTTGGCCGCCGCCGCCGCCGCCGCCCCCGCCGAGACAACCATGGTTGATCTCTACTTCTGGGGATCCAGCGGTGAAATTCCGGTGGAAGTCCAGGGCGCTGTCATTGACTCGAAGCCCTCCGCTACGACATACGAGCTCACCTGTAAAAACAGGCCCCATGGAGATTCTCTCTGCTACTTGCCAGTCGATCCCATGACTTTGATTCAAGGTCCCTCGACATATCATGCTGCTATGTCTACCGCTGACTTCGAGGATTTGGGGGATCTCAAGGCGTAAGTCACCATCACTCCGCTGTCCTCCACCACTTTTTCTTTTTTTTTTCCCGATCTTTTCAGCCCCTGCGCTTCGCATACCTTCCGAAGACGAGAAAAACACTTCTAAGGATATTCACTCACAATCGTTTGTTCCTCTCATAGAGCTCAAACGGTGGATTGCACTGTCAAGGATGGTCCTCAGGCAATCACTTGCACAAACACAATTGTTTACACGTACTCCGGGACGACGGAGACGGTGACTGGAGTCTCCACGCGACACGACTTCTATGATTTTACTCTCTCGGTCAACGTCACTTCCGGCCTGGAAAAGCTTACTGCTGCTCCCGGCAGCCCGGCGGCCCCCGCTGCCGCCAGCCCTACCGGCAAGACCTCTGTTGTCGGTATCTTCTATCCCCAGGACGGAGATTCAGACGCAGGGGACGACATGGATTTGCCGCAAGGTGCCGTCGCCTCCATTGTCGCCGTCGACGCGGCTGTTACCACCTACGCGATCAGATGTCCTCCTGCTCCCATTGAGCCCAACGATTGGTCGAGCTGCGATCTTGGTGACCAGGAGGTGACCTTTACCCAAGGCCCCTCGACATTCAGATATTCGCAAGAACTCATGTGGGACTATACGCACAAGTACGTTTTCCGTCCACCTTCCGCCTCGCACCCCCTTCCCGTCTTCTGATCAACTCAATCCTTCTTGCAAGCGACCGGACTAACATCAGTTCCCACTCCAGCACACTGCTCCTTGACTGCTCGGTCAAGGAGAGCGATGTGGCCAGCTGCACGCAGGCCATCTCCTATGCGGCGGGGCCCGAGACGACGGCGACAAGCGATGTTTTCACCCTCTCTGGCTTCAAAACAAGGACATTCGACGTCACCATCACGGCGGGCCTGGAGAAGCTCACCGCTGCTCCTGGTGCCACCGTCATCCCAACCGCCAAGGTCACCGGTTCGCCCGCCGCCAGCTCGACCGGCAAGCCCACCGGCAAGCCCGACGCTGCGAACGCGGCCGGGCAGGCGAGCGCCAGGGGGGCCCTCATTGCCGGGGCTGCCGCCTCCGCCTTCCTCGGCTTCGTCTTGATGCTGTAGCGGGGGCGTGGATGGCCTGTTGGGTGCACGGCTCATTCATGACGACGGGGATGTGATGCGGATTTTTGGAATGCTGGTCAGCTCAGCGTTATGTCACGGCCGTGATCTTCTTTTCTTAGCGATTGCCTGATGATGTCAAGACAGGGAATGTTTGAGAGACCATTTTATAGACATGAATATATTGATGATGCTCGTTATGCTTTTATATCTCGCATTCTGGACCCCTTTGTGTGCAGGACGCGAACTTGCAGAACCCCTTGTAGTTTGAATTGCACCCAATCAATACAATGAAGAATCTTGTTCAAAGAGGGAAGGAAGCATGAACATTGCTGTTATCCCATTCTATCCACCCGAAACGCCGCCATGATGCTCCTCTTTCTATATAGCCCGCCAACGCCTTTCCGCCTCCTTGTGACCCGCACAAGGAAGAAACCCACAAAGAAAACAAACTGAAAAGCGAAACGCGGCTCAACCCGCAAGAGCTCGAGAAAATGAGGGGGGATGAAGAAAACGAGAAATATATTTCCTCGAAATGAAAACCCCCCTTCAGTACGGCAGCTTCGCCTCCATCATCGCGCGCCGCCGCTCCCTCCTCTTCTCGAGATAGCCCAGCAGCAGCTCGCCCGCCCAATACGCAAAGGCCAGGGCGACGAGCCCCGTCGCGACCCAGGCGAGCACGATGAGCCTGGTCCCCCGCACGGCGACGACGCCCAGGGGTGCGCCGGCGTCGTTGAGCGCGCTGGCGCCGATGGCCGCAGCGGCGGTGACGACGGTGGCGGCGAGGAATGCGCAGAAGGCAGCGAGGGAGGACAGCGCCATGTTTAGCAGGACGGCGTGGGTGCGGCGGCGGGCGGGGAGCAGGGCGGGTCCGAGGGCGGCGGGGACGGCGAGGAGGGATGCCGTTGCGGCGAGGAGGAGGAGGACGAAGAGGGTGTAGAGGATGTCGTTGACGGCGTCGATTTTTGGCTGGAGGGAGGCGGGGAGGATGGGGAGCTGGGAGGGGGTGATGTGGAGGGGGC
>NQYQ01000001.1:1062046-1078989 GCA_003055925.1 Escovopsis sp. Ae720 | reverse complement strand
ATCGAATGGATCGATGATAGAAGAATGGAACCTATCAATGGAATGATAAAAGTTTGGACCTATGGAACACGATCTGATGATGATGATGCTCGTTGGATACCTGTAGAGCTGATCGGATCCAGGTGGACATGGAATGGAATGGAATGGATTGATGCTTCAAGAAAGCACGTTCAAAGACCAGCGATTGGCGCGACTGTGGCCGCCCATTTGATGGATGGATGGGTGGATGGATCCATGGATCCATCAAATGGCAGCATCCGATGCCCCCAAGACAAGACCACGTCGTATTGATTCGATCTTGATCTTGATCTTGATCTTGATCTTGATCTTGACACTCTTCCTCTTTCTACCTACCTACTACTCGACTACATTCATCTTGAACCTGATTGATCCATCCACCTATCAATCCATCCATCCATCCATCCATCAATCAATCCATCCTCCATCGGCAGCATCACCGTCTCACTCCAGCCCGCCAACATATCCCTGCCCCTCCAGCACCTCCGAGCCTCGAGCTCCCCTCTTGTGACCTCTGACCTCTGACCTCTGACCTCTTCAATCCTCCATCCTCCCATCATTCATCAACCCAACCTCCATCATCATCTTCTTTTGTCTCTCCCTCTTCCCCCTCTTCTTCTTCTTCATCTCCCTCTTCTTCTTCCCCCAATTCTTCACCAAGACAATCAAAAGCCATCAATACCCTCGAAAAGGCTCTCTCATCGCCCCGTCAAGCCGCGACCGATCCATCCATCCATCCATCCATCCATCCATCTAATTCCAAACGACTCGCCCTTTTGCCACCCTTTTCCCTCCATCCTCGCGCCACTCCCACCACAATACATCAATCAATCAATTAATACTACAACAACTACTACTCCGTACGACTACTAATCACCCGAATCGAGTCCACGAGCTGCTTCCCAAGGCCCAGTCGCCGCGCGATCCATACCGACGTGAACGCGTCCCCCCCGACATATTGATCAATTTAATTCAACTCTCTCCCCCAACTCGAGCCTTTTCAGAGCTTCCTCCACGACTCTCCCAGAATCATTCATCTATTCCCACCGCCAACCCATGCCCTCCATCGCACCGCCTGGCACCCTCCAAAACCTACGATTTCGATCCCGCTGACCACCACACCATCGAACCAACAATGCGATAGCCGACCTCGAGACTCGCCTCCCCCCCCCCCTTTTTCTTTTCTCTCTCTCTCTCTCTCTCTCTCTCTCTCTCTCCTCCCTCCCTCGCCCTCTCCTCTTCTTGACCTCCACTTCATAATACTCTTTGGCATCAACGGAGGTCTCTCGCCTCGGCCCGGCCGTCTCGCGGCCCACGAGCCCAGGTTGTCTCGCCATCTCCCTCCTCGATCTATCCAATATTTAACCAATACACGCGCGCAGCACAGCGCCCCGCCTCGCCGGCCACCATGGCCAACTCCCTCGAGGCCAAGATCGTCGTCCTCGGCGCCCAGGGCGTCGGAAAGACGTCCCTCGTCATGCGCTACTGCAAGGGCGCCTTCAACCCGGACAAGGTCACCTCCACCGTCGGCGCCAGCTTCCTCACAAAGCGCGTCGTCGACGATGACACAGACACCACCGTGCGCCTCCAGATCTGGGACACGGGTATGTAGAGCATTAGACCCATGCCATCTGCACACAAGCATCCCTACCTACCTACCTACCTACCTATCTATCTGTTGATCCATCCATCTCCCCTACTGACCAGACACCCTCCCCAAATCCACAGCCGGCCAGGAACGCTTCCGCTCCATATCCCGCCTCTACTACCGCGGCGCCAACGCCTGCATCCTCTGCTACAGCATCACCGACGCCCAGTCCTTCCTCGACATGGGCGCCTGGCTCCAGGAACTCCGCCGCAACCTCCCCACCGACGTCGTCCTCCACGTCGTCGGCACGAAAGCAGACATCGTCGCCCGCGACCCCTCCGCCCGCCAGGTCCCCTTCGAGCGCTGCATCGCCTACGTCGCCGAGAACCTCGCCCCCGGCGTCGGCGGCACGCCCCCCGCCACCGCCGCCGCATACCAGTACCCTCCCCCTCCCCCTCCACCGCCGCCGCCCCATCAGCAGCAGCAGCAGCAACAGCAACAGCAACAGCACGCCGCCACCCCCGGTGCCTTCTCCAGCGGCGCCGCCGAGCCGCGCAGCCCCGGGTCCAAGCGCAGCTCGGGCTTCTGGGCCCAGGAGGTCGGCTGGGACGCCTGCCACGAGATCAGCGCCGAGAGCGGCGAGGGCGTCGAGGAGGTCTTCCGCGTCGTCGCGCGCAAGCTCGTCGAGCAGAACCGCAGGATCCAGCAGGCCCTCCTCACGGCCACGGCTGCCCCGGGCACCCCCGGGTACGAATCCGGTATGGACGGAGGGTACTTCGAGGGGAACAACGGCCGAGGGAGCATGCGCGGCGCGAGGGAGCACCGCAGGAGCTGGCTCTTCCCGCCGGCCTTCTCGCCGACCGTCACGGTCGACCGCAGCGGCGTGACTTTTGCGCCGGAGCAGGGCGGCGGGCAGCAGAAGCATCAGCATGGCAGATGCTGCTGATACCGGCCTCGTATCCCCCCCCCCTTTTTTTTCCCTTGTCCTTCTAAGATTTCTCACCATCTCTCGTCCTGTCTCAGCGTATGGAAGACGGACGTTTTCTCTGTCAGCACCAGAGCAATCCTCAAGAGCGCGGTGTTCCTGCTTTCCAGTATGGCGACCACTGGCCTCGCCTTGTTCTTGATCTTCCCCCCCCTTTTTTTTTTTTTCTCTCGGTCTTGGCTTTCACAGATCATCCCCGAGCCTCATCGGCCCCTTTCAATGCCTTCTCGTACTGCTCCTCTCACTGTCCCTACTCATAGCATGCGTCGGTTTCCCATCTTTTCATCTTTTTTTTTTTTTTTTTTCCAACTCAGCACTCCAGGAACTCGAAAAAATCGGCCCGGTCTGGCGTCTGGATATCGGACTCTGCTTGCTTTTTTTTTCTTCCCCAAAACACCCCTTTTCTACTTCACGCGCGCGGCACGGAAAAAAATGTTAGGCACGGCGGCCACGAGTATCATACGTTCCGCCTCTTGTTTTTTTTTTCGACGAGCCATCAATGTCACAGGGGTACTGGTCTTGCATTTTACATACACGATTGGCAGCAAAGGACTCTCACGAGGATTGTTTCTGTTTCTTCCTTTTCTTCATTCTTGATATTTTTTTTGTTGATGAAAAGGAATGTCTTGTTTCATGACGTCTTTAATGGGGGAGGTCTGCGCTGTATGATAGGCGTGCTTGTTTGACGATCCCTCCTCTTGGCTCCTATGGTATGCCGCCGGTGTCTATGGCTTTGGAAGGCTTTGGATAGCGTACATGGTGGAGGTATTTGATTCTTCTGCCCCTTTTCTTTTCATTTCTTTTCTTTTGATAGCATAAGCTTTGAAATGCACGGGCTTCCAGGCCTGCTTGGTTTGGGATGTATTCTATGATTTGGCGTGCCCCAGAAAGAACAGAACAGAACAGAAAATGAAACAGAACAGAACAGAAGATGAAACAGAACAGATGTCACACTGAGATGGATGAAATTCATGATCCTGCTGCTTCGGCCCGCTGCTTCTCCGCCTGCGCGGACACCACCGGCGCCGAGGGGATTTCCACGCCGAGCACGCGGTGCTCCAGCCCCACGTACGCATCGCTCACCACGATGATGTCCACCGCGCGCAGCCCAGCGTCCCCGGGGAGCTTGAGCACGGTCCGCGCCGCGGGCCGGCTTCCCTGCCCGAGGGGCCTGCGCGCGCCGTCCCTGTCGGGCGGGTTGGCCCACCCGACGCGCTTGACGGCGATGACCTCGTCGCGCGCGACGTCGGCGGCGACGACGAACCACGACTCCGTCTGGGGCTTGGGGAAGCGGGGCGCGTGGATGCGCGCGTCCCGGTCGACGAGCGGGTTGAGGCGCCGGATCCCGACGGTGACGGACTGCGCGGTCACGTGGTCCACGGAGACGTGCACGCTGGGGAGCATGGACACGGCGCGCAGGAACTTGGGCGTCTGGGCGGCGGGGACGCCGGCGGCCTTGGCGAAGGAGGCGGCCTGCGCGGGGGAGGAGGACAGGGCCGCGATGGAGGCGAGCGGCGCCGTTGCGGGGTCGAGGAGGTCCTTGTCCTTGCCCTTGCCCTTGCCCTTGCTTGTGCCCTTCTCCTTGTCCCTGTCCACGTCCGTGTCCTTGGCGGCGCCGGGCTCGATGCCGGGGAGGATGGAGGCCGGCGGGTCGGTGGGCCAGCGGGCGCACTTGATGCACTGCAGGAGCGTGATCATCTGGAGGCAGCTGGAGAGGAAGCCCATCTCGGTGAGGACGTCGACGGAGGCCTGGACGATACGGATCGCCTGGTCGAGGACGCTGGTCTGGTCGCCGACGTAGTCGGTGATGGGGAGGTCGACGCGGGACATGAACGCCTGCAGGAGGAGGAAGGCCTTGACGTGGGGGTCCCACATGGGGAGGCCGAACGACGTGCCGGGGAAGGGGAGGTTGCGGGAGAGGGTGTCGTTGACGAGGTCCTCGTTGTGGCGGACGGGCAGCTCGTCGTACTCGGTGGCGTGGGACATCCAGGAGAGGACGTCGAGGAAGGACGCGCGGGGCTTGGCCTTGCCGACGAGGTGTCGGATCGTGCGGTGCGAGAGGTAGTAGTAACTCATGATCTTGCCCATGGGTGTGGAGTCGACGTCGCCGTTGGGGAAGACCTCGACGCACTTGGACTGGCCGAGCTCGTCGAGCGACTTGTTGACCATGCCGATGAGGTAGTCGTTGGCCAGGTGCTGCGCGGCCATGGTGCTGTGCTCCTCGGCGGAGATCTCGAGGCCGTAGTACGACGGGTTCTTGTGCAGCCTCCGGAAGAAGAACGTCCACGTCAGGTAGTCCAGGGCGTCCTGCTTGTTGAGGATGGTCTCTGCGGAGACCTCGGCGCAGAGATGGTTGTCCAGCACGGTGTGGAGGGACGACTCGACAGGGAACCCCGTGTGTAGGAAGTGCTTGTAGAAGTCCTTCTTCGAGTCCTGCGTGAAGATGCGGGCCACCCCCGAGTTGTCGAACTGGGGCCTGCCCGCTCGTCCCAGCATCTGGAGGACGTCGGTCAGGTCCATGTCCTTGTATCCGCTCGTCTTGGCGTCGTAGAACTGAGTGCCCTTGACGACGACCAGGTGGGCGGGGAGGTTGACGCCCCAGGCGAGCGTGCTCGTTGCCACGAGAATCTGGAGCTTGTTCGCTAAGAAGAGCTCCTCGGAGAGCTGGCGATCCGACTCGACGAGGCCCGCATGGTGGAGCCCGATGCCAAAGTTCATGGCCTCCTTGAGGGCGTCATCCTTGACCCGCGACAGATTGAGCTGGAGGTCCTCTTCGTCCATGTTGAGGAAGCGCCGCGGGTTGTCTTCCATGCCGCAAAAGTTGATGAGGTCCTTGGCCGTCAGGCGTGTCTGTCGACGTGACGCCACAAAGACAATGACGGGCTTGTCCGGGCTGTGGTTCTTGATGGCCAAGAACGTCGGCCGGTTCATCGACTGCATCAGGGGGCAGAAGCCCCTCACTTCGGGGAAGCCGTCGATGTAGAGCTCCAGGGGCACGGGGCGAACAGAGTGCCTGAAGTTGAAAAGACCCTCCTTGACGCCCAACCAGTTGGCCAGATCCGTCGCGTTGGCACAGGCTGTCGACATGCCCAGCAGCCGCACCTTGTTCTTGGTCGACGCAGAGATGTAGTTCATGCGAGAGACGATGATCTCCAGGATGGGGCCACGATCCCCCGCGAGAAGGTGGATCTCGTCGATGATGACCAGGCTGACTTGTCTGACGTATCCTCTCGTCTGCCAAGAACGAGAAATGCCGTCCCACTTCTCGGGTGTCGTGATGATGATATCGGCATCCTTGATGGTCCTCGTATCGGGGGTGTTGTCACCGGTGAGCTCGACGAGCTTGAGGCCCAAGGGCCCTGCGAGCCGCTTGCCCCAGTCCATGACACGCTCGCGGACGAGGGCCTTCATCGGGGCAATGTAGACGACCTTGGACTTGGGCCGTTCGCGGAACGCCCACCACATAGCCAGCTCGGCGGCGACCGTCTTACCACTGCCAGTGGGAGAACCCAGCAGGACATTAGCAGAGGTGTGGTATAGCGTGTGAAAGATTTGCGTCTGCATCGGGTTGAAGAATTGGAAGCGCTTGGCGTAGAGCTCTTCGAGACCCGGGTTCTTGAGGGCCGCAATGGGTAGCGGCTGCAGGTTGAGGAGGTCAGTGTAGACGCTTTCGGTGTCTGGCCGGATGAGGTGCTGGAAGGACACCGGAGTGACCGTCTCCGAACCAAGCCATCGGTCAGATACCGCGCGGACATAGATCTGGGTCGGCAAGGGATCCGATAGCGGGATTGTGAAGTTCAGTTCGTGCTCGTCATGGATCTTCTTCCTGTTGAGGATGAAGTACTCGTGGTGATAGATCTCAGACGTCTCGGAGTTTTCCACCCAAATGTAGAAAGACTCGGAAGTGCCATGAACATAGTCTTTCCACTGGAAGTCGGGGACGATGAACAGCTTGATGCGCAGGACGTCTCGGTTCAGGGGCGCAATCTCGGCCTCGACGTGTACCAGAGGAAAGGTGCTCAGTACCTTGGCGATGTTCTTCCCGGCACCGTGATTATGCACAAGGCTTCCGAGCTCGGCAGGCTCCATCTCCTTCAATGTCTCGATAGTCATGTTCTCCTTGGCATCGAGCTGACTCAGGATAGATTTTGCGAGACTGAACTGGTGGAGCGGGTGCTGGAACGGCCAGATCCTCTTTTCAATAGACTTCGATAGAGTGAGGAGCACGAGGCACTGATGGCCCCATCTGCGGTTCAGGGCCATCATGAAGAGAGCTCTGATGATTCGGCCGGACTGCTGCGCAACATAGTTCATATCGTTGGAGAGGGCAAAATCGGCAGGCTGGATGTTGGAGATGTAGGATTGCAGCAGGATGTTCGTCTTGGCCTGCGGGGTGTCGATGCCCTTGTCGACAGCGCAGGGAACGATGTCCTTGAATTGCAGCAGCTCTTTTTCCTCGTTGTCTCGAGACTGGATGTTGTCGAATTCACCGCTCATGCTGATCATCTTGAGGACGTCTGCCTCGGTGGCCTGCGGTTGCATCATGGCGTTGAAGACCTGGATGCTGCTGTGGAGGATGTAGTACTGGCTCGCGATGCGGCCGATATCCTTGCTCCGCAGCTCCTCCGTGCGCTCGTTGAAGATGATCATCTGACACTGCTGAAGGGTGCGGGCGGCCTGGATGGCGAGCTGGCGGCGGCGCTGGACGAGGTTCGGGTCGTCCCTGATCTCGGACCACTCGATGCCGTACGCCATGGGACTTCTCTGCATGCGCACGAAGAGGTAGGAGTAACCGATCCACTGCACGGCCTCGGCGATGGACGTCACGGTGCCGAGGGCGATTTCCGCATTCAGATTGTCGACGAGCTTGGTGGAGAACTTGGACTCGATCGGTCTCTGCTCCGTCACAGCGGACAAGTAATGGGGCAGCTTGTCGTGGGTGGTGCAGATCATGCCTATGCCGGTATCTTCGAACTGGGGACGACCGGCACGACCGAAGATCTGCAGCACGTCGAGGATGCCAAGATCGACAAATTTTCCATCCTGGGCACTGTAGACCTGCGTGCCTTTGATGACGACAGCCGCGGCGGGCAAGTTCACACCCCATGCTAGCGTCGCGGTACAGCAAAGGACCTTGAGGACGCCGTCGGCGAAGAGCCGCTCCATGAGATTCCTGTCGGCTCTTGCCATACCCGCGTGGTGGACGCCGATGCCCTTGGGGAGCAGATCACGAATGTCCTTGGACTTTGACGAGCCCATTTCCCGGCAGGCTTGCGAGTAGTTGGGATGACCCGTGGGGTCAAAGAGATCCAGGCAGAACTGCTCCATCGCCTTTTGGTGGAGCATCTTGGCAGAGACCATGGTGTCCCTCCGCGAGTGGACGAAGACCATGACCTGGTGGTCCCGCTGGAGCATCTCCTTGACCTTGTCAAAGGCGACATTGTCCAGGTTCTCCTTCGACTGCTTGGTCCCCGCCTTGCCCTTGACGCCGATGAAGTGCTGCTCCAGGGGAACCGGGCGGAAGGAGGCGTCGAAGTAGAAGAGCCCAGCATACTTGTTGACCCTGAGGAAGTCGGCGACATCGACGTAGTTGGGGAGGGTGGCGCTCAGGCCGATGATTCGAATGAGGGACTGGGTGCTCTCGACCTGTCTCTCTGTGCGGGCGACCAGCGACTCCAGCACGGCGCCTCGCTCATCGTGGAGCATGTGGACCTCGTCGATGATGAGGAGCCTGACCTTTTGAACGAGCTCTGTGTCGCCGGTGCCCTTTCTGGTCACGACGTCCCACTTCTCGGGCGTCGTGACGATGATTTGCGTCTGGACGATCTCGGCCTTGGTCAGCTGCATGTCGCCTGTGTACTCGCGGCACTTGATTCCGAGCCAGGCGAGACGCTTTCCCAGCTTCTCGGTGACCTCGGCGGCCAGAGCCTTCATGGGCGCCACGTAGACGATCTTGAAGTCTTCTGTGTTGACGGCGAACTCGGTCGCACCCGGGTTCTCGACGGGATTGGGGTGCACGTTCTGGCCGATGGTGTGGAGGATCGTGAGCATGGCTGCATCAGTCTTACCGGCACCGGTCGGGGCACAGATGAGCATGTTCTCGCTCGTCTTGTATCCGACGGGATAGACCAGGCTCTGCATGCGGTTGAGGGACTTGTAGCCCTTGAAGGTGTTGCGACACAAGCCATCGAGGTCGGATATGCTGACGAGCTTCTCGCCGGGACCGGGAAGCCCCTTCTTGCCGGCGGGGATGAAGTACTCCTCGTACTTTTCGAACTGGAGGCGTTCGCTGCCCAGAGGCAAGCCGTACTTCTTGCCCGAGGAGCTCAGGGTGTTGCCGGCGTTGTATGCTCTGTACACGTGGGGGTAATTCGGCTCCTTGGCGTAGCTCGGGGCGAGGGCGGCGTTCTTGTGCTGGTAGTCCCGCTGGCGCAAAGCAGCCTCACGCTCAGCCTTTGAGAGGAGGCGACGGCCGGATGGCCCCTGGGCGATGGATTGATTCGCCAAGGATGCGAGGATGTCGTCCTTGTGGGCGAGCAGCTCGATGATGAAGTCGAGGTCGTCGAAGCCGACGAGGTCTGTCAGGTGTATCTGCAGCTCATCCTCGGCGCGACCGGACCTGAGCTCGCTGATGATTTGAGTCTGGAAGACATCCGGGGACATGCCATTCTTGGAGGCAATAAGGGAGCATTTGGTGGCAAGCCATTCTGCTCCGAACCCAGCAGCTTCGCCAAGATCGAGGTCGCTGGTTGAGTCGTCGTCGTCGTCGTCGTCTTCATCGTCGGAGATGAAGTCCCATACATCTTGGCCGCTGGTCCCCGAGGAGTATCCCACGAATTCATCAGCATCGTATTCGTCGTCGTCGGCTCCATCATCCCAGGACAGGCCGTCAGCTTGCTTGAGAGATTCTGTCTGGGGAAGCTTTAGAGTGGCCAGGGCAGCCTGCATGGCAGCAAACTGATCCCTCCATTGCTTCTCCGCAGCGACGAGGTGGTCGGAGGCCATGGTGGCTGAATGTGCCCAATTGAAGGCAGTTCCCCGAATGTGTGATTGATGGAATTGAGAGAAAGCAACAAAAAAGAAACAAAGCGCTCGACCCAAGCAATCGATGTTTAAAAAGGTCGGTGAACCCCTCTCGTCAGCGGATGAGTCAAACGGTGTGGATGAAGAGGATCAACGATGATGCTGATGCTGATGCTGATGCTGAGCTTCGATTGGCCTCCATCGTTGGACGTTGGACTTGGAAGAGCGTCGATATCAAAAAGATACTTTGTGCTTGTACCCCCCCGGCCGCCGCCGCCACCCAGTGCACAGCCACTGTGATCCGCACCGCCACAACTCGAGATCTCAGAAAGCAGGTCAACTTGTCAACCTCCATCATAGGGGGGCATCGACCTGGCAGAGAAGCGCTGCAGCTGGAGGCAAGGAGACTGCAGCAGACTGCATTTTTCATGGGCAATGTCTTGAAAAGTAGGTACTATATACAAGACAAAAAAACTGTGATCACGGCTTGACATCCTGGATAATCTCTGAATTCAGCTTCAAATGTGGAAGAGAGGACATCTGCCATCAAATTGATCAATGTCTTGCAAAGAGTGACATCTTCAAGTTGGTTTATTAGTCATCCAGTCGAGGAAGAACAGGTTGTTCAAGATGATGCCAGCGCTCAACAGTACTTCAACGATACTTTTGCTGCGAGCAAGCTCAGACTCCCATTCCAGTGCCACAGCGCAGCCGCTCGCCTTCAAGCTCAAGACATGTGACCAAGACAGCTCCACAACAAAAGTATCCCCCAAGTATCTCTGAGCACACAACCGCCCCCACCTGCCAGTGCCAACCTGTTGATCCGAGTCCATCTGGATTGAATCCAAGGATGTTGGAGCGAGTCGCGCAGCCTCTCTGGACATGACGGAACTTGATCTTGTTGGATAAAGATTTGCTAGAAAAGAGAAAGAATCAATAGATCGAGTCCCTCGTCGCTCAAAGGATCAAAGATCAACCAGGCCATCTTCAACTCGCCATTGTTGACGTCGCCAACCGTCTACCTACTACCTACTTCTTTCTTCACTTTCTTCCTCTCCCTCCTCCCGCCAATCTTTCAACCCAAACAACCACTCGATCCATCAAACCTCCATTCTTCCGGCCACCCTCCTTTCCACCGCCGCTCGTCGTCTCCTCCTCCTCCTCCTCCTCCTCCTCGTCGTCGTCGTCGCTCCATCTCCGCCCGCCGCAGCCTCCAGCATCCATCCGAGCCTCCCGCCATCATGAAGCTTCACTACATCGGCGTGCGAACCTACCACTCCCTCACCCCCAACTTCTCCCCCTCCGAAAGCAGAGCCGATCCCGCTGACACGAACCCCGCCGACAGATCATCCGCAACGACACCCAGCCCGTCCATGAGATCGTGTCAGAGAAAGAGTTGAGCGCCTACTCGCGCTTCACCCGGAATAAGTGCGTGGTCCCGAACAACGAACGACGCCTTCCCGCCCGTTCCCCCACCCCTCTCCTCTTCCTCCCCTACACGACCACCCCGGCACCAACGGACGAGAAGAAACAAGGACAATCCGTCCATGGCGGACCAGGAGCGCAACAACGTCGTTCATCCCCGGAGGCCTGCGATCTCACGCTGACCCTACGATCCACAGCTATGGCGAGTTCATGACCCTCTTTGCCAAGACAGTCGCCGAGCGAACCCGGCCCGCCCAGCGACAAGACGTCGAGGAGCAAGGTAAGCGAGCACACACACACACACACACACACTCGCCCTCTCTCTCCCAATCGCTCTCTGTCCCCTTCCCCCCCTTTCCCGGGGTTCACTTCCTAGAAGAAGGGCAGACAAGGTCCCAGCAGCACGTTTCAGCCAGCTAATTACAGGGCGCGCTCCCCCCACCACCACCAGACTACACCTTCCATGCCTACGCCCGAACCGAGGGCATCTGCGGTATCATCATCTCGGACCACCAGTACCCCGCCCTCGTCGCCCACCAGCTCCTCAGCAAGGTCGTTGACGAGTTCCTCACCAAGCACCCGCGCTCCGCCTGGCAGGCCGGCGAGCCCGCCCTGCCCTTCCCCGAGCTGCGCGACTACCTCGCCCGGTACCAGGACCCCCAGCAGGCCGACAGCATCCTCAAGATCCAGAAGGAGCTCGACGAGACAAAGATCGTCCTCCACAAGACCATCGAGAGCGTCCTCCAGCGCGGCGAGAAGATCGACGACCTCGTGGCCAAGAGCGACGGCCTCAGCGCCCAGAGCAAGATGTTCTACCAGCAGGCCAAGAAACAGAACTCGTGCTGCGTGCTCATGTGAGGAGGCGAGGAGGCAAGGGATTTATTGCGAGGTGCGGAGGGGGGCTGGTTGCTGCTTCTTTTTTTTTTTCGACTGCTACGAGTACTTGGGGGAATACCAGTACTAGTAGTAGTACTTTCCGGGATTCTGGGCGTTTGAGAATGGGTGGGGGGTAATACGATATTTTGGTCTTCATGGAGCTTGTTTTTTTTTTCTGCTCTCTTTCTCTCTCTTTTTTTCTTCCCTCGGGAACTCCGATTGCTTTGTTTCGAAGCGGCATCGTCTTGTTTGTACTGAGTTTGGCTACTCTGAGACGACTCTTCATACCTCTTTTCCTTAATACCTACTCTCCCAAACGGACGCCGAGAAAAAATCATACAGGTACGAGCAAGGTGAAGAAGACGACAAAATTCAACAGCCACAGTCGATCACAGGCCTTTTAGAGTGAGAAGAAGACGAGGAAAAATGAAAACATTGATTTAATGCGAAAATTTACGATTTATTTTCTTCTCATTTTCCGAAAGTGGTTTGATCCAGATCATCATGAATCATGGTATCGTGATGCTATGCGTCATGCAACATGCCATTCATGGCCGTGTGGTAGAAGAGCTCTAGGGAATAAGATTTTTTGAAACCAAGCGTCCACTTTCCAGTAAGTCCTCGTATCGAAGATTTTCTTTTTTTTGTCCGGGGACGGAGATAGAAAGTAGGAAACGATGACAAAGGAGAATATGAGACCTCCTCAGATCTCGTTGAGGGCCACCAGCGTGCTGTGCCGATACGAGGCCTTCACGCCGTGAGACGTCAGGGGGCCCAGATGGCCATTGATGTGCACCTTGTTCGACGTCAAGGGCCCCGGGTGGCTGTGCACGCCGTGGGACGTCAGAGGCCCCGGGTGGAACTGCACGCTGTGGGACGTCAAAGGGCCCGGGTGGCCCATCACCCTGTGGGACGTCAGGGGCCCCGGGTGCGCGGCGGGCTTGCTCGAGGCCGAGCTCGGGGGCTTCTCGGCCGGCCGCTGAGCACCGCTGCTCGCTTGAGGCCGGGCTGCTGGTTCGTGAACGTGCACGAAGGGGACGGCTTTGGGCGAGGCCGGGGGGGGGAGGGGCAGGGCCTTGTTCTTCGGGACGACCATCTTTCGCGGCCGTCGAGACACGCTGATGGACCTCGCGACGAAGATCTCGATCTTCTCGTGTGTCGATTTGGCGTCGTTGTCTTCGTTGTCGCTGCTGATGGAGCTGCGAAGGCTGATGGCCTCTGCAGCGGCCTCCGTCTTGGAAGCCTCCGCCTCGGGGGTTTCCGTCAGGGAGACCTCGATCCGAGGAGGTGCGACAACGGGGGCCGGCATCGGAGCCTCGTCCTCGGGAGTAGTCTGGAGCGGTTGGGTGCCGAGCCGCGGAACAGGCGGGAGCGCAAAGCGTCTTGATGGGTCGTGCTTAATGTTGTGGCGTAGACTCATTGATCGAGCGGGCAGGGCTTTGCTGCCACTTGCGCCCGACGCCTGCTCGCTGCGGTTGAACTTGGACACGAGGCGCTGGCTGATGCCTGCACCCAGGGACGCCGCTGGCTTCGCGGGCCCTTTCTGCGTCGCGACATGGTTTCCCGATGCCTGGCTTGCCTCTGGGGTCTC
This sequence comes from Escovopsis sp. Ae720, assembly GCA_003055925.1. Lineage (NCBI taxonomy): Eukaryota > Fungi > Ascomycota > Sordariomycetes > Hypocreales > Hypocreaceae > Escovopsis > Escovopsis sp. Ae720. The sequence goes on along the minus strand of NQYQ01000001.1, from coordinate 1,065,483 downwards.
GGATGAGCAGTTGCTCCTCTTGGCCGGAGTCGTATTCGAGCGCACGAGGGTTGGTGCTTTCGAAGCCCCCCGGGTCTCCACTGGTTTCGGGGATGAGATTGGGGGCAGGGTTTCCGGCTTCGGTAACGTGACTATCAGGGGCTCGGTCGATCTTCGAGCGGGAGGCTGTGGTGCGAAATCCGATTCAGAATCCTTGTTGGCCGCAGACTTTTGTTCCTGATCTTGATCCAGGACTTCGCCGAACATGATGCTGTATCTCTCCAATTCACTGTTGGGTATGTCGATCGTCAGAGTCGGAGGCTCGAGAGCAATCGGAGCAATCGGAGATGGCAGGAGATGGAGGCTCATCTCCTCCTGTTCCTTGCCAATCGAGGGTGTCATGCTCCACGTCGGCGATGGCGGGCTCGCGGGTGTTATCGAATCAATAGTTGCGAGTGCCAACCGATCAGACTCCGGAATGAACCTCAGACAAGATGGTGATCTGCCTGTTTTAGGGGTCGGTGCCATGCGATCCGATGCGGGAGACTGGATCATCGAGACCCTCGTGGAGATGATGATTTCCGAGAAAGGCGATTTCAGCAGCGAGCTCGGAGTTGGAGCCGCTCCGTCCGAGGCAGGCGATCTGAGGAATGAGTGTCTCGCGGTCGTGGCGCGGTCTGTTTCTGCCTCAAGCCTTGCGCCGCTGGTAGTCGGTGGGGTTCTGAGGCGAGGATTCGGATCTTGAGACGCCTCTGTCTGTTCCGCCTGCTCTACCGGGCGACTGATGTCTGCCGGCTTGACCCTTCGTGATTTGGACCTGCTGAAGGGGTTCCATTTCGACTTTGACCTTTTCAACTGGGCGCCATCTCCGTTTGTGATGTTGTTATTGTCGTCGTTGTTGTTGGTGGTGGTGGTGGTGGCCGTGCTCTCCACCTCTAGAAAGACAACGCCACTTGCCGAGGTTGGTGGCTGTAATCTCATTTCCTCCAATGGAATGGCGAGCAGCTCGGACTCCCTCTCTTGGGTGACCTCGACCCTGAGCAAGGGCTTCAGCTGGTTAAGATTAGGATTCATTGAGCTCAGTCGCCGGTCCAGCAGCGTTGGCGGCAATGTTCCACTTCGCACGGGGGCGCGGTACCCTTGGCAGTAAGGGTCCGCCTGACTTGCTTCGGCTGGAAGTCCGTTGCTTGTCGTTGCCCGTCCTCCGTTTGCGCCGTCCGTGGGTTTGAGGCGATCTGGACTACGCACGACTCTCGCTCGCGGTCCGGTAGAGTCTGCCTCTGTGGGACCAGATGAAGTGAAGGGCCGCCGCAGTGCTTTGGTACCGGCGACCGTCGCAGATCGAACAAGTCCAAACCGGGATGGGCCTTTGGGTCTTTCGACCTGGTGATGGATCTCGACCACATGCTGCTGCTGCGGCCATCTCTTCTCCGAGGGAATAGCTGATTCGGGCATTGTATTCGTTGTGGAGGTGCCGAGTCCAGGAGGCATCGGCCCGCGCATGATCCTTCTCGTCCAAGTCCTCCTTGTCGACGGCTTGAGCTATCGTAGAGGTCCTCCCGGAGTTGAGTGTGTCGTCGTCAGGCCAAAGTGTCTTTCAACACTGTTGCGTTTTCTTGGGCCGATTCGAGGAGACTGCTTTCTGGAAGAAGAAGTGATTTCTGAAATGGTCTGCAGAGACAGACCATTGAGCCGAAGAGTGGAGTAATGAAGAAGCGAATGGTGATCTCTGCAATCGCAAACAGACCATGTATCAGATAGATGGGTAAGGAGGGAGAAGGGTCGTGTCACATCCGGGTTCGGCGGTTTCCTTCTCTACCCCAACGAGTGTCTGGAAGCTGAAGCAGAAGCAGGTCGGTGGTCATGAATAGGAATGAAAGAATGAAAGAATGGAAGGATGGAAGGATGGAAGAATGGAAGAAAGAATTCGAGGCGAGTTGAGAACAAAGAACGAAGGACGAAGATGAGGGTCAGGACGAGGACAAAGAACGAGCAGCGCGAGAGAGCCAGAGCTCGGTATAAAATAAATGAGAGGAGGAGAGTCGCAACGAGCGCGCAAGTGCTTATGGCTCGGGTTCGCTGCATGCATGAACCCATGTTGACGCTGCATATTATCCTAGTGTCACTCAATCGGTCGAAGGAAATACCCCAGGGTCCAGGAATCGCCGACCGTCAACATGGCTCCGAGCTCCTTGTTGGAGAACCGACCTCGTGTTGACACGCCTGTGCACCCTGGCTCTGGTTGGCACTGAAAACGGCATCCTACCCGCACCATGATTGCTGTACCTGAGCAGGCAGAGACCCCGTATTTCGCGCGGAATGAATCTTGGGGGGGGCCAGGGGTTGCTTGCAGGCTTTGCGAGCCGGAAAGGATCGGACGTGACGGATCCGTTCATTCAAGTGCACATTTCCAACCCTCGGGTGGCTCGCATCCATCTCGGAGGGTGCGCCCGTCCCCTCCCCTCGTCTCCTCAAGCTTCCCCCGTGCAATGATGCACATGGTGGTCCCGGGGTAGCATAGCAGCCGACGGAGCCTCTGTTAGGACGGGTAGACGAGCAGCCGGATCGGCGGCGGGCGATCCCTCCGAGAGGTATGTGAGCTGTAAGTACTCCATACGAGTACTCGAGGTATGTACCGGTAGACAAGAGACAGGAGAGCCCGCATGCTGGGTTCGGTGTGTGCCGTGGTCAGAAGCAAGGGAGCCAGGATCAACATGGTGCGACGGCCAGGGCGACGTCAATGGCGACTCCGTAGAGGTACCCACACGATGGAAGAGGCAAAGAAGGCATTGATGGAATGGATGGACGTCTGCCCTCCCGACGAGTCCTGAGGGTTGGATGTGCGAGAGAAATCGGCAGTGAAGCGGCTTGTGGGCAGCTCCTCGTACCAGGGCGTGCGTCGCGGTTCGAGTCGCGTGTGGTTGAAATTCGATGGACATCCATATTGGTCTTTTCGATTCTGACGGGATGCAATTCTTAATCTCCGCCAAGAGAAGATGGAAGTTGTGCGTTTACAGAAGCGACGTGAATCACGTGTCCAGAAGGGGCCGACGAGAAGCGCAGACTCGGAAGGAGCAACTTGGAACTTTAGTGTAGTTGACTAGAATAAAGAAAAAAAATAAATCACGAATAATTCTATCGAAATTCACTCCGGGGCGGATGGAGTTGAAGCGATTGATTCTCTTAATATTGCCAGGTCACGCTTACCTTGACCGCTCGCTAAGGTACGAGTACATGCCTACTTGGAGATTGCAAGAAAGGAAAGTGATCTAAAAAATTGTTGGAAAAAAAAAAAAAAGACCGAACCCCTGGTTTAATGAAATGGGAGGAGGAGGCTGAGGCGCGCAAAGGTCTCCTGAAAGGGGCAGAAACCAGACCCTTGATTGATTCAGATCTCTGAATGCATTTGATTCCAGACGGCCCTTTCCCCTATCAAGGGGGGGGGGGGGGGGGGGGTT
>NQYQ01000001.1:1042450-1057669 GCA_003055925.1 Escovopsis sp. Ae720 | reverse complement strand
GGGGGGGCAACTTACATGGCGCGGTCAAAGAAGAACATGACGCCTCCAATGAGGAAGAGCCCTCCTGTCGCATCCCACGCGTTAGACAGCCTGCGCCCGAGCTGGCCCCTTCCGGGCTGACGATGCGCCGCGGCGGGGCGCACACCTACCGCCAGAGCAGAAGACGACCCCGATCTCTATATGTACGCAGCGAGGTCAGCGATTTTCGGGGTGCAGAGGAGTGACAGGGTCACGCTGGCAGGGAGAACGAAGGGGGGGGGGATCTTCGTACTCTGGGTATCTGAGAGCCACATCGACATGATTGCGGGTTCGGCTTGGTTGTTTTGCGACGAGGACGGAGGAGCAGCAGAGGTTACTAGTACTCGTACGAGGAGAGCAGACGATTGGAAAGAGAGCACGGGGGACGGGCTGGGTTCGAAAAGGCGACGGCGCGACGAGTGCTATCGGTCGGTATGGTATTGATCAATGGTATGGAGGTTACTGGTAAGGGCTCGATGTCAATGTTGGAAGGGAGTCGTCGAGGCCTGTTTTCCCTTGAACCAGATCGTCTCGAGATGCAGGGATATCGCTGCGCGGCGCCATCCGAGGACACAGGTATCCGTATGTAGAGAGTGGCATCTTGCAGGCCAAGGATGCACGGATGGATTGCCGCGCAAGGAGTTTAGCGTCAGGGACGAGCTGTCGCGAGTTCATACTGTGCTGCGATGTTCCATTTGAACGAGATGGGAGCCCTCGGTTCCGGCACTCGATCTTGCCAACGCATCACCATGGCGTAGTCCTGCTTAGTATTTGTTGATATCGTGCTCTATGGACGACTGGTATCATTCGAGGATATTGATCATTCAATCGACTCTGAGCCTGACCACTGATCAATGATTCCCTCTTCACATTGTTTCCCTGCGAGGGAGGATCGACAAGAGGATCGCAGGAGGGCCGGGTGGGCAGACACAGTCCACTTCACAGTGCCAATTGCCGACTTGGCGATTCGCGACATCCACAGGAGACGATTATGTAATCGAGAGAGCCGTCCTGGCACCGAAAAAAAATCTGGTGATAAAAACGCCGCATCTTTTGGTGATTTCAACTTTGTCGACAAAACACTGTCCGCTTCGATCCTTGGTCCACCCAGTTCAGCATCCTGCTTCTACAGGCAACACATGAAGAAGCTTCGCCCTCCCGCTAGAGAGCCTCGCTCGCGCTGCCATATCAGTGCAATCAGCTCGATGCGCCACGGAGTCATCAACACATGACACCCGATGTCAGGAACAAAGAGGCAAGGGGAAACGAACGGATGGTCTATTCTGGGCGAGTTGCTCGTCGGCCGGGACACTCATCGACTCTCGCTGGTCCGGCTGGCCATTGTCCCAGGGCAAATGGACTGCCCGCTCCCGTCCCTCCAGATCATCTTGACATGATGGATGTTCATACTCGGTATATGTAGAAAACCGCGTCGCCTTGTTTGCAGGTGCTTCGCATGCCCCGGCAGCCGTGCGATGTCGCATTGGCAACTGAGAGATGTTCCCATACGCTCTCGGTATCCGTCGGTCTTTTATCTTGGCAAAGAGCAAAATCTTCCTTTCGCGATTCCGATTAAGCCGGAGCGTCATCTGCCATCCTCGAGCCGAGAGGCTTGAGGTGCATAGTTGGGGCTTGACTTTGTGGATCGAACATCCCTTCCGCCTAGGTCGCCGTACTCGTCCGAGTATGTGTGTCGGTCGGTATGCATCTGACGTAGCATCTCGTATGGGCTGCTCCGGCCTTGTGTGTTTTCTCTTCTTCCTCTCGCATGCGTGAAATGCTCGTCATCATCCTCGTTGGGACGTCGTTCGCCGGCGCTGCGACCGATCCCACGGCCGTAGAGAGCATCATCGACAGACGTGGCCAGGCCAGACGTAATTCCTCTGCCGGTATTCGTAGTAGTACCTAGTAGTATCCCGAGCTTCTTTTCCCAACCAATCCCGTCCGCAGTGTGTGTCTTGCCTCTCCGTCGGAGCTCATTTCAGCACCGTGTGCGCGCCGCGGGCCTCGAGGAAGAGCTCGGCCGAGCTCTGCGGCAGCGAGCGGATCAGGCCAAACACCTCGCGGTTGTGGTACCTCAGGCGCGACTTGGGATCGAGGTAGGGCGCCGGCAGGCCTGTGACGTCGCAGTAGTGCTTGGCGTGGGCGAGCGAGGGCGCCGACTCGATGTTTGTGTACGTCGCGCTGGGCGCGGAGACAACCCCCGCCGCCGCCGCCGCAGCAGCAGCAGCAGCAGCAGCAGCAGCGGAGGAGGAGGATAAAGCCCCGCCGGAGGACTGCTTCAGGGTCTTCTCGAGCACCAGCTTGGAGAGGCTGCGCGAGGCCTGCGCCAGGTTCGGCGGGAGGTTGCCGTTGCTGCCGGCGGCCGGGGTCGAGGCGCCGCTGGTGGAGAGGCCGTCGTCGGCGGCGGGGGTCACGTTGCCGCTGACATCCTGGGACGCGATGGCCGAGGCCTCGCGGCGGGACGCGTCGCCGACGATGGCCTTGAGGTTCTTGTTGCGGCGTGAGTTGGGCTTCCAGTTGGGGTTGCGGAAGGACTTGTGGATGGAGTGGATGTCGAGCTTCTCGATGAGGTTCTGGTGCGCGATCTGCGCCTCGGTGGGAGTGGCCATTGCGGCTGATTGTTGATTCCAATGAGTTTCTTTTTCTTTTTTCTTTTTCTTTTTGTTTTTTTGTGAAGTCGCTGGCAGGATGGACAGATCAATTGGAATTGATGGATTGATGGATGGATGATGCAGAAAGCAAAGCCGTGGCCGCGACGACTTGGCGGCAGCAGCCGTTGGAAATGGATGTTGATTGTTTGCATGTGCTTAGTCACGCGTTTTCACGATGATGCCAGTCGCATCACCGAGATGGATGGATGGATGGAGGATGGATCAATCAAGGGAAGTCGAGCGTCCCCCTTCCTTCAACGGCAGCATCCATGATTGGATTGCCGTCTTCAACATGGTGAGCTTCTGATGATGATGATGATGATGATGATGAGAATGAGCATCAGGATACTGATTTGTATCCCCCAGGAAAGCCCGCATGAGCATCAGCAGAACCTGCTGCTGTCCCGCATCATCACCAACGTGGTACGCAGAACATGTCCCATCCTCCAACGCCCACCAACAGCGAACACGCGCCTCTGACAATGATCGCAGGAGAAGCTGAATGAGGCCGTGGTCGTCATGAACAAGAGTCTCCAGGTATGTCGAGGGTTGTATATCAAGACACCGGCACACCGGCTCGCGCGTTCAAGTTGCTGATGGAGCGTCGCAGGAGATCAACGTCCAGAACATGAACGTCGAGCTCGTGGCGCAGATGTTCAAGAATTACCAGTCCAACGTGCTCTTCCATCTCGAAGGTCAGTCTCTTTGGAACCCTTGACAAATTCCAGATGATTATTTTTTCTTGCGATTTTCTTAGTGCTTGGCGGCTGTTGTGGCTGATGGAAGCGAATGCTAGCTACGGATAATCTCAAGCCTCCATCGTGAAGGGCAAGCAAGCATCGAGACTTCAAGCAGATGGTGCTTGGACGAGGGACAACAGTTGAACACATAGTACGGAGTACGAGTAGCTCAGGTCCTGAATGCCTTCTAGAGAACCCAGGCTGGAGACGAGGGTCGTGACGCGCCCGTATTACCCATTCTTCATACCTTGCCATGACGGCATCATGTCCAGGCCTTTTGTCAAGAGAATGAGGCTCTCGGACGGAGTAGACCAAATCAATTGATCAATATACCAATGGAATACTCGTACTGCTCCTGGTATAATTTTTATAAAACGTCCATTAGACATTAACAGCATCATGTCAGCCAGAGCGGAGGGTGTCTCGATATATCATCAGCCTTGCGGTCGCGGCTTCGACCCAAATCGATCCATCCATTGATCCATCCATTCAATTGATCCATTCAATCCACTCGATTTACTTACCAAGATTGATCCATCCATCCATCCATCCATCCATCGCACTGGCGCCGGCTTGGCCTCTGAAACCCTCCATCCAACTCCATCCATAGACGCCAGAGCCGCTGGTCGCAGAGAAGCCGTGCGCTCGGCATCAACTCGTGGAGGAATTGATCGATCATTCAATCCATCAATCTCTCAATTTCATCATCGATTGATTCCATCAATCCATCAATTGATCCGAATCGCCCCATCAGCCATTATCATATCCGCCCAGAAGCCGACCTCGCCGTCCAAACCACCACCACCACCACCACCACCACCACCACCACCACCCACCACACCCATCATGATCCCTTGACTCTCGCATTCGCGTCTATCCATCTCTCTAAGAAGAAAATAACGAGGACATTCGTCGCGACAATCGACAAACATCATGGCGCCGAGCGCATTCGACCAGAAGCTCGCCGTGAGGCCAGAAGAGAGGACGTATCCGCCAGCCCGCGTCTTCCCCGTCAAAGAAACACGCTTCGACAAATACATTGTGCCTCAGATCTATGATCGCAGGAGGACGCGGGAGCAGCACGACAATCCCGCCATCGTCATCGACAATGGTGCGCATAGGGAAAAACAATAACACCCCCAAAAAATTCCATCGCGAAACCACTGCTTCTTATAGGGTTCCCATGAAGCTGACCAGAGGAATTCAACCTCTCTCTCCATCGCGATGATTACAGGATCCCACATAGTTCGAGCAGGATGGTCCTTCGAGTCGACGCCCAAATTCAGCATCCCGCCCATCATGGCAAAGTTTCGCGACCGAAAGATGAACAAGACATTCTCCTTCGCCGGCACCGACTGCTACGTCGACACCACCGCTCGCGGCCACATCCGAAACGCCTTCGAGGCCGGCACCGGCATCGTCAGCAACTGGGATGTCACCGAGCACGTCCTCGACTACATCTTCCTCAAGCTCGGCATGAACGAGGGCAGCGGCGCCATCGACATGCCCATCGTCATGACCGAGGCCGTCGCAAACCTGCCCTACTCGAGAAAATGCATGTCATGGATCCTCATCATCCGAAAATCCCCAAAAGGTCGGACCCGTCGCTAATAGCTTCCACAGCCATGACCGAGATCATCTTCGAATGCTACGGCGCGCCCTCCCTCGCATACGGCATCGATTCCCTCTTCTCCTACCGACACAACAAGGGCAAGACGGGCCTGGTCGTGTCCTCCTCCCACACCTCCACCCACGTCATCCCTGTCTACAACTCCAAGGCCATGCTCGCCCAGGCGATACGGCTCAACTGGGGCGGCTATCACAACGCAGAGTATCTGCTGAAGCTGATCCGGCTCAAGTACCCCGCCTTCCCCGGCAAGCTCAACGCCTCGCAGGCGGAGCACATGGTCCAGGACCACTGCTACGTGTCCCGGGACTTCGACGCCGAGATCCGGGACTACCTCGACTGGACCGGCCTGGAGGACCGCGACGTCGTCATCCAGTACCCGTACACCGAGGAGGTGGTGGTCCAGAAGAGCGAGGAGGAGCTGGCGCGGATCGCCGAGCGCAAGAGGGAGAGCGGGCGGCGGCTGCAGGAGCAGGCGGCCAAGATGCGGCTCGAGAAGCTCATCAAGAAGGAGCAGGACCTCGAGCACTACAAGAGCCTGCAGAACCGGCTGGTGGACGAGACCAAGAAGGAGACGCGGCGGCTGCTCGACGCCAACGACCTCAAGGACGAGGCGCAGCTCGACAAGATCGTCAAGGAGCTCGACAAGGCCATCCGCAAGGCCCGCACCAAGGACGTCGGCGGCGACGCCGAGGAGCAGGAGCCGCCCAACTTCGACCTGCTCGACGTCCCCGACGACCAGCTCGACGAGGCGCAGCTCAAGCAGAAGCGGCAGCAGCGCCTGATGAAGTCCAACCACGACGCCCGCGCGCGCGCCAAGCAGGAGAAGGAGGCCCAAAAGGCGCGCGTCGCCGAGGAGGAGCGCCTCGACCGCGAGCGCCGCGAGAACGACATCGACGGGTGGCTCGAGGAGCGGCGCCAGGCGCTCGCCAGCACGCTGCAGCGCATCAAGGAGCGCGACCGGCTCAAGCAGGACCTCGGCAACCGCAAGTCGCTCGCGTCCCAGATCCGCATGAAGAGCATCGCCAACCTCGCCTCCGACAACCCGACCAAGAAGCGCCGCCGCGGCGGCGACGACGACAACTTCGGTGCCAACGATGACGACTGGGGCGTCTACCGCCAGATCGCCGTCGGCGAGAACAGCGACGAGGAGCAGGAGGAGGAGGACCTCAACGCCAGCGTCAAGACCCTCGAGGCAGAGCTCCTGCGCTACGACCCGTCCTTCACCTACGAGAACACCCAGGAGGCCCTCACCGACTGGTCCAAGTCCCTCCTCCACGCCTTCGTCCGCGGGCCCCGCCCCTTCGACCCGGCCTCCCAGGCCCAGCTGCACCAGGTCCACCTCAACGTCGAGCGCATCCGCGTCCCCGAGGTCGTCTTCCGGCCCTCCATCGCGGGCGTCGACCAGGCCGGCGTCGTCGAGATCGCCGGAGACGTCCTCGCCCAGCGCCTCGCCGGCATGTCCAACCGCGACGACTTCCTCCGCGACATCTTCCTCACCGGCGGCAACACGCTCTTCCGGAACTTCGACGAAAGGATCAGGGACGGCCTGAGGGCGCTTCTGCCGGCCGAGGCGCCCCTCGCCGTGCGCAGGGCGAAAGACCCCTTGCTCGACGCGTGGAAGGGCGCCGCGGGCTGGGTCGGCTCCGCGGGCTGGAAGGCAGCCACGGTGTCGAGGGAGGAATACCTCGAGAAGGGACCGGACTACATCAAGGTAAGGAGCGTTGATCCCCCCTCTTTTCTTTTTCCCCTTTCCCCCCTTCCCCCCCTTCCCCTTCCCCTGCCTCAAAGACAATGCGGTTTGTGCTGACACTTTGGCTACTTCTCCCAGGAGCACGATATGGGTAATTCTTACGCGTAAACTTTGGGTCGGAACGAGGAGTCTGCGCTTGGTCTTTCCCCGGTCTGAATCGCGTTGCCTCTGATTTTCATTGTGTATTTCACTCAAAGGATGGGATGGATGGGATAAGGTGTTTGCGATGCATCTATGGGTCTTGTCGCGGGATTTGTACAGTATGTTATGGGAAAGCTGCGAGAAAAAAACAAGACTGTCGTTTTCATTCTCTTCGGAGATGGCCTTCAAGTATGTGGTCCGTCTGAACAATAATTTACTTCTGTGTTTCAAAACACAGCCAGAGCCAGAGCGAGGGTGAGTTACTGCTTGACTCCCGAAAGTCTTAGCAGCCTGCATCTCACGAGTGAATATGCTGACTCGTTCGCCTTGAATAGCAGAGTCGACGAACCTCGATCACTTGGGAGTATCTCCAAATTCTACTATCCGAAGGGGAGCGAGTCTTTGGCTGAGGGGTTTCTGAAAACGAGGCTGATATTTGATTGATCACTCGAGTCCTAGGCTCCTGAGCTCAGGTGTTTCCATCTTTCGTCTGATGAAAAAGGGGGGTCCTGAGATGGCCTCACTTTCTGAGATCACTTTGTTTTGATGTCCTCGTCTTGAGAAATCAAGGCTGACGAATCTCCCCTGAGTCCCATCACCTCTCTCCCTTCTTTCAACTCAAAGCATTCATCTATCATCATCGCACGAGGATACGGGCAAGGTCGAGATATTTTGTCTCCTTCTCGGCAAAATCATCTGGGCACAGACTCCTCGACTTCCTCTGCCATTGCGCATCAAGAGCGCATAACCTAGTCTGCATACCACCGACATTCTACTCTCCTTACCGCGTACTTCCGTCACCGACTTGATCCATCTCGGAAATGGGCCGCCTCATACCTCAAGACGCGGATGCCTATGAGCCGTTTTCAACACGAGGGCCCCTCCCACCCAGCCGCAACAGGGACGTCCCCCCCGACAAATACCTCATTCCCTACTGCGTCCGCGAGAACGAAGGCGAAGCGCAATACTCCTGTCCCCATCTCGGCTGTGATGGGTTCAGCTTTTCCACGGCGCGGGAATGCCACACCCACGAGGACCGCTACCACGCCGGCCCCTACCGGTGCGGCACCTGCGAGCGGCTGTTTGCGGCGCAGTCCGCGCTCGAACGGCACTGCGCCGGGGCTAGCCACGGGCTCTGGGCCTGCGGGATGAGCGGGTGCGACTTGGAGGGCGTCCGCTTCGGCGACGGGCACGAGTTCGAGAAGCACCTCCGGGACCACGAGGAGCTGGACGAGGATGCGCTTTCGGACTGCTCGGCCGTGGGGGAGATGTGTCTCGCGCAGGCCTGCCACAAGTTCCAGAAATTCTTCGCATCGCCCGCCGAGTGGGAGAAGCACGCCGCGTCTCATGGGCATGTTCGCGCCATCTCCTTGTACGAGTCTTTCTGTCGGCTCGATATCCCTGCTGATGAATTCGCGGCCAAGCTCGAGGCCGCGCGGGGACTGAGATGCGACAAGAGCGACTGCCGGCGCTTTGGGGCCGTCATGTCCTCGCCCCAGGCGTACTTCCACCATCTCGAGACGGGGGGCCACAAGGACCCCGAGGGCCTGAGGGCCAAGGAGGCTGAGAAGAGGGTGCGCATGGTGTGCGCAGAGCCCAAGTGCGCCAGGTTCGGATGTGAGTATCGACCTGCGGCGTACGTGAAGCACGCCGAGGGCGTGACTCACGTCAACGCCGTGAGGTATGGCGAGGCTCTGCGGAAGCTCGCGCTCCTGCAGCCATCGACTCCTGGCCGCGCAACCGAGAGCGCGAGCATCGTTGGTGAGCCCTCGACTCCTGGAGCCGCAACCGAGAGCGCGAGCGTCGTTGGGCTGCCGACGCCCACTGCCAGTCCGACGGAGGGGGCATTCCACGTGAACGAAACGAGATTCACGACGCCGACTCGGAGGATCGTATTGCGCCGTGGTGGCCCTCCCGTTTCGCCTGGGAGCCCGGACACTGGGTTGCCATCGCCTGCGCTGACGGAGCGGGTCATGTGGTTAGAGAACAGGAATCGAGTGCTGGAGGATGAACTCGAGACCATGAGGGAGGTGGTGCGGAAGATGTTGGAGAGATGAAAGCCGGTGGAAGATCCGCTGCCTCGCCTGGTCCTGATCTGATGGTCGACCCTGATGTTGATCCCGACTTGTCGTTCCTGGCCTGGCTCCGGAGTCAGGATCCGAGATGGCCTCTTCCTTGCTCTCTTAACCTGGATGTTTGAGCGGAACAACCAGTTGCTTGTGTCAGCGGCCCCCTGAGCGCCCTGTCTTTGTTGTTGAAGTTGAAACCACCTGTGCCTACCTACCTAGGTAGTACCCATACGAGTTGATGGCTGAGGTTGGAATGCGGGAGGATTGCGTTGGAGAAGCGGTTACACGAATGTGCCCTTCATGTTACATCAATGGCAATTGATCCCACCTTGATCTGATTCAATGACTATTTTTTTTTTCGGTTTCTCTCTCTCTCTCTCTCGCTTCAGTGATTGATGTTCTGTCTCGTTCTTTCCTTCGTTGGGATTCGAGCTGCAACGCTCCTGCACTTCTTTTCCTCACCCCTTCGCTCCTGCCTCGACTCGCGGCCACAAGCCAAGAGGCCACGTCTCTCCTTTTTTGGGGAAAAGGAAACGAGTCCGTGAAGGTTCGGGGGGGGGGCATACTTGATTGATGTATCTTGAGACAGACACCCCTCTTGAATCTACTTTTCCTTTGCATCAACGAGTCAATCCTCTAGTACGGAGTAACATCAATGCCATGGGCACTGCCTCCATCAATGCTAGGTATGTTTTCACGTTTCTTGCCGTTGACAACGCGGCACTGCCGCCTTCTAAAAGTATCTGGCCCGTGAACGCATCCCAAACTCCTCCACGCATCTATGATATCCACCAGACTGACCTCGATGCCGCGCCTCCTTGTAGCACCTCGGACCGCCCGGGCTGCTGCTGTCTTAAGGTTTCATCAACGGATGACGCCAAGCCTGGCAGTGGGAGGTGAGGAAAAGGAACGAGGTGGCACCGCTTGAGAGCGGCTCTGCAACACGCACGCGCGCGAAGACACGAAATGGCCTGTCTAGAGCAACAAAGAGACTCACAAGCGTCACCCGCGGTTTCCAAGTCCTAACTTTATCCTGCCGCGGTCTGAGGCCGCCTGACAGATGAGGTCACCAAGGTTCGACCTGTGATTCATTCGGAGGGTCTCCAGAACAAGTCGGATCGACTGGAACGGGCTAAATTTGGTGCTGTGCGCCATGCCTCACAAGCGCTTTCCAAATCAGCAGACGGCCGGGGTTGATAGGACCCATCCGCACATGGCCGCAATCTTCGGACACGAAAACTCGAGAGAAGCTACCTAGTTGATGGTGGTGAGCCGGCCACAGCACCGGGAAGAATCCAGTCTCGTCAGGAGAGCTACTCCATGTCTGCTCCTGAATCAGGGCCCTCTGGGCCCCCTGAGGCAGGACTGACATTGAACGAGATGCAGGCCCATCCGCGAGCTCTCAATGTCATGTCCCCTCCACGGAGTGTATCCGTCGAACTTGTCCTGGGACGCGGGCAACATTGCGCTTCTTTACGGGCCCGATGATGCAGATCCATATCATGCCAAGCCCGTTGGAGTTGCTCCCCAAGGGAGTCGGGTCAGCACTACACCTACCGGTAATACTCCATACGGAGTGCTGCAAGACCCGATCGGCGCAGAGCAGTTTGCGGCAAGACAGTGTGCATCGTTCTACTCCGAATACCATCTTGCCAATAAGTCCGCTTTGAAGAATCGATATGACGCGCATGACAGACTTGACAGCGCAAGGTTCACGAGCAATGCCACAGGGTCTTTTGCACGAGGCTTGAAATTGCGGGCGTCCGGGTCCATACACAGCACACAATCTTCCTATTCTGGTCGCATTAGGGCCACTCTGGAGTTCCAGTGTTCGCGATGGCTTGTGGAAGCACAAGGCTCACGACATCTATCAGTTGTTCCCGATAGTCTTTCACCTCGGATCGCTGATGTCTCAGATCCAACCACGGTCCCACGTTTAGATTCTTTTTCCGCTGTGAGCGACGGTGAGTTGGGTCCTCGTGTCCCCCTGTTGATTAATCTTGTTTTATATATACCAGCAAGCAGAAAGCATCTTCTGACCCTTAACCTGGTCGTCTTGTTCAAATTCCTTCCCCGCTCTCGTCTTTCCTGGCTTAAAGACGGAGAACTCATACTTCGTGCTTCTTCGCTTACCGGGCAGTCTCATGAAGCATTGGGTTGGTTTCTTGCTTCTCGACAGAGCCTCCCACCCTCGCCTCTTTATCAAGCCGTCCGTCTTCCTCTCGATCCGGTCAGAAAACTTCGAAGTTGATGATGCCCCACATGGGACATCACTTGAGGGCGTTGCTCTCGGCAACGGCGTTGCTCACAGCGGTCCTCCCTACAGGGGTTGATGCAGGTACGGGTTTTCAGCGAGATCCAGCCAGTACATTGGGTGCCCAACATGCTCGATGGACGTATGCGGTTTCATCACTTCCTCATCTGAAATGTCTCAATCTGATCCGTCTCAACGTGACTCTCGAGCTCAAAATGCATGAACAGCTCTCGGTGACGCACACTCGTACACGAACCCTCATGACCCGCATCAAAGCGCCCTCACAGCCGAAATACGGCTCGACACGTTTCCTCTCCCTGATCTTCTATCACACATAGAATCTGCCAGTGTGTCGAGAGAGCTTGAATTGAATCAATACGTGCCACTAACGCCACTCACCAGCCTTTGACGGCATCGCCTTGGCCGAAACCGAACTTCTGTCTCCCCACCGACGCGCAACAGATCAGTCGCCAAGGGGCTACGAGCCATCCCTTGTCGAATGTCCCGAAGACCGTCCCGTCATCCGGGTCGGCTCGGAACTGAGCCCCCAGGAACTGAAATGGCTTCCACAACGGCGCAACAACACCATCACCCCGATCCGCGATTTCCTCAAGCGCGCTTCCATTCCGGGCTTCGATAGCGAAGCCTATCTCATCAATGTTGAAAAGGACGCCACAGCCTTGCCCAACATCGGCATCGCTGTCGCGGGCGGCGGGTACAGGGCCATGCTGAACGGCGCAGGCGCGATCGCGGCATGGGATGATCGATCTCCAGGGAGCACAGACCCGGGCAATCTGGGCGGACTGCTCCAAAGCGCCACCTATCTCAGCGGTCTGTCTGGAGGCAATTGGCTCACCGGCAGCATCTACGTCAACAACTTCACGACGGTGCAGGCCGCCGTCGCCTCTGAGCTCATCTGGCAGTTCGGCAGCTCCATTCTCGAGGGCCCTCAGCAGTACAGCCTGCTCAGCTACTACAAGTCTGTCTTTGATGCCGTCGACAGCAAGGGGTCTGCCGGCTTCAACCGCTCCATCACGGACTGGTGGGGCCGCATGTTGGCCTACCAGCTCATCGATGCCCCCGACGGCGGGCCTGGCATCACTTTCTCGTCCATTGCCTCGGATACTGGCTTCGCCCTGGGCCAGACACCACTGCCCATCTCCGTCGCCAACGGCCGCGCCCCTGGTCAGACCATCATCTCGGTCAACTCCACCATCATCGAGATCAACCCTTGGGAGATTGGCTCCTCGGACCGCGCTCTGAACGGCTACGCTCCCCTTCGATACGCAGGCTCCAAGTTCGTCAAGGGCCGCATCCCCGACAACGAGTCCTGCGTGATTGGCTTTGACAACGCTGGCTTCGTCATGGGAACGTCCAGCTCGTTGTTCAACGACATCATTACTTACCTCACAGACAACACCACTCGCCTCGTCCCGGCCGGGATCCCGGATTTCGCCGTCAAGATCGTCGAGGAGATCCTCGAGGCCATAGGGAAGGACCAGAACGACATTGCCGACTGGACGCCCAACCCCTTTTTTGGCTGGAACCCTGAAAACAATCCCGGGGCGGACTCTGGCCGCCTGACCTTGGTCGATGGCGGCGAGGACCGGCAAAACATTCCGTTCTGGCCGCACCTCCTCGAGGCGCGCAAGGTCGACGTCGTCTTCTCCGTAGAATCCTCGGCCGACACCGAGACCGGGTGGCCCAACGGGGTCTCCGCAGTCTCCACGTACGAGCGCGCCCTCGCCAACGTCGCCGAAGGAACGGGCTTCCCCGTCATCCCGGGCGAGGACACCTTCCTGAACCTCGGCCTCAACAGCCGCCCTACCTTCTTCGGCTGCGACTCCGGCAACACGACGGGCCCGTCGCCCCTGATTGTCTACCTTCCCAACTTCCCCTACTTCTACCACTCCAACATCTCCACCTTTGCCCTGAGCGTCGCGGACGACGTGCGCAACGCCATCATCTCCAACGGCTGGGCCGTCGCCACGCAGGCGAACAGCACGCGCGACTCGCAGTGGCCCGTCTGCGTCGGCTGCGCCATGCTGGCGCGCAGCTTCGAGAGGACCCGCACCGCGGTGCCGGATGCCTGCGCCCAGTGCTTCAAGCAGTACTGCTGGAACGGGACGCTGGACGAGAGCACGCCCGCGACGTATGACCCTGCGTACTTTGGGACGCCGATCAAGACGGATGACAGCGGGGCGGTGCACTTGAGCGGACGGGCGGGCATCGCCATAGCCGTTGCTGCTGCGCTTGCCACCATGGTGCTGTGATGGCCGTGAGAGAAAATACAGAAGGGTTTTGCCCATGAGCCTTTTCCGGACTCATCTTTGTTTGGAATCCCCTTGATTCTCTTTCCTTTGCATTGCTTGACATTTGATTCTCTGTCTTTTGCTTCCCTTTCTTTTCCTCCATCGTTTCTATTAGATGTTTCTCTAGAGACTCGAGTTCGTTCTGCACGGCATGCATTCCACAAGGTTTTTGGACAGAGTGTATTCGAGATGGTAGGAAGAATTTGGATGAGGCTTGCATTGTATGTAGTGTACCATCTTTTTGGTCACTGCTGCTTCTGCTTTTTTCTATTATTCAATTTTTCTCTTGAATTCTTTGCCCTTTTCGGATATCCATCCTCTTTTTTTTTTCCCCCTTTTTTGGGGCCACCCTTTTCTTTCCTGGCTGCTGCTGCTGCTGCTGCTTCGCTTTCGAGCACCGGCTCTCATAGAAGAACGTCCTTTCCAGTCTTGGCGCTCTCGATGATGGCCTCGATGATTCTCAAGACCTGTATCGCGTCCTCCACCTTTACCGGCACGTCGTCGTTGTTCCCGGTCTTGATGCTGTGCGCAAACTGCCTGTAGAACTCCCTGTACGTCTCTGGCTCGAGGCGGGGCAGCTCCGCCCTGACGGGGACGCCGCCGTCGCCGAGGACGGTGAGGCGCATGGTGTCCCTGTTGAGCACGCCGTAGCCTTGGTCTGTCGGGGCCATGCCGTCCCTGAGCTGGTCCTCCTGGGGGTCGAGGTTTAGGCTTGTGAAGGAGCCCCTGTCGCCCCTGACCCAGAAGCGGGGCTGGTCGATCTCGACGCTGAGCAGGGAGATGCGGACGTTTACGACGAGCCCCGTGTCGTAGGCGAGCTCGGCGACGACGGCGTCCGGGTGCTCGAGCTCCCACGCGCCGGGCCCGCGCTGGGCGATGAGGCGGCCGCGGACGGCGCTAGGGGGGCCGAAGAGCACGAAGGCCTGGTCGATGAGGTGGGCGCCGAGGTCGAAGAGCACGGTGCCGGCGGAGGAGACGCCGAGCGCGGCCTTCCAGCCGGCGGGGGGGTCGGCCTTGAAGCGCGCGAAGTGGGTGTCGACCTCGAGGACGCGGCCGAGCGTGCCGGCGGCGACGAGGTGCCTGGCGAGCAGGAAGTCGGCGTCCCACCTGCGGTTCTGGTAGACGCAGACGAGGCGGCCGCGCTCGCGGGCGAGGTCGGCGAGCACGCGGGCCTCGGCGGACGTGGGGACGAAGGGCTTCTCGGTCAGGACGTGCTTGTCGGCGAGCAGGGCCTGGCGGGTGAGCTCGAAGTGCGTGTCCGGGGTGGAGGTGATGACGACGACGTCGACGGCCGGGTCGGCGATGAGGGCGGCCGCGGAGGTGTAGTGCGCGGGGACGTGCGGGTGGTCGGCGGGCGCCGAGTTGCCGGGCTGCGGGGAGCGCTGGACGATGGCGTGCAGGCGGAGGCCCGGGGTGGAGATGATGAAGGGGATGTGGAAGACCTTGGCGGAGAGGCTGCGCGCCGAGAGAGACCCGGGTTTCAGCAAAGGGGGGACAAGAAACAAGAAAGAAGAAGGCAAAGCCTGAGGGAAATAAGGACTGGACAGGACTCACCCGTAGCCGATGACGCCGACATTGAACTCAGACATTGTGAACGGTTTTTTTTTTTTCTCGTCGCGAGGGGGAGCTGCAGTGACGGCAATGCTTCTTC
>NQYQ01000001.1:1028620-1039776 GCA_003055925.1 Escovopsis sp. Ae720 | reverse complement strand
CTCGGCGCCGGGTCGCACAGCAACGTCGAGGAAATCCCAAGAATCATATGACACCGAGGAGGCGACGAGCTCTGTCCACATCATTCTCATGTGCCCGCGCTCGCTGTCCTCGTACATACGAGTACAGGTATGTATGCGTGCCCCTCCAATCAATCAGGCCGGGACTCCATCCTCCGGAGACAAGGATGCCATCCTCCATGCAGCGCTCGCTGCGCGACCACGAAGCTCCGAGGCCGCGTCTGCGCCATGCATGGCTCGTTGGAAGACTCCGCGGCCCGTCGCTCGGGAATGGCTGCACTAATACGGAGCACGCCCCGCGCTGTGTCTGGAATCCGGGGAACTTGTCTGTGTTGAGGAGGTCAAGGGCGTATACCCCGGGCGTGTAGGACTAATTTATTTAAAGGATTAGCCTAACATAAGTGCGTCTAAAGGAATACTAATAGGTACCTTAATTAGAGTGCTACTCTCTACTTATATCTTATATCTAGAAGTATATAGCTTAATACCTTACTATTTATAAGCTAGATTAGCATTATAATTAATTAAGATATTATATTTAAATAAGCCTTACTTTAAATCTATACCTAGTACCTTTATACCTTTTATTACTTTATAGCTTACTTTAAGAGTTATAAGCTTATAAGGTTTATCCTTATAGGCCTATATCTTCTACTAAAGTTATTACTATACCTTATATCTCTTTTCTTTCCTAGGTCTATTATTAAAGTAATAATAGATATATATCTAGTGTTTAAAGCTATTAAAAAGCCTATGCCCTAACTTTAGTGCCCCTTATTATATAAAGCTATCTCTAACTATAAACCTATTAACCTATATTATAGCGGCCTTAGGCCTACTATTACTCTTTATAAGGCTAAACTAAATACCTTAGATTAAGGCTATTAGGTTATATACTAAGCCTTATAATCTCTAGCCTTACTTTAACCTTATAATTACTTAAGATCTATTTAAAAAGCTTATTTAGCCTATTAAGCTATTAGTAGATAACTTTAAAAAGAAAAATAAAGGCCTTAAGGCTCTAATAAAGGAAAAATATACTAAGGATAGGGTCCTTAATAAAAATACTTACTAAAAGGACCTTAGCCTCTTTATAACTAAATACTAAGCCTTTAATACTATATTTAAATCTAAAATAAAAGTCTAATATATAAAGAGCTTAGATTATACTAAGAAAAAAAAAATTTAAGACTATTAGTAAGCTTAGATTATAAATATTATAGCTATAATAATTAAATCTACTAGCCCTTACCTTATTAACTAAGACACTATATAGATAACCCCTTAAAAGCTAATCGCAGCCCTTAAGGCTAAGCTTACCCTAAAAGATAACTAAGACTAGAAAGCAGCTATTAACTACTATTAGTAAATTACTAATAAGTAAGGTACTTATAACTAATATAACTAATCTCTTAAATATAAAGGTGCCTATTATAAGTATATTAAATACTAAGTTAAGACTATTAATAAGAGGATCGCAATTAATAATTTCCTTAAAAAAACCTCTTTTACTTAAAAAACCTAATCTAATAAGCTTACTACTAACCTTAATAAGGAAAGAGATAAGCCTAATAGACCCTAAAGCTTACTATCTTAGCTAATAAATGCCTTTTACTATATACTAATCTGTTAAGACTATAAAGCTTCTTTTTCCTTAAGGATAATAAACGTAGCTTAGAAAAAGGATTAATAAAAGAAATATAAAGACTTAAGTGTAGCTAAAGATAGTAGAAATAAATCTTTAGGCCCCTAGCTCTTAAAATCTCCCTTAATAGCTTTAAAGCTAAGATTATTAAATAATAATAGTAATAATAAGTATAGCTTTATTAACTTTAGCCTATACCCTAGTTATTAGGTTAAATACCCTAAAGATAAGTCTAAGTAGTAGAAGTCTTATTAGATATTCTAAGCTATCTTTAACCTTTAACCCTTTAATAACTTTAGCTATTTTAATAAAAAGAAAGATCTTATTAATAA
The DNA here is from genome assembly GCA_003055925.1 of Escovopsis sp. Ae720. Lineage (NCBI taxonomy): Eukaryota > Fungi > Ascomycota > Sordariomycetes > Hypocreales > Hypocreaceae > Escovopsis > Escovopsis sp. Ae720. Next base: position 1,037,781 of record NQYQ01000001.1, on the reverse strand, counting down.
GTAGCTTAATAAGTACTAAGATAAGCAAATAGTAGCTAATATATAGGCTAATAAGGTCTAAGACTAAGGAGGTCTTACTAAGCTTTAACGCCGCTACCCTTATTAATTTTAAAGGATAGATAAAGAAATCTAAATTAAAGGTTAATTAGCTTCTATAAGTATACTTAGAAATGCTAATACTAATATAATTATAAGAGTTAATATTACTAATTATTATAAGCCTAAAGATCCCCTAAGAAACGCTATAATCTTTAACTCTAGCTTTAATATATATATATTTAATTATTTAGGCTTTTTTATTTCTTTTTTATTTAACTAGGAGTATAAGGATACTATTAGGGTAAAAGGTATTAATATTACGCCTTAGGGTAAAGGCTTAGCCCTTATCTATACCTATAAAGGCTATAAAATCTACCTTAATAACTACTATTATATTCCTTTTATATATACTAATATTATCTTTATACTCCTTTTCTAATAATATAGCTATTTTTAAAATATAGTTAGTAATTATATTATTAGTATATTTATAAAGAAGCTTATAGCCTTACTATCTCTAAAGAATAACTAATTTATTATATTTTATTATTAAAGTTAATAACTAATCCTTAATACTATCTCTATTATAGCTATAGCCGCTAAATAAGCCTTTAAAGAGCTTTAGTACTATTACCTTAGCTATTATAACTTAAAGGCTAATAAGGCTATAGTATTTTTATCCCTAGGCATTACTATTATTAGACCTATAACCTATAAATATAAGACCTATATTATTAGTAAAATATAGTATTAGATCTTATAAAAGGCCTTAGAAATTATACCTAAAGATACTAAAGAGGTCTTATTAGTTAATCTTTACTATTTTAATACCCTAGCCTATAACTCTAACTATTACTAGGCCTTATTTTCTTATATAGCTATAAGGATATATTTCTTTTATTCCTTTAAAGCAAAATCTAATATTTATAAAGTACTCTTATAAGTATAAGATCTTCTTTAGAATTAATTTTAAATCTATATAAAGATCTTATAGTCTAATAAAAAGAAATCTCTATTAACTAAAAAGGTTAAAGAAAGCCTTAACCTTAATAGTATTAAGCTTTAAGTATTATCTTTATTATTAGTATAATAAAATAGTTATATTAAACGCTTTATTATTATAGTTAAAAATAAGGCCTAAGTTATAATAATAAAAGCTAAGCTTTTAATTAACCTAAGTATTAAGGTCCTTTATATAGTAATCTATTTACTAAACTAGATCCTTATATATAAAGATAACCTTTACCTATAGTAGTTTCCTTACTAAAGATAGTAGTCTTAAATAAGGAAAAATAATCCCTTATATACCTATCTCTCTAAAGACCTTAAGCCTAAGATCTTATACCTTAGGGTCTTTAGATATATAATATACCTAATAAAGACTACTATTATAAAAGCTCTTAAGAAGTTAGTAAGATACTTATCTTTTAAACCTAAAGCTTATATTAGCTATCTCCTTAGCTATAAATCTATTACCTAATATATTATCTAGGTCCTAGCTTTATAATTAAAGACCCTAATTAAGACCCCTAATATAATCTTTAATAAGTCTATAGTATATAACCCTAATAAGAAATAAGATATAAGGATAGCTATAGTAGCTAAATATACCTAAAAGGCCCTTATTACTTTAAATAGCTATAATAATAAAGATACTAATATATATACTTTAAAGGCCTTTAGCCTTAATCTCTTTTTTAATATTAATAAAAACCTCTTTAATATTAACCCTAAGACCTAATTACTTATTAATATAATACTAAAGACTTTTAAGCCTAAAGATAAACCTATATTTAAGGCCCTTAATAAGATTAAAGAAAGCTTTAAAGAACTAACCCTTATATCCTTTAATATTAATAACTAAGATAACCTTAAGGGCTTAAGGATAGCTATAGATATAGAGGCTAACTTTAACTTAGATAAGTCTACTATAATAGAGCGCCCTAAAAGGCCTAGATTTATAATTAGTATACCTAACTTACTAAATAAAGAAAACTATAAGCTAGAGCTATCTTTTATTTAAGATTAAGGGGTAGGGGATACCTTAGCTATTATAAAGAAGGTTAATTTTAAACCTAATCTATCTACTTATAAAAAAAGCTATAATAATTTTAATAATAAAAAATAATATAATTTCTAAAAGCTACTTTATTAATAGCTAATTAAAAGACCTATAACTATTAGTATTAAGGACCTTATTAATATAATAATTGCTATAGCTATTAACTATAAGCTTTATATTAATAAGATACTATAAGCCCCTAAGACTTATAAAGAGGCCCTAAAGAGTAACTTTAAAAAGGACTAGCTTAAGGCTATAACCTATAAGATAGATTATTAGATTAAGATAAAGGTCTTTAAGGAAGTGCCCTTTAGTAAAGTTATAAATAACCTTATTCTATTAAAGTAAGTATTTACTTATAAAGTTAATATAAAAGGTTTTATTAATAGATTTAAAGTATGCCTTATAGCTAAAGGAGACTTTTAATAAGATCTTAAACTTAAGATATATATATTTACTTTTACTTTAAGCTCCTTCTATATCCTTTATATAATCTACTATAAGATAGATTATAAGACCTACTAATATAATATTATTAATATATTCCTTAATACTAAGCTTAATAAAAAAGTATATTATATTATATTACTAGGCTTCCCTAAAGCTAATACCTATTATAAGGTATTAAAAGCCCTATATAGTCTCTAATAGTCCCTAAAGCTATAACTAAATATTATCTTAGCCTTCTTTAAAAAGCTAGGCTTTTATTAGTTAAAAAAAGACCTATATATATTTATATATAGAGGCATTATAGCTTTCTTTTTTATTAATAATATTATAATAATATACCTAAAGGTTAAGGCTTTATAATTTAAAGTACTAAATAAGGCACTAAAGGCCTAATTTAAGGTTAAGGACCTTAGAGAGCTATACTAGTTCTTAGAAATTAAAGTTATTTAGAATTAGCAGATAAAGGAGATATAGCTTTTCTAAGCGTTTTATATAATAATATTAGCTTAGAAATTTATAGTAATTAACCCTAAGGCTATTAAAGAGGGGATAACCCTTAGAGCCCTAAGGGCCCCTTTGCCTAAGGATAGGCTTATCCTAAACCTAGATTAAGCCTTATAAGCTAATATTAAGTTTTATTTATAGCTTATTAGTATATTACTATACCTAGCCTATATAATAAGAATTAACTTATTATTTTTAATTATAAAGCTTTTTTAATACCTTAAAAATCTATTAATATAGTATATTAAGCTTACCCTTAACCTTATATAGTATACCCTATTAATAAAGGAATAATACCTCTATTATTCTAATAATAAGAAGTATAATTAGCTTTATTTATATATAGACTTATCCTTTGCTAATAATAAGGCCTTTTACTAATTATTATAAGGGTATGTTTTCTAGCTATTTAAAGGCCTAGTTATATAAAAGGCTGGCTAATAAGTAACTATAACTACCTTATTAACTAAGGCTAAGCTATTAGCCTTATCTTATATTATAGCTAAGAGAATAGCCCTTAAATAAATACTAAAGGAAATAAATATTATAATTAAGCCTATAGCTATTATTTATTATAATAATTAGTAAACTATATACCTAATTATTAATAAGCTTAAGAAAATTAATACTTAGCTTTATTATATTAATATTAAGAACTATTAGCTATATTAGATATATTAAGAGAAGCTTATAAAGGTTAACTAAACCCTTTTTAAGTATAATGCTACTAATAGGCTTATAAAGCCCCTTATATAGATAGCCTTTTAAAGCTTTATTAAGTAACTTAGTATATAAAACTATCTAAATATAGTAAAAGGCTTAGTTAAGCCTAAGGTAAATAGAGGTTTAGAGCCTATCTTTTAGGTAAATAAGGCTAGGGCTTATAAGGAAGAAATACTATAAGGACCTAAGGGGCTAAAAGGGAGGACTTATATATCTCTCTTAGCTAAGGTATAATAGCCCTTATAACTAGGGCTATAGATAGCGACTTTAACCTATAGCGCCTATATAGGGGCTAGTTTAGAAGCCTAAACCTAATAATTATAAAAGGGATAGTAAAGATAGTATAAGTCTCTTAACCTTAAGCCTTATAATAATAAAATAGTAGGGGAAGGGGAAGGAAAGGCTAATATAGATATATAAGATACTCTTTTTTTCCTTTCTTTAAAAAAAATAAAAAGCTAAGGGTCCTATATAAATATATATAGCCCTTAGTATATAAATAAAGCAATAATATATTCCTTTTTTATTAATAAGGCTATAAAATAGCCTTATTCTTTTAGCCCTTTCTCTCTTTTATAAGGGCTAGCTTTTATTAAGAAAAGGGATAGCTACTAATTTAAGCTAAAGGGATATATTAAGGAGGTTAAGGGTATATACCTTAGGTATATAGAACTAATTTATTTAAAGGATTAGCCTAATATAAATGCATTTAAAGGAATACTAATAAGTACCTTAATTAAAGTACTACTCTTTACTTATATCTTATACCTAGAAGTATATAGCTTAATACCTTACTATCTATAAGCTAGATTAGCACTATAATTAATTAAGACATTACGTCTAAGCAAGCCTTGCCTTAAATCTGCACCTAGCACCTTTATGCCTTTTGTCACCCTGCGGCTTGCTCTAAGAGTCTGCGGCAACGAGACTAAGAAGTCTAAAAAAGATGTGCCTCCGTGCTTCAACAATGATGAGCCGTGTACTCCGTACTCGTATTCGTATGCGTACCGGTGATGGATGACGATACGAGTACCAGATGGCCTGAGCCGCGTCAGGTCAAGTCACTGTATCCGTGACAGGTTGCTAAGTGGATAGGGAGGACAGGCCACCCAAGCCTCGGCTCCGTGCTCGATGATGATTCCATCGGATCAGGCTTCCTGTAACGGGAGCTGCGTGTCAGGGGTCCACGTGCGGGGGAAATTGCGTCAATTAATCTAGCGGATCGTCGTGGGAGAGGAGATCGATTCTGTTCCTGGACGAAGACATGCTCCGAATCCGCATGAGTGCGAGTAGTACGAGTACGAGTACGAGTACTCGCACTCCGTACTCCGTCCTGCGGTGCTGCTCGTAGGACTTTTGAGAGTGCTAAGATCAATGCGTGAAATCTCTTCTCCCAGCCTCCGTCGAACCGCCGAAATCCCACCACAGAGACAAGGACGAGCTTCCCCAAAAGGATGCGATGATCAAAGAAGTGCCTCCGGGCTGTCTTCTTGAGTCTGACCACGATAGTGCTTGGATGGTGGGCAGCCATGAAATGTCCTGAAACGAGTACCTGTAAGCATGTCAAGGTAAACACCTAACACCCGATGCTACAGGTAAAAAGCCAGTACATATTCGTATGTATGAGTCCTCGCGGAGAATCGCCGAAGTTTGCATTCCAGGGAATCTCGTGGAAGTTCCATACCTGACTCTGGTCCACACGGCGCCACCGAGTCGTCTGCGAGTACTCGTACAAGTGTACTCGTACGAGTAGGCACTGTGTACGGAGTATGCAATGCATGGAAGCCAGAGTCCAAGCGTCGACGTTCCAGGCACAAGCGCAGAAGCGGATGCACCATTGCACACAATGGGCCATGGCCAGCTTGGCGTCCCGCCACTTTCAACTCTTTCGGAGACCGAGTACCTGGCGAGGGAGGCTTCCATCGGTTCCTGCGTTGGCGGCGTGCTGCTAGTTCTCGTACTCGTACGCCGTACTCGTACGAGTCCATACTCCGTACGGAGGAGTAGTCGTCCGATGGTCTTGATGGCAACTCCTTCTCGATCCAGGACTCCTCAGCTCTAGCAATCCGTACGGAGTACCTGTATTCGGCCCAATCTCCGCCGGCACATCGTGGCGACGCCGTGTCGAGGTTCTGACGTACATATGTCCGGCGACGCAGGCGGGCTCCGGCCTCTCGCCTGGATCGAGACCATGCTGGCGGCCGTGCGACCATCCCCCCCCCCCCCAACCACCCATCACAGTTCTCACTGCTGATGCTCGCCCGCCATTGATGACTCCTCATGGTGCAAGACTCAGCCGGGCCCTGCAAGGATGATGGGTATACGGAGTACTCGTACGGAGTATTGGGCTCCTCGAGGCTCGCGCTGCGTTGGTTGAGGATCTGGGCGACGACGGTGCCTCACTGGTACGTTGCAGATGCGTGGCACGTGTGCGTGCTACCTGTAATCGTATTCGTAGGCTTCAATCCTTCACACCTCAATGTCTCGAGACTCTCCAAAATTCTCTGACACGAGCGAGACAGGTTAGGGAGCGAGGCTCAGAATACGAGCGAACGGCGGAATCCCGATGCGACGTGAGTTTGAGGAATGCTGAGGGTGAGACTTTAAGGCTTGCCGCCCTCCAAAATGGAATCTTACGATGGCGAGAGCTTACCTGAGTTATTCCGTCCGCCGTCGTAATGACGCTGACAGCCTGAGGCATTGATGGATGGGTGTCCCTTCCTCCAAAGTTACGGAGTGCCTAGTACCTATACTCGTACGAGTACTCCGTACAGGTACTAAGCTTCGTCCCTTCCTTCAAACCTCTGGTGCCAGGTTCCTCCTTCCCAACCTCTGAATGACAGGGAGGAATGAGGGAGGTGCGACCACCTCATCGAGCCGGCTTCAGGCAAGAGGGCAAAACGGCGAGGGAGCAACAGGATGGGGAGGAAAGAAGAAAATGAGCTCCCTGGCACCTACCAAGACGGGAAAGTCGACGTGCTGGGGGACTCGGAAGGAAGCTGCATCGGACTTAGTAAGGCATCTGACCTGGCAGGCACCTCCTGTACCAGTAGTCCTTTGTCGGTGCTTGGGGTAAGAGCGAGCCCGATTTGCTGAGGCACAAGGAGGCACCACGTCGGAGTTGTCTCGCCGTGCCGTCAATACTACTAACCTCTACCCCTAGTACGGAGTAGTACTACCTACTACCCGTATGTAAGCCCGCGCAGCTACTATTACTGGTACTCGTACCACGAAGCACAGCCTGTACAGCCCGTGGCCTGAGTGCTGTGGAAGAGGCATCAACACATCAAATGACAATAGCGCCAAAAGGCCACCGCTACCTCCAGTCCTGTACTCGTACGAGTACTAATGTACAGAGCACTCGTGGCTGCCCGACGCCCGTCAGAGCCCATTGGCGCCAGCTGACAGCAGCTTCTTCTACCTCCCGTGATGGATCACGGCAATGCCTGTCGGATCTCTCAACCCGGCGACGACTCGAGGAAGGGATATCCATCGTTGATGAGTCTGCAGCTCCGGGTAGGTACTCGTACGACTCAGAATAGATCGAGCTATACGGAGTACTCCATACTGCTCTTTCAGGTCCCTCACATCAAAGATTGTGCTTGCACGAACGCCGCGCGGCAGGATCTTGAACCAAAAGAGAGCTTCCTCGATAGTACCAGTAGTACTAGTAGGTACCTGTAGTTCCTGGTCGGTCCCTCGCAGGGGGGCAGGCACGACGGCGGCGGCGGCGGCGGACTTTTGGTGTGACGGGCTTGTCGTCGGGGCGGAGCATGTGGGGGTCGTGGGACAGCCGCGTCCTGTCCAGTAGCAGCAGGCACTGTGGCGCTGGCACAGCTTCCACGCAGGTGGTGGGAAGGGAGGGCACCTTCGATGCTCTACAGGTAATGTGCCCGCAGGCGGCCTAGCGTCGCTTGCAAGGTCCCACACTCCAGGCCGCTCCTGCTATTAATAGTGCACGCGATTGGGTGCCGGTACTCGTACGAGTACAGGTACTCCCGGTACTCGTACAACCTGTTCTCGCACGGAGTCAAGGTACGAGTATACAGGTACGTACGGGGTCACATGACGAGCTTCGCCAAGAGGAACCTACAACATTGAGCCGATCCATCACCCACTGCGCGCACAAACATTCGGAGAGGCAGAGAGAGAAAGGGGAAGAAAAAATGGAGGGAAAAGCGACGAGAGAGAAAGACAAGAAAAGAGAAAGATCTTCTCTCGACACCAACCTTCATCTTTCCATACCCAAGCAGCCACACCCTGACCCCGGATCCACAGCTGTCCAATCGATTGGGGTGCGTGTCCAAGGATTGGCGATTTGCAGATGACGGCTTACCTGTACGGCCTCCAGCTCCCAGTCCCGAACCGAGGCGACAGCGATGCCGGGCCAGGCTGCCTGGAAATCGTCGGAGGCGTGGGGCTTCCAACCCCCCCATTGTCGTTCCATCCCACCGACATCATGCCCATACCGACATCTCCAACTCTGGCCGTCGCAGGATGATACAGCACGGTGCCCCAAGATCGGCGGGTGATGGGCAGAGAATGGTGTGCCTCAAGCCTCCACGGACAACGACGACTTCATGCTGATTCGCCATCTCACCCTTCCATTCTCGGTCTCGCAGAGATTCGGAGCGCCGGTGGTGTCGTTGCAGTGGATGATTTCCCTCCCTGCGAGGACCCTGACACCCAGCGACGAATGGTGGCAACCTCCGATCTCCACACACACACACACACACACACACTTTTCTCTCGCCCTCTGCTCCAGAAAATGACCAGAGGCAGGGATGCACACAGGTATGGCGAAAGAAGGTCGTTACCCCGAGGTGACCCTCAGCATGTGGTGGCTCGTCACAATAGATGGCCTCCCTACGAGTGGGAGTACTCGTACTCGTGCTCGGGACGAGCAATTACCTGTATCCCCGTATGTACGAGTACCAGTACTGACGGCAGAGCAAAAGGACGGCCGATCTTGTCCTCTCCCGTCTCGGTCGTGTGCCGCAAATCTGGTTAGGCAAAGCCACTCCCAACCTGGGCCATATCACAGGAACCAATTGCTGAGAGCATTTGGGTCCCGCCGCTAAGTGGCTAGTCCGCAGATAGCCCATCATCACCGAAATATGGGCCATGGGCTATGGATAAACAGCTTGAGAAATTTTCGCGATTACCTGTATTCTCCTGCTCCCAATGCGGGTCCCGGCCAGCAGTGACAATCATTGCAAGCGATGGCTCGCGACGCGGCCGACATGGACACAATGCACGGAGCACTCGTACTCCGTGCGCCAAGACGGAAAGGCGTTCAATCGCCAGAAGAGGAGAAGGAGGGAGAAAAGAATGAAAGGAAAATGGGAAAAAAAAAAAGGAAAAAAAAAGAAAAGGGAAGGGG
>NQYQ01000001.1:1000034-1028595 GCA_003055925.1 Escovopsis sp. Ae720 | reverse complement strand
GTCTCCAGACCCTGGCCATCTCCCACCCACTGACTGCAAGGGCCCCCCTGTCTCGAGCTATTCAGGCTTTTCGGCCCTGCTCCCCATGCCCCCCCCCCCCCCCCCCCCTCCTTCTCCCCGGCTCAAGCGATTGGGGTAGCGCGGCGGCCCCAGCTGAGGCGGGAACTCGGAGGTCGAGGACTGGATGTTTGAGATGGACTATGGCTTGTTGGATCGGAGCTGCATGGCGTACCGGTAGAGGAGCGCCTCCACGAAGGCGAATGGGGCGTGATGGGGTTCTCGGGCTGACTCGCGGCTAACAGATCCAGTACATAAAGGTCCTGCTTCCCGTCCCCCCGACAGTCTCTCCCTTCCTCCTCTCATCATCCACTCGCTTGGCACTCCAGTCACACTCGTTGTCTGCTGATTGTTCTACTGTCGTTCTACTACCAAACAAAACAACCCTAATACCGTCAAGATGAAGTACTCTGCTGCCATCCTTGCCCTCGTCGCTGCGGCCTCTGCCCAGTCTCTGAGCGACCTTCCCAGCTGCGCCAAGTCCTGCCTCGACGACGGCATCGCCAAGGCTTCTTCTTGCAGCACCACCGACGTCCCCTGCGTCTGCAAGAACTTCGAGGCCATTGAGAGCGCCAGCCTCAACTGCGTCGTCGCTGCCTGCGGTATTGACGTTGCCATCGGTATGTGCCCCCCTCGACGAGTAGCCGGGACCTTGGCTACCTACGAGTATCGTAGGAGCAATGAGTCTTGATCATTGTGCTGACCTGCTTGAATAGGCACCGTCCAGCCCCTGGCCCAGAAGATCTGCGACAACGCCGGCAGCGCTGCTCCCAGCGAGTCTGCTCCCTCCAGCTCTGCTGCCGCCGCTCCCCCCACCTCCTCCGCCGCTCCCCCCACCTCGGCTGCTGCTCCTCCCACCTCGGCTGCTGCTCCTCCCACCTCCTCCGCCGCCCCTCCCACCTCGGCTCCCGCCAGCTCTGCTCCTCCCACCTCGGCTCCCGCCAACTCTGCTCCCGCCAGCTCCTCCGCCCCTGGCAGCTCCACCACCCTCAAGTCCGTCCCCACCGGCACCGGCTCCGTCAACGGCACCGTCCCCACCAGCTCTCCCCACGTCGGCGGCGCTGCTGGCCTCACCTCCGTTGGCGGTCTTGTCATGCTCGCTCTCGGCGCCCTTGCCCTGTAAAGGGTTCCCATGCCTCGCATGACGGAGACACGATTATGACCTTAAGGAGAATGAGCTAGGAGGAACAAAATGAGATACCTTTTGCAACGAGGCTTTCGACCGGAAAGGACGGCAAAGCAACACAGGGGCATGCGATCGATTGAATATATTGAGTTTTCTTGGACATAATATTAATTTTTTCTTGGGCTTTTGAAACCAACCGCTTCATGTGACGTTTGATTGTGAATTCCGTGCCCCTTTACACTGACTCAGTTCTAAGTATTGCTTCGCCAAGTCGTGCCGTGCACGCAAAAGGTACGTTGTCTTGCTTTTGATTTGATCTCCCGTTCGCCCATGCTGATATCTCGAGAGAAGATCATAGGCATACAAGAATCTGCCATTCACTGGGTAGGACACGACTCGCCGCCCAGCGAAGGGGGTGCGGCTTGCTACCACGCAACAAAACCCCACACCTGTACCAATCTCGAAGCCAAGGACGCTTCTGACCACGACTCTCGCAAGACTAAAGACCGAGCCATCTTCACCCATCGATCCGCGAGCCAACGAATGATGGACAGGAGACCGACGAGACCAGGATCCTACATCGAATCCCCCCGGCCGGCAGACAGCTCTGCCTCTGGCGCGATGACCCTCTTCCCCTTTCCCCGCCACATCGTCCGCTGCTCGTACGCGTGCGCCAGACGGACCAGATCGTTCTCCGACCACTTGCGACCCAGGAAGCACAGCCCCATCGGCACGCCGGGCCCCGTGTCCACCATGTCGAGCCCGACTGCCGGTGGCTGCTTGAGCTGCACGGGCGCCGCGCGCGGATAGTGCCCCATCGGGACGGTCACGCCGGGGCAGCCCACGACGGCGGCCCACGGGTGCGCCATGCAGGTCGGCATCGCGACGGCGAGCAGGTCGTGCGCCTCCAGAGCCCCGGGGAGTCCCGGCCCGCCGGCCAGCACCTGCAGTCGCGCGTACGCGGAGACGGGCTCGACCTGCGGCTCGCCGAGGATCCGGTCCCATAGCTCCGTGTCGCGCTGCGGGCACGCCTCGCCCGGCTCGCGGCGCGTCAGCTCCCGCACGTCGGACAGGGCCCGCAGGCCGCGCGGGTTCGCCGCCAGCTGCGCGAGGTACGCGGCCAGGCCGGCGGGGAAATCGGCGCGCAGGACGTCCTCCTCGAGGGCCCGGATCTGCGCCTGCGCCTCGGCGTCGGCGCCAAAGTCGGCGCGCACGACCACCGCACCCGCGGCGCCCAGGTCGGCCAGCGCGCGCCGGAACGCGTCGACCTGGAAGCGCAGCCCCGGGTCGCGCTGCACCTCCCTCTCGACGACGTTCCACGGCACGCCGACGCGCACGCCCTCGCAGCCGCCCGCGTTAAGCGGCCGCTCGACCCGCCAGCCGTCCGGGATCATGTCCGTGTACGCATCACGGCCGTCCCGCCCCGCAATCGCACCCAGCAGCGCCGCGGCGTCCGCGACCGTGCGGGCCATGGGCCCGACGGTGTCGAAGCGCTCCGAGATGGGTATGACGAGGTCCCGCGACGTCAGGCCCACCGTCGGCTTGATCCCGACGACACCGCTCCTCCACGCGGGATCGAGGACCGACCCGTCCGTCTCGGTGCCGAGCGCGGCCCACGCCAGCCCGAGGTCCGCCGCGACGCCGCTCCCGCCCGAGCTGCCCCCGGGCGACTGGGCCGCGTGGTACGCCGCGAGGGCCTGCCCGCCGTGGGCCGACCAGCCCGTGATGGACACGGCGCTGGAGCGGAAGTTGGCCCACTGCGTGAGGTTCGCCTTGCCGAGGATGATGGCGCCTGCGGCGCGCAGCCGCTCGACGACGAAGGCGTCTCGGGGGACCGTTGCGCCGATGAGAAGTGTCGACCCGGCTGGCTCGCGGTCAGTGCGTGCATTGCTGGGGAAACTGCCACAAAAGGTTTCGGGCAGGAGGAGGAGAAAAGGGGCACCTGTATTGTCCATGTGGTCCTTCGTTGCGATGTTGTTCTTGACGAGGACGGGGATGCCGTGGAGGGGCCTTTTGATTGATCAGCGCGTGGACGATCTTATTTATCAATTCTTTCACGAATCCATGCTCACCCTCTCACTCGGCCCCTCAGTCTCTCCTCGTCCAGCGACGCTGCCACAGCGAGGGCATCCGGGTCAATCTCCGTGACTGCACACAGCGTGCCATTCACCTGCTCGGCGCGCTTGATGTAAACCTGCAGAGAAAAAAAAAAGCCATTAGACGTCTCATATTACGTCGAAGCTACCAAACCCGTACTGATACACATCAATCCATTACTTCCTCTCCCCATCCTGTTGCCCCAATTAGATCCACCCAGAGTCGCCTATCCGGTTATTGTATCGCGCTTCACATAGCCCCCTCTCTCGCACACTCATCTATCATTAACACCACCTGATTGCTCGTACTAACAGTCCAGGGGGGGCGGGGGTGGTTGGATCTCCCGTGAGCGGTGACCTGCCTTGACGAGCTCGACGCTGCTGAAGTATCCCGCAGCGAGGCCCTCGGCGAGCTGCTCGAGCGTCGCGTGTAGCAAGCTCGGAGGGGACATCGCGAAGAAAACTTGAAGTTTTTTGGGACTGATGAATCGTCGCGTCTCGCACGCCCAGGACAGGCCTGATTAAAGATGACTGTTGAGATGTGACACACACACGCGCACAACACACACACACACACACACACACACACAAAAGGGCGCAAATTGGCGGATGGTCGTCGAACCGGTGAAGAGCGGGAAGGCCTCGGGTGAATTATCGGGATGCAATGATGAGAAGAAGAAGAAGAAGATGATGATGATGATGATAGAAGGAAAAAATAATGATGATTGAAAGGTGAGGCCAAGTTGGTGGTGCATGAGATCAGGGTATTTATTGATCTCTAGCTGGACGTGTTCCCCCGCTTCTTCTCGGTGTCATCAATCCACCCGCGGACCTTCTTTGCGACCAGGAAGCTCGTTTCTGCAACATTGTCAGCCGAGGGTGCGGCCTTAAGACGGGGGCGCTAAGCAAGGCCGCCCGGGGGGTTGCGAGAAGTGAAAAGAAGTGAATGAAGCCCATCGCGTTTTTTTTTTTTTTTGACTTACCCTCATTCAGGCAAAATGCGTGGCAAATGTCCCTCGTGTCGACCTCGATGCTCGTGCGGCCGCCTCTCCTATTCTCGATGAAGGCGTCGCGCCACTTGTTGGCGACCCAGTAGTCGTTCTTGCCGAAGAAGATGTACACTTTGGGCTTCTTCTCGCCGCCTTCGCCTTCGCCGAGGTTCTCGTTGTCCTGGTTCTCGTCCTTGGAGACCTCCCAGACGTCGTCGTCCCACGTCTCCTCGCGGATGTGCTGCAGCTCCGAGAGGCCGAGGTAGACGGCCTCCCTGACGCCGTCGCGCGAGCGCAGCCACTGCGCGGTGACGCGCGCCGTCTGGGGCGAGTAGCCGAGGATGCGCGTCAGCAAGAAGTGCAGCGCGGGGGGCGGGAAGACGGTGAGCATGGTCTTGGCGAGCAGCTGGCCCTGCGCGGGCAGCGAGGGCAGCAGGCGCAGCAGCTTGGTGACCTTCTTTCCCTGCGGGGACTTGGCGAGGTACGTGAGCGTGGGGAAGAGCAGCATCGCGTGCGGGATGCGCAGGTGAGCGGCGGCGGGGTCGACGGGCTCGCGCGCGTGGCGCGCCATGATCTCGACGGAGATGTACGCGCCGAGCGAGTGGCCCATGAGGTAGACGTGGTCGTAGTGCCGCGGGTGCCCGTCGCCGTCGTCGGACATCCAGCGCTGCGAGGCGACGTCCTCGTAGACGGACTGGATCTGGTCCTCGAGGTCCCACGGCTGGCTCTCGGGCTCGTCGAACGACTCGTGCTCGTTGTCGTCGAAGCCGAAGAGGTTGCGCCCGCGGATGTCGTACGCCGTTTCCGAGTTGACCGGCTTCTCGTCGATGAGCGCCCGCAGCGAGCGCAGGAACACCTCGTAGAAGCCGATCAGGCCCGGGTTGCCCGTGATGAAGTAGACCAGGACCCTCTTCTTATATGGGGTCGCGTTGGAGGCCCGCCGCGGCTGGGCGGGCAGTGATATCGTCGTCGGTGCCATGTCTGGCGCTGCGGGATGCCAGCATATCAACCTGGCCAGGAGTTTTGCATGTTCCAGAATGGATGATTGTAGGGCTCCCGAGGGGCTCAGGTATCTGTAGTCGAGGCAATGCAGGTTTCGGACAGAATCTCACCCCCGAGATTCGACTTCTCCTCCCAAATCTCCTGGTGGTTGCAATATCCGAGGTCGTCCAACGCCACTAACACTGGCCGCCATGCGTGGGTGGCTAAACGGCATAACCGAGGTTCGCCCGGATGACGTCGTCGCCCCCCTATTTCGACTCTATAATCACCCGTCAGTGTCGTCAACACAAGCCAAAGGCGGCCGATCCCACGCGGCGCCGCCTCTTGGGGCTCGATACCCCGTGGGGAAGGGACTGAAAACCAGGAAAAACAATACAATGTGCTTTCACTAGCCGGCTCTAGTCGTACATACTAATGCGTTTCCAGCCTTTCTTTACGGCAACAAATACGTCTTCCTGACCTCGACTAGCCCAACGTCCGCCTTGGTCACCACAGACCACGAGGGCATGTACTGCTTGAGCTCGTGAAGTGCGGGGATCAGGCGCGCATCGTTTGCATCGCTGTAGGCGCACTTCACCGTCATCTTGAGCTCTTCAGCCTCCTCGTGCCCTGGGTCGCTCGTGCTGGCCCCCTCTTCGCTGGGTGGCCGCGTGGTCGTGTCCTGCTTTAGTTGCAAGGTGACCTCCCAAGGAGAGTCCCAGCTTCGTCGCCAGAGCGTGATCCGGTTCAGTCCATCGACTGGATAGGAGCCAAATCGCTGATCTAGAGGCGTTCCATCCTTGACCGAAAAACCGAAGACGGGTCGTGACAGCTCCAGCCTGCACATCCTCGTGTCACGGGCCGAGATCTTGACGCTTGCAGTCTTCCCATCGGCCGCCCTGGACGACTTGACGTCGATCAGGTCCGCCGGTTCTTTCACGTCAGATACGTGCGGGCGGAGGGCAGAGGGGACGGTGTAGCGGCAGGTCGTCAAACCTGATCGCAGAGTCCCGTCGTCGCAGCTGATTGATTGACCTGCGGCAGAGGGGATCGAGCTAATGACTGGACGCACGAACTCCTCAATTCCGGCAACGGCGACGACGTCTGTCCCGGCGTCGACATCAACAATTTCCTGGAAGTAGAACTTGTAGCGATGCGTGACTGAGAACGGAAAGGCCACTAGGTTGTAGATGAGTGTTCCCACAAAGATGGACGCGAGAAACAGGGGGATGTGGTGAGTGACGCGATGGATGAATGGAGTCAAAGGGAGCAGCAGCAGAATACTCATGATCCCGATGCCTAGGGAGGGCAGTCCGAGGCTCCCGCCATCGGCACCAGTCATGTTCATCGAGGACATGAAGAGGAGAGACAGGCTCCCGGCAAGAATCAGATAGATCGGAGCAAGCAGGAGAAATTGGACAATCCAGGTCCACGTCGGGAGGCGTCCGGACCAAGCCTGCTCGTGCTCGAATGGCGGGTTGCTGCGCAAGAGCGCGGACGGGTCACTCAACAAGGCCGAACGCCGATAGGTGCTGGCAAAGGTAGGCTGGTCCCCAAGGCCCGAGCCGTAACCCGCATCGCCCGCCCTAAGCGGCGTTGTCTCGGTGGCTTCATCGGCCGCGTCGCCGGCCTCGGGCTCGTTCGCGCGCTCTGTGGTCGGGCTGATGGCCGCATTGCTGGGGCTTCCCAGGCGAGCCACTTCCTCGGGTGGGTCGTCGCGATGCATGCGCGCGAATTCCTGCTTCCCCGGCAACGCAAACTGCTCGAGCAGCGAAATGAAAAGAGCCAAGAAGACGGACGTGTGGAAGAAGGCGGCAAAGTACAGCGCGCCGATGTGCATCTGGTCCTCGGCGTAAGCAGCAAACACCTGAAAGAGCCAGGACAGGCCAAAGAGCCAAAGCAAGGCGTAGCCTCGGTGCAGAGCGCTCGGGCGGACAAAACTAGCGCCGCGCATGATGAGCCAGAAGCAGAAATAGAATATGGAGAGAGCCATGGCCCAGACCGCATAGCTGCTGCTATAGACTATGAGCGGGTTGAACTTCTGGACCAGGAGCACCGAAGCAAAAGTCAACAGGACAGCGAAGCCGAACGCCAAGGGAAAGCGAAAGAAGCCCCGCCAGCCGCCCATCGGAACTGGCTCGCCATCCAGCTCGGCATCAAGGGAGACATCCTTGGCAAGGAAATAGCATCTGTCTTGTCGCACGAGCAGGTAGGTCACGGCGGCCAAGGCCAGAGGCGTGGTGACGAGAAGCGTCACCGACCAGGCGAAGAGTCCTCGGAGTGAGAAGGCGCTCCAGGAGCTGCCATACCAGTCAAACCAGACACCTTCTGTGGCCTTTCCGTTCTGGGTCAGAAATTGATTGCCGTCGGACCGGTCGCCGGAAAAGGTGGTGGCGGTCATGGCCACGAGACGCTCGGTTGATGCCAGGGCAGCAGAGAGCATGTGCCAGATGCTGTTTACGGACGTATGCTTCGTATCGTCATCCGTGGTATGGTAACGCGAGCGTGGTGCGTAAAAGGCAATGTCGAGGCCGCGCTGGCCGAAGTCCCTGGCGAACACCTCGTAGTCGGTTCCACTCTTAATTGCGCCTCTCTCGAAGGCGTTGGCGGCGACCACCGAACCGAACGGATGCGGGCTCTTCGAGTAGGCCTTGGCGGTCTGGAGATCAGTGGTTCGGAAGAGAAGCGCGCGACCGCCACCTCCGGCTCCCTCCAGGTTGACGAAGGTCCGGATGAACCTGAGTACGGGGCTGTATCCGAACGCGCGTGCTCCCAGGAGGCCGTCCTCCTCGGCGTTGTTGAAGAGAAAGACGATCCCGTGCCTGGGTTGGCGACCCTCCCTGGTGAAGTAGTCCAACATCTGCAGCATGCTCACGCAGGACATGCCATCATCTGTGGCTCCGTACCCGGTGGAAACCCTTCAATCGGGACATGTCAGTCAGCGATTGCTCATTCGATAACAAGAGGTTGCTCGCATCGAACTCACGAATCGAAATGGCAATTGACAAGGACGCCGCCGCTCTCTCGATACGCCTCGGCATCGGCATCCTTGCCCGCCTCGGGACGCCACCAATTCCCCTCGGGATCTTCCTTCCCGTGGATATAGACGTAGAAATTGTTGCCCTCAAAGTAGTGGCCCTGCCAGGAGGATGGGCCACCGGCGCTCCGCAAAAGAGAGCCAGCCGTCCATGTTACGTTTGAGATCTGGTCGTCGAAGATGGTGGCGCCGACAGGTCGGCTCCCGGTGGTCTTCGCGGGGGCACTAGGTGCATCGCGAGATTGAGTCCATGGCCTGCGACAATGGGTCAGTTCCGTCAGCGCCTTTCCAAAGTCTCGATTCTCATTTTCCATGGGGATCTCGAGGAAGCAGCGCGTACTCATCGGCCCAAATGACGCCACCAGCAGACTCGGTCGTGTAAGCGATGTGATTGCGATCGAGGATCTGCTTGGACCGGTCCATGAGGTAATCCCGAACGACCTCATTCTGGCGGCTGTTGAATGGATGGAAAGTGCGCGTGATGGCTTGCAGATCCAGCCATGCCTCTGTCAAGTTAAGACCCTGGCTGAGATGATGCCCCTTTGGCGGGAGCGGGACAGTCTCATGGACGTAGATGAGCGGGATGGCCAGGGCGAGGTAGATGGCGGTGGTCCAGAAGGTGACTGGGCCTGGCCGGTAGCCGAATGGATTTCGGCACCGCATCGCGAAGGGGCGGTCGTGATGGAAGGTCTCTGAGTCGTCGCGTTGTGGAAAATGGATCGGCGAGTCGAGGGATAGGTCAGGGGGTCGCAGAGTGAGTCGTCGCCGCGGCAGGTCGATGGAGCTGACGGCGCAAAGCGCGGCACAAGCAATTCAGGAGGAGGCCGATAGAGGAACAAAGGATGCAGGAACGGATCAAGCCAAAAGCCGAGAGAGCAAGTGAATGGTCCAATCAGACCATTGCACAGGCCAGGCCTGCGAAAAGAATGAGATGTTGGATAAAAGGATGCTCAAAGGATGGTGAGAGGATGATGCGAGGTTTGCGTTGCGCAAGTCGTGTCGTCATGGCTATATTCGATTCCATATTTGCGGCATCCAGGTCGAGAAGGAGCTCAGCTCAGCTCGAGATAAGGCGCACCTGCCGCGGATCACTGCATGCAGCTCCCAGGTTCTCCGTACCTATGTAGGGAGAAGGTACCTACACAGTGCACATTGATTCAAGGGCGCTCCCCCCATTCACAGTCTCCCGAAGACTAGCGTACAGTACTCGTAGTACGGAGTAGAGCGCCACTGATCAGGGTCGTCAACGCGGCACGACTTACTCCGTACACAGGGCCACTGTATGCACTTCTAATGTGTACAAGCCGCAGGTGGCGGAGATCCGGGGCAAGTGCTGTCAGCGCCTGCAGCCTGCAGAAGCTCTACTCCGTTCAGTACTAAGCTTAAATGCGGTGGAGCGATTGAACCCATGATTTGATGGGGCTGAAAGCATCAATCAATTATTGATCAATTAATGCATAACACTTCAATGTACATGTACAGTGCGAAAACATCATGGGATTACCCTAGAGTCTCACTTCTACTCCGAGTCCGTACATATTGAAATCTGGGTATGTACAGGTTCAATGGCATTTGATTGTTCCCTCCGGCTGAAATGACTGCACATTTGGTGTGTACATGTAGATCAACTCATGTGCCAGGAAAGGGGTCATGGATCGATATGCGGTGCTTTCTTCCAGTCCAGTTCTCTGTCATTCAGAATACGATTTGATGCGCACGTTGACTGAATGTGTAAGTTCTTGTCGGTTTATTGACAGCTTGGTGGATCAATGGCAGGGCTAGAATGCATGGAAATCCATCGAGATGCGAGCACGAGGGCTCTTCCCCCCCCAGGCTGGTAGATCAACAGCAGGACGACGACCCGATGTGTCGGCTCCGAGTCCACCTCAGTCGGGAAACTCATCGCCAAACGGCCCTCGGCCAAACGAAGAGTTGAACTTGAGAAGCCCTGTCAGCCCGCCGACCCACGGATCGTCGTCCTCGGCCCGGATCACGCACGGCACGCCCCCGTGCCACTCCTCGTTGGGCCCCACCCGGCCGACAAACTCGCCCTCGACGTGAATCTCCGACCCGGGCAGGACGCCCGCGCACCGCTTGCCGTCGATGCTCAGGTCCAGCTCCTGCCCGCGGTTCTTTGGGCTGATGCGCAGGCACACCTTAGTGTCCAGGGGCAGCACGAGGGACCGGAAGCTCAGGCTGCACGGGCTGATGGGCGTGATGAGCAGCGACTTGACCAGCGGGTGCACGATGGGCCCGCCCGCGCTCAGGCTGTACGCCGTCGAGCCCGTCGGCGTGCTGATGAGGATGCCGTCGGCCGTCGTCTCCGTCAGGAAGTGGCCGTTCTGGTAGATGTCGATGATGGCCAGGTGCGGGAACGACCCGCGGTGGACCGAGATCTCGTTGATGGCCCTCAGCGACGGCGAGCGCCCGAGAGAACCCGCCGCCTTGGCGGATGACCCGGCCTCGTCGGCCACCGTGCTGTCCTTGTGGTTGATGTTGTTGCCGGAGCGGTCGAAGATGTCGGCCTTGAGCCGATGCCGGAGCAGGACGCGGGACGATCTCTGGTCTTCCGTGCCCTCGCCGCCGCCTGCGCCTGCGCCCTCTCGGCCGCCCAGGAGCGATGCGCTGCTGGCGGTTGGGTCGCCTCCGAGGTCGACTGCGCTCCCGGTTCTCTCGGCAACGTCGCACCCGGACATGTACAGCTCCTCCCACGCCTTCCTGTGCTCGCTGAAGCTCCATTCCCCGAGGAAACCCAAGGTGCCCATGCTGAAGGACAAGATGGGGGGCACGGACTCGTGCAGCTTGTAGAGGCTAGCGGCGCGCAGGACGGTCCCGTCGCCGCCAAAAGTCGCAATGACATCGATCTTGTCGATCATGTGCGAGCGCTGGTCGGCGACGTATATGGGGAAGTCGAGGCACTGCTGGATGATGGGCGCGACGCGGGGCTCGAGGACGATGTTGACCGAGGGGTACTCGCTGCGGATGTACTTTGCGAACTCGACGACCGACTCGGTGACGTTGGAGGCGTAGAGCTTCAGGACGAGCAGCAGGTTCCGGGGCGGCCTGGGCCAGTTGAGCGAGAGCAGGGAGGAGCCGGGCTTGGGACTCTTGAAGTAGCGCGGGTTGACCCGGTCAGGAAGGAGGGCGACGGTGGGGGACTCGATGGCCTGCGCCGAGCATCTCGCTGTTGTCGTCGACAGGAATCGGGATCCCGTGGCCCACGACGGCTTGGATCGCGGGAGCGGGCCGGCGCAGAGCTCGGCCAGCCCCCCGCGCCATTGCCTGGTGACGAAGCGGCGACCACTGAGCATGGCCACTGGATCAGAGGTGGTCCTTCATCCTCGTCACTGCAAAAGGGGTGTTCGCGGCGGTTTCTGGAGGTGCGAGCCGGCAGGGCAATCGAAGAGTAAGGTACGAGTAGCGACCGACAAGCCAATGCTAAATCGAGGGTGGTGTCTTGGGGAACAGATCCCAGCCAGATCCAGATCCAACAAATTGGATCAACCCACTTGATGCTTCCATGTCACACGATTGTGCGATGGCGGGGGCCGAGAAGGTCACGTGCTGACTCAGCATCGGATTGATCCATCCATGATCCATCTGATTCCTGCATTCCTCTCGAGGAAGTAGCGAATCGCGGGAGAAGCCATGGACAAATTCCCGCTCTTTCCCGAAAGCATGAGCGGGCCTTGCAAGATGCCGAGCCCCCGCTTCGCCGGCTCGAGCTACCCTGTATGGATCGACGCTTCAGGTGTCGAGCCGGGCTGCTATTGGTCGCGACGCCCCGAGCTCAGCGCCCCAGCGCTCCTCAGGGCTTGGCCATAGCGGGGCATGCGGCCTCTCAGAGCGCCATAACATACACTTGCGTACTATAGAACATATACTTAGATTCTTATATTAGCTCTCCACTTTTCGGTACCTCCCTCTGCTAGCGCCTACTCCCCTATACTTACCTATATAGTACCTCTTTTCTAGTCTTAAGAGGTACCCTTAAGTAATATATTACTACCTTTTATATTAAATTAGTTAATTAATTACTGCTAAGGCGTAGTTAATTATATTTTTATAGTTATATAACTATAATTTACCTATGCCTTAATACTAAATACTATATTATAAGATTAAAAAAAAACTACCTTCTACTTTTATATACTTATTACTATATTATACTATACTATACTATACTTTTCTTTATATCTTACTATACTATGCCTATAAGTCCCTTTTAATTATTATAATTCCTTTATTTATTTATTTTTTAACTCCTAATAAGGCTTTTAAGTATTTTAAAGGGGCCTAGGCTATATAAGGCTTCTATATAATAAAAAAAAGGATTAGTATACGCGCTAGAGGCATTATAATTATTAATATTGTATGCTAAGCTAGTAGTAGCTATAAGAAGTAGAAAAATAATGCTAATAAATACTAGA
Source organism: Escovopsis sp. Ae720 (assembly GCA_003055925.1). NCBI lineage: Eukaryota > Fungi > Ascomycota > Sordariomycetes > Hypocreales > Hypocreaceae > Escovopsis > Escovopsis sp. Ae720. The sequence continues at coordinate 1,015,879 of NQYQ01000001.1, read as the reverse complement.
TATTAACTAAGAAGATTAGCTACCCCTTTTTTATTATTATATAATATAATTATAAAGTTAAGCTTTACTATTTTAATATTAAGGTAGGCGGCTATAGTTATAATGTAATTAAGACTGCTTTTATATTCTCTTTTCTTTAGAGATATATTTAGTTAGAATTTGGCTATAATTACTTTAAAATACTTATTAAGGACCTCTTTAAGTCCTATTATAATATAATAAGGGATATTTATAGCTAAATAACTAAGAATTTTCCCTTATTACTAGTTATAGTTAACAATATTTACTATATTTAGCGTAGCCTTTAGGAAGGGTAGTATAGACTATACTCTTTAATATAGGCCTTCCTAAAAATTCTTTAGGATAATAAGTAAGTATTTTACTATAGTATTAACTATAGACTGTTAGGGAAGCTATAGCGAATTTTCTAGATCTATAAGATGAATATTAAGGATTAGCAATGTAGCCCTAAGCTATTAATAATAGATAATATATATAAGGTTAATCGCTTTAATATACTATAAAATACCTTAAAAGAATATAAATTATTAGGTGAGTTATGCTATACTAAATTATATTTAATTTATAAGTAACCTTAGGGTAAGTATTATAATAAGACTAAGGCTTAGATTATATAAGTTTAAGTAGCATAACCTAAGCTATAGATATACCTAGGCTAGATAATTTAGCCTTATATAACTATATACCTATCTAGTATATAGTATTATAACTATCTTTTCCTTTAAATATATTAACTATAATATAAATTTTCTATAATAAAGATAAATAAAAAGCTTTACTTAGTATATACCTTATTATATATATTTTATTTTATCTTTATTAATAGGTTACTAAGGTAATTAGGGTAATTACTTATTTATACTTTTCCCTTTATATCTTTATTTATTTTTTATATTAGTAATTAGTATTCTTTTTTATTAATAGCTTTAATTAAAAAACTATTATTCTTTATTATAATTTTATTATAAAAAATCTATAATATCTTAATCTTATAAAAACACTTCTTACTCTAATTATTAATTATAACTACTAATACTAGTATAAATAGTAAGGAATTCTTTACTATTTTACTTATTTTAGCTAGTTTATAGCTAATTAATGCCTTTATTTTAGCGCCTAATAATAAATATTATTAATTATACCTTATTTATATATCTTACTAATATATAAAGAATTCTTTTTTAATAGAAATAAGCTTTAATAAAAATTTACTTTTATTTTATAATATTTTTACTAATTATTTTTAATTTACTAATATAGCCTTAATCCTTAATAATATTACTTTTCTTTTTATTAAGCTAGAAAATAATAATAATAATATTACTATAAATAATACTTTTATATTATTAGCTTTATTTATCTTACTTATTACTTTAATAATAGCTTTTACTAGCTTATTAATATCTTTAGTTAAGGAAAGTAATAACTCCTTTAACTTATTATTTAGTAGTTTATCTCTTAGTAATAGTAATAATAGCCTTATATTACCTATAAATCTATCCTTTTTCCCTAGTTCTTTACTAGTATTAGTTTTATCCTTACTATTTATATATATCCTTTATAATATAAAGGGAGTAAGTATATATAATTAATATAAATAATACTTATAGGGATTATATTATAACTTAAAGTCTAATACTCCCTTTAAGTACTTAATAATAAAGATACCTTTATTTATTAATTATTATTTAATAGTAATAACTTAATATACCTATTACTTTAATAAAAAAAGGATATATAACTTAGTAAGTTTATACCTTTCCTATTTAAAAATTATATTTAATTTACTAGGTCCTTATACTCTTATATAATAACTAAGATAATCTATTTTAGATTCTTTTATATATATATATTTTATATTAACTTAGGGTAGACCTATAAGGTTCTTATAATTTTTCTTTTTATTAAGATATAATAGCTAACCTATCCTTTTTAAATATAATAACTTTTTTAGCTATTAATATAGCTCTTAGGAATTTAATAGGTAATTTTACCCTTATAATTACCTACTATAGCTTAACCTAGTATCTAAGTAGTATAAAGTGCTTATAAGAAGTATATATTTTTTTTCTTTTTTTACTATAATATAGCTAACTTTTTAATAAAACTATTTTATAAAATATTAGGATTTTATTACTTATTATTAGGATTTCTTATTAGTAAGTTTCTAACCTTTTTTATATAATATTATAAGTTTTTTATATTCTTTTTATTTAGTTTTTTCTAATATTTATTAAAGATATTATTATATTAAAGGCCTAAGCCTATTATCTAGTTCCTTACCTAATCCTTAAAGATAATAAGTATAGCGCTTAGGTAAGCGCTATCTTATATTTTTATAAGAAGTTTATAGTAGCTATTTTAGCGAATCCTTATAGCTAAAGCCCCCTTAATAAAGATAGAATTACTATTCTAACTCTTACTTAAAAGCTATTCTATTATAATATAATTATTAACTTTTTAATTAACTTAATAGTATTATAAAAATATATTTAGGTTTTTTATTTTTTTAGGTTTATTTTATTTATAATTATTTAGTAATTTATAATTTTTTTACTTTATATTTAGTTTTTTCTTTTACTTATAAGAATTTAAAAATTACTTACTTTATTAAAATATTTTTTTTATAAACCTATTTATTATATTTTAATAGCTATTTAACTTATTTTATAAAGAAATACTTTTATTTTTTTTAAACTATTTAATCTTAGATTAATTATACTTTCTATTTATCTTTTACCTTATCTAGAGATAGTATTAGAAGTAAATTACTTATATTTTAGTACCCTTAATTTTATAATTCTAATAAGCTTATATAAAATATATTATATATTATACTATATTATAATAGTAATACTAAGTAATATACCTATTTTCCTACCTTTTATAGTATTTTTAGTAGCCTAATATATTATAATATAAGTTTTTTAGTTTTATATATAAATTAAAAATTTTTTATAAATAAAGCTATTAAATTACTAACTTAAAAAGATTAGTTTAAGTAGTTTTTATTATAATATTTTACTTATCTTTTAATTATAATAAGCTAATATTTTTTTAATTTTTCTTATACTTTTTATAGCTTTTTAATATATAATTCTATATTTAAGACCTTTCTTAGGGTAATATTATTCTTAATATTAATATAAAAATTAGGTAAATATCTTAATAATATATTAAATAGAGATATTCCTATTATAGTACTTTATACTCTATTAGATATATATTGCGCTATTAGTAGAAGTTTTAGCTAATTTTATAGATTTTTATTTATAAAATACTATAAATATTATTTAATTATTTAGTTTATTATTTTTATTTAACTATTAGTTTATAAGTAAAATATAGTTAATAATTATTATTTAACCTTAAAATAGAAATAAAGAGAAAACTAAAATTCACTTATAAATAATAATCCTTTATCTATTACTATTTCCTTTAGATTACTAGTATATTAGAGTTTAATTTTATTATAAAAAAGCTTTATAAGCTTAATTATTATGATTATATATAATATAGGAAAATAGAATGTGAATTTTGTAAAACGATCTACTATAACTAAGATGGTATCTACTATCTTTCCCTGGACCTTTATTAGAAATAATGAATCCTAAGAATGCGACTTTATACTTAAAAAATAAATATTTATCTAATTAGGTAAAAAGTTCAGCTTCTTATAGCTTTTATAAGACTTATTATATATAATTTATATATATCTCTTAGTTATTAAAGAAAACTAATATATTATTTAAATAGGTAATATATATTATATTAAGTAGGTTTTTTAATATAAGATAAATATAATTCTAAAAAGTTATTAAAGTATTTATAAGTTCTATTAGTAGAATTATAAATTTATAATAATTATATTATATTTAGAAGGCTATTTTTTATTTATTTTTGCTCTTAAGTTATATATAATAATATATATCTTTAATATTAATTTTAGTAAACTATTAATATCCTTATATTTAATCTATTAATTCTAAAATTAATAGTAATAAATATTAATTCTTAATAGTAATCTTATTTAATCCTTAATAATTAATAATAAATTATAAACTTCTATCTTTCTTTAGTATAAATAAAATTAGTATATTTATAAGACTTTTAGAAAGGTATATATATCTATTTATAAGGTTTTTTTTAAGATATTACTATAAGGTAATTAACTTAGCTAAAGATAATAGATAAATTAGTTTATAAAAAGGAACTCCTCCCTTAATTAACTTAATTAAGTAATCTATACCTTTAATATAGGGTAAAATTTAAGAATTTTTTATAAAAAAGATATTATTAAACTTAGCTAATTTATATAGTTAACCTTATTTATTTATAGCTATAATAATAGTATTATCTTTATTAAAAAGTAAAATTAGGTCTAGATTAATAATAATTACTAAAATTATTATAAATAATTTATACTCCTTTTTAAATTATAACTCTAAAATAATCTCTACTTTAGTAAAATCTTATTTAAACTATTAGCTTTAATTATATAAATATAAATAAATTAATTTATTATTTATTATAGCTATTAAAAGTAAAATTAAACTTATATATAAATCTTACTTAATTTTAATATATTTTTTTAAAATTATTTAAGTAATACCTTATAAATCTATTAATCTAAGAGGCACTTTTTATATTTTAGATATCTATAAATCTTAATTTAAAATATTATAAAGATATAGTAGATTTTTATTAATTTTTTTAAGATTTTATTATTTTATAAAATTAATACTAATTATATTAATCTTTATATTACTATTAAAATTAGCTTTTATAATAATTTTATAGGTATAAAGTAATATAACTAAAATAAAGAAATAAAAGGTAACCTTAAAAAACTAAGCTAAGTTAGGGGATTTTAGCTTAACTCTTTAGATTTTCCCTTTATCTTTTTTATCTTCTTTTATAAATAATAATTCTTAAGATATATCTTACTTTAATATAAAAAATACTTAAGGACTTAACTATTATTTCTAGTTAGGTTATAATTACCTTATAACTCTCTTTTTTTATTATTAGATTTCTTTTATTTTAAAGATATTACCTTTAATTAGTTATTTTATAGTTTCTTTATAATTAAATTAAAAGTTAATTTATTTTTTTTTTTCTTAGTAATATTAGATATCTTTTAAAATCTATTAGCTAAGGTAATTATTTCTTTTTTATTTAAAGAAGAATAAAATTAATAGGTAAGTAGCTAATTTTATAGATTAGGCTATAGCTTATTAAAGAAATATAAAGCTTTTTTTTTTAGGTTTTTATTAAAAATTCTTTTTTAAGAAATTAAAATAAATATAAAAATCTTATAATAATTAGTTTTTTTTTATTTTACTATATCTAATTAAATTATAACTAATAGCTTTTTAATTTTAAAGTCTTTAAGTAATAATAGAGTTTATTCTTTAAATTAGAATTAATTATTTTTTAATATAATATAAGACTTATCTAAATCTTATTTAGTTAGATAGTAATCTTATCTTACTTTATAGTTAGAATTTATATAATTTAAAGTAAAAAGAATCTTCTTTAAGTCTTTATAATATTATCTTTTAGCCCTTTTAAAGGCTTATTATAAGTTATTTAACTAATTATCTCGCTTATAAAATAATCTACTTAAAATAAACTTTATAAACTATTTTACTTTAACCTTATCTTAATCTAACTTATTATTTAACTTTATACTAATATATTTAATACTTAAGTTAAGAATTTCTTTTTTTATTTTTATAATTTAAATTTATAATTATTATATCTTTTCCTTATAATACTCTTAAGTTTAGTTATTTTTTATTATATTAGTAACTAGGTATAGAGTAGAAGTTTTATTACCTTACTTAAAAGATTTACTACCTTTAGTAACTATAAAAGATCTTTATAATCTTATAAAGGATTTATAACCTAATTATATAATAAGCATTTTAAACTTAGGTAGTAAAAATAAAAGCCTTAAAAACTATAAAATACTTTAAAAGAATATAAATTACTAAGTAAGTTATATTATATTAAATTATATTTAATTTATAAGTAACCTTAAGGTAAGTATTATAATAAGATTAAGGCTTAGATTATATAAGTTTAAGTAATATAACCTAAGCTATAGATATACCTAGGCTAGATAACTTAGCCTTATATGACCACGCACCTGTCTAGTGTGCGGCGTTATATATACCGCTACTCTAGATCATAGGTGTTATGCTACTGTATATAAATTTTAGCTATGGCTTTAAATTAGCTGCTTATAAGAATTATAATGCCTTTATTTAGCTGCTTAGTTAACTTTAACTAGCTATAATAAAGGCTAGTATTCTATTACCCTAAGTTATCTTTATAAACTTTAATTTAGTGCTAAAAAACGCCCTAATTATAATTCTTTTAGATATATAATAGTAGCTCTATACTTAGTATATTATAAAGAATATTATACTTTATATTAAAAAGTATTAGGTTAATAGCCTTATAGGTTATAAGCTAATAGGTAAGGTAAAGGAAGATTATGCTTAGCGCGCTACTACCTATATACTAGCGCTAATTAAACCTATAGTTATAGCTAATAATAAATCTAATGCTAAAGTTAAGGCTACTAAAGCTACTAATAATATTAGTATAATTATATTATAAGTAATTATTATAGTTACGCTAGCGCTAGCTAGTGCTTATAAATATAAGCCTATAGTAGATAGTATTTTTATAGCTTAGGTTAACCTTATATACTTAGGTACTAAGACTAATTTTTTTAAGTAATAGGCGTGCCTTTATAATAAGTTCTCTTTATAGTTAAGTTTAATACCTCTTTCCTTTAAATTTATATTTTTTAGTAAGAGATTTCTACTAATTTAAAGGATTTAAAGATTATTAAATACCTTAAGTAAATATATATCCCTAAATAATTATAATTTATTACCTTTATAATAAATTAATACTAGAATTATAGGTTAATAGTAACCTTATAGTTAGAGTTATCTAATAGTAAATTAAAGGTATATTTATATAATTAGTTTATAGATCTTTTTTAGCTATATATATATATTTAGGAGATATAAAAGGCCTAATATAATAAATTTAATTAAGCGTTTTAGTAAGATATATATATTTATATTATTAAATATAATAAATTCCTTATCTTAGTGAAATTAGTATATAAGATAGGTTATATGCTAATAAAGAAATTATTAGAGTAATATAAGAAGGTATATGCTATATTTAAGTAGTAGTAGTGGCTACTGCTAGCCTGTACTAGCGCTTTCTAGACTTAATAGGGCCTACTATATTAGCATTAGATTTATAATACGCTTAAGGCTATTATTAAACTTAAGCTTTATAATCTTAACTATTATTAGTATTTAAAGCTATATATAATAAGTTTTTAGTTATAAATCCTTTAAATTATATACTAATTTATATAGGATAAGTAAGAAATCTAACTTTAAGAGTACTATAAGCTAGATCTAGAGATAATTATCTATTAAGTTAATAATAAGGTAGTTTATCCGCTACCCTTTAAAGCTATAACTAGCTAGCTACTTAGTATATTTAAAATTAAGGAGCTAAATTATACTAATAGGGCTATAGTAATGCCTTTAAAAAAAAGAACTTAAAGGATAATAATAGTAAGGGCTAATAAGAAGCTAGCGATTAATATATTATAATTTAATGCTTTATAAAGCTAGGTACTATAGCTATTATAGTAGTTTAAGTAATAGTAGAGTATAGTAATAGGAATAGCTTTAAGTTAATAATTTTAGAAGCCCTTACCTTCTAGCTAGGCCTATACTAGCATATAGGTAGTGCCTAGTAGCTAGCCTCTAGCATTATAGCCCTAGAACCTCCCCTTAAGCTAAGGATTATATACCTTTTATATTTATATAAATATATATAATCTTATAATACCTTTTCCTTTATTATAATAATATTAGTAGTAAAGGTAGTAGCTATAGTATAATATAGTAATATAGCTGCTGCTACTATTAGTACTTTAGAGCTAAAAATATAAAAAATTATAGCCTTAATACTAAATCTTTATATTATAACTTTTAATATATATACTTACTTAGGCATAGTTAAATTATAATAGGGGTTAGTAATATATTACTTAGGGGTACCTCTTAAGACTAGGAAAGAGGTACTATATAGGTAAGTATAGGGGGGTAGGCGCTGGTAGAGGGAGGTATTAAAAAGTGGAGAGCTAATATAAGAATCTAAGTGTATATTCTACGGTACGCAAGTGTATGTTATGGCGCTTGGCCTCTCGGGCGCTGTCGGACCCTGAAATGGCTAGACGAGCGCCGCTAGAGGGCGCTAAGCGGGTTGCGCCTCGACCGGGCTCGAAGCTTAGCCATTGATGCGATGCAGGGTAGGTCCATTCGAAGCTGCACGGCGCGACCGTGCAGCAGCTGGATTGAAGTGGCACCTTCAGGGAACATATCAATGTACTATATCCAGGCCTGCGTCACCATCATCATCCATCATGTGCGCGGCCCCCCCCCCCCTTCTGCTGCACCTCATCGACGCCCCATCGACATTGAACTCCGAGCCGCCTCCCATCCTTGCCTGCGTCACAACCCGGAGGGCTGCCGGCATCGCGACCAAGTGCGCCGTTGACATAGCCCGCTGTCGGGTTACATTCCATATCGGTCACCCTGCGCAGGCTGGCTCCCCGTCACCTGCTTGGCCGTGGCTTGGTCAGGCGCCCAGGCACATCCATCTGTTGTTGGCCGCGGCCACGGCGTGTCGTTGCCACGCGGTCGGCGGCTTGTCATTGCGTGCTGTCGGCTTCCGGCGAGCTTGTCCATGTCCGGAGCTAACCAGTATCGACTCTGGGATCGCTTCCTTGCTCCAGGTCTGCTCGTCTGCTCGTCTGCTCGTCAGCCGCCTGACCTAAGCGCGGATTGTCTTACCTGTGGTCCTCGCCCTTTGCGACGGCAGGTCGCCGTCTCTTTACCCCCCCCTTTCCCCCACGCTTCACCACTCACCTCACCTCACCTCGATCTCGAACGGCAGCAGCGAGAGCGTTGATCGAATAGCCTCATCACCGGCCTCGATATCGAGAGGTCCCGAGAGGTCCCTAAAGGTCCTCGACACCGACGGCCGCGAAGCCATCATGGCGGATCTCAAGCATCCCGATGATTCCGAGGCGAGCTTGCCGGCCCCTCAAGTCGCCTTGGGGATCAAGGCGACATCAGAGAAGCCTCCTCCGCCAGGCAGGCATACGGCGTCCCATCCGTCGGGGAGGGAAGGCTATAGCAAGCTCACGCAGCTGGTTCGCGCCCTGGGTTTCACGGTTTACTTCACGACCTGCGTTATAACGTATGTGGATTCACCTCCCTGCTTCTCGGACCAGATGCGCTGCGGAGCTGCTCCAGCGGACCTCCGGACTGACCCGAGCTGTGCAGGATCGTCATCACGCAGTTCGTCGGCGCGCCGCTGTACTTCGTGAACCGCCAGCTCTACTATGATTTCATGGCCATGACCAAGCGCTCCTTTGCCATCACGTCGACCGTCATGACGCAGATCTGGGGCCCCACGACCATCCGCATCAGTGGCGACGAGTCTGTCGCTGGCCAGATCCAGCCCACAAAGGACGGCCTCGTCAGCTTCAGGTTCCCCGAGCGCCTCGTTTTGATAGCCAACCACCAGGTGAGCAGTTCCCCCCTCGTGGACCCGGACTGGGCTTGAAAGCCCCATTCTTTCGGAGCGCTGGACTGCAGGCTGACTCTCCATTCATTAATGCCAGATCTACACCGACTGGCTGTATCTTTGGTGGGTTGGATACGCAAACACACCGGGTATGCACGGGCACCTGTACATCATCCTCAAGCAGTCCCTGCAATGGATCCCCCTCATCGGCACGGGGATGATGTTCTACGGCTTCATATTCATGTCGAGGAAGATGGCGACCGACCGGCCCCGGATGGCGTACCGGCTGAACAAGCTCAAGGCGCGCAAGACCGACCCCCGGGGCCAGCCCTACTTCGACCCCATGTGGCTGCTCCTCTTTCCCGAGGGCACTAACCTATCCGGCAACGGCCGCAGGAAGTCGGCCAGCTGGGCCGCCAAGAACGGGTGGAAGGACCCCCAGCACATGATGCTGCCGCGCAGCACCGGCACCTTCTTCTGCCTCAACGAGCTTAAGGGCACCGTGGAGTACGTCTACGACTGCACCGTCGCCTACGAGGGTATCGCGTAAGTTTGCCGGACCTGTGAAACGCGCATGACCAGAAAAGGGGCCTCATCCCGTGGCCGGCGGGAGACGTGGTGCGCTGACTGAGCGGGCTGACTGACCCGAGACACACAGACGAGGCAAGTACGGGGAGGATATTTTCGGCCTGTCCAGCACTTACTTCGAGGGGCGACCGCCCAAGTCGGTCAACTTTTACTGGCGCCGGTTCAAGCTCAACGACATCCCGCTCGACAACCAGGCTGAGTTCGACGAATGGCTGCGCGAGCAGTGGTACAAGAAGGACGAGTTCATGGAGCAGTACATGACCACGGGCCGCTTCCCCAAGCTCGTCGGGTCCACGGTCGACTTCATCGAGACCGAGGTGCGCCCGCGGTACCCCTGGGAGATATTGCAGATATTCAGCGTCGTCAGCATCTGCGGACTGGTGTTGTACAACTGCCAGAAGCTGCTTTCGTGGTTATAGACCGGAAGCCACAGGAAAGGGGGTCGGGAGTTTCGCGTCAGGGGGGATGGGAACGGGGAACGAACGTGATACGGACATCACGGGGACACATCATCAGCAGACTTGGATACCTTTGTTTTTGGCTTACCCGTTTCTTTTTTTTTCATGCTTATCTCCTTTTTGCCATGCTTGACTTTTGGACATAGCGGATTCTTGGGATGGGTACCTCTGAGAGGAGTTCTATCAGGAGAAGGATAGTGATACCTGGACATTGCGATGCGGACTCTGCGGGCTTTACTTGCGAATGCTTGAATCTGGACTGTTGCGCACGATTTGACGAGGAGCCTTTTCTGTGAATGTGAAAAGGACCGTGTGATCTATGTATCGTGACATCTCACCCACGAATGAATACTTCGTTGCACCGCCAGCGCCATGTTTGCTCGGAGGTGAGCCGTAGCTCTTAATACGATCAAGCTCGCGTGAATTCTACAAAACAGCAAGATTATTCTACCTGCTCATTAAACTGGATTTCCAAAAAGCACAACCACTCGATGTGGACAAAATAAGAACCTGAGCAAGCAACGCTGCATCAAAAATGGCCCATATATAACCGCCCATCTTGTCTTGCAGGTATTCTCTGACCCTTCTTTCGATCTCACTCCAGACGGGCGATACGCTTCTCAAGGGCGTTCTCCAACGGCGAATGCGTTTGGATGAACCGTGTCAAGACCTCGTCGAGCGTATCCAGGCTGTCAAAGTCGGTGGACTTGGGCACGAGGTTGTCGCCGCCCGATGCGACAAAGTCCACGGTGACGACCCCGTAGGTCCTCGCGTCGTCGAGCGGCTCGCCCCCGATCGCCACGCTGGCGAGCCGCGAGCCGGCCGGCCGGCCCGGGCGGTATTCGACGGCCACCTCGCGCGAGACCTGCAGGGCAGACATGACGGGCAGCCCGTTGAACTGGCTGACGCGGGAGACGGCGCCCTCGAGGACCCTGCGCAGGTCCGCGCCCGACAAGTCGCGCCGCGCGACGGCGTTGCCGAAGGGGAACGCCTCGACGACCTGGCCGCGGGTGATGTTGCCCGCGGCGATGGGGGAGCGCACGCCGCCGCCGTTGAGGAACGCGAGGTCCGGCGGGCGGGCGTCGCCGGAGTCCCTGGCGAGCCGGGCCGCGTAGTCCATCATGGCGTCCGCCATGACCTGGCCGAGGAGGCAGTCGTCGGTCTTGCAGGCGGCCTGGTCGAGGGTGCTGCGGGTCGAGCCGATGACCTGCCTGGCAAACTTGTCGAAGGGCTTGCGCCACTCGGCGACCTGCGCCTGGAGGGCCGGGTCCGGGGCGACGGAGGCGTCGATGTGGATCGGGGCGCCGCGGTAGCGCAGCGCCCTGCCCCTGGCGTCGAAGGCGACGTCGATGGAACCGATGTACTCGCCCCAGCGGAAGGATGTGACGATGAAGACCTCGTTGCCGGCGAGGTCCTGCACGATGGTCGGGTACTTGCCGGCAGCGCTGGGCATGTCGCCGAGGAGGGTGTGGGAGTGGCCGCCGACGATGAGGGAGAGGCCCTCGGTCCTGGCGGCGAGGTCCCTGTCGGCGTCGTAACCGATGTGGGTGAGGGCGACGATGCGCGTGATGCCGGTGGTGTTGCGGATCTCGTAGATGGCGCGCTGGATCTCCTCGACGGGGTCGAGGAAGCGCGTCAGGTTCCCGACGTGCGAGGTGTGCAGGGTGTCCGGCGTGGTGGCGCCGACGATGGCGACGCCGTGCCGGGGGAAGATGTGGTACGGCCTGATGGTCTCGTTGAGGTCCTTGTAGCCGCTCCTGACGTTGCAGCTGACGACGGGGACGGTGATGTTCCTGAGGAATGCGCCGAGCTGTTCGTCCGCGCGGTCCCACTCGTGGTTGCCGAGGGTCATGGCGTCGAAGCCGAGCTGGTTGATGGTCGCGGCGATCTTCTCCCAGCCGTAGAAGGAGAAGAACATGGTGCCCTGGAACTCGTCGCCCGCGTTGAGCCACAGGTGGTTGGGGTGCTCGGCGCGCAGGCGGTCGACCTGCGTCTTGATGCGGGCGTAGCCGCCGTAGCAGCCCTTGCTGGGCTCAGTGCAGGCGGATGATCCCGACGGGGCGAACTGGTCTAGATGGGCGTGGACGTCGTTGACGTGGAAGAAGGCTGGCGACTCGAAGGTCAGCGAATGGGCTCTGGAATGAAGTGTCTGGATAACGCACAGATGGTGGCATCGTCATCGTCCTGTGAGAGAAAATCGACCCGCTTGTGAGCTGCTCCCTTGGAGCCCAAGATCCGGTGTTGGTATCGCTTGGAGTAGAGAACGTCATCGGGAGCGAAGGCGGCCGCAGAGACGCAGCTGGCAGCCGCGGCGGCAGCGACAAGCCCGGCGATGACCTTCATTTGGGCCTCGAGGGTGTGGAATGGAGAAAACTGAGACGTTCAAGTTGGTCGTGGGGCTGAGAAAGCAGGAGGATCCAGGGCGGAGGTCCAAGGGCGATCGACGATGACGCCCCCCCCCCCCCCCTTCCCAACTCTTCTCACGCCTCAGCGCAGCCAGAATTCCGTCTGGTCCGATCGATAGAAAGCGCTGGTGGTGGACGTTAGTGAATATTTTAAGTGTGACACGAGGGTTGTTTGATCGAGGTTCGACTTGCCTTGGCCGTTGGTGAAGTCATTCCCCCAAACCGACTACTAGTAGTACTGGTAGTAGCAGTAAAGATGGAGAGAGACCTCGAGAGCAGCTCGTGCGACGTCAAGAATATCGAAAACTCTGCCCCCATACGGGATACATTTGATGTATTATAAGGAATCTCTTCTTCCCGCAGCCGGCACAAGTAGTAGCCGGATGCAGCCAAAAACTCCATGATGACGGACCCTCGAGTGGACGCCGGGCTTGTTAGCCCCCGACGTGATCTCCTCAGCCAGGGTCCCGTCTCGGTAGACACAAAAGGCATGGAATATCCATTGTCGAGAATCAGATCCTAGCAAGGGCCGTGATAGTCATGACGGTATCCAGGATAGGCGGAGTCGAACGAATCTAGCCGACGATTGGCTTGGCTGCAGTGAGGCCCCAGAGTCTGCTTGAGAAGCAAGGCAATATTGCCAGCAGTTGCAACGCCGGTGGGAGTAATGCGCCCGCTCAAGATGGGCCTGGGATGCTGGGGAAATGGGCACTGCATCGAAGTAGATGTTCTTCTTGCGTCCTTGGCGAGGGGGGAAAGGAGATGGGTTGTATCGGTATGGAGGGATCCGAATAATCTTGTGCTCTCGTCTTTCTGGTTTCTCCTTTTGCTGCTCTTGAGAAACGAGTGGTCGACAGAGGATAATGCATAGAAATCACAGCGCAATCTGGAGCACGCAAAGGACGGATGAGTGTAATCATGAAATGCATCGTCTTGACTTAGTATCGCTTGCTAATCTAGATCATCATCGCTCAGGGAGGCACCTCGCTCGTCTCCTCATCGGCCACGGCCGGCTCGACTTTATGGTCCGGGTCGATGACCTCGCCCGAGATGTTGCGCAGGGTCTTGGGCCCCGGGTTGTCGGAGCCTAGGCGGGTCAGCTCGTTGACGAAGCTCGCGCCCCACCACGCGCTGGTGTACTTGAAGACGTAGCGCTCGAGCTTGCGGTAGTTGGCCTCGCGCTGCTCGGGGCTCATGGTGACGGCGTCGTGGATCGCGTTGGACAGGTCCTCGGTGTTCCAGGGGTTGACGATGAGGCTGCCGTTGAGGGACTGCGCGGCGCCGGTGAACTCGCTGAGGATCATGACGCCGTGGCGCTCGCGCTGGGTCGCGATGTACTCGTACGAGACGAGGTTCATGCCGTCGCGGGTCGACGACACGAGGCAGACGTCAGAGACGGCGTAGAGCGCGGTGAGCTCCTCGAAGGATACGGACTGGTGGAGGAAGTGGATGGGCATGAACTCGATGGTGCCGAACTTTCCGTTGATGCGGCCGACGAGCTCGTTGACGACGGCGCGCAGGTTCTGGTACTCCTCGACGTCCTGGCGCGACGGGACGGCGACCTGGACGAGCACGATCTTGCCGATCCACTCCGGGTGCTCCGTCAGGAAAACCTCGAGGGCGTGCAGCTTCTGCGGCACGCCCTTGATGTAGTCGAGGCGGTCGACGCCGACGATCAGCTTGACGCCCTCGAACTTGCGGGTCAGGGTCGCGATGCGCTCCTGGACCTTGGGCTTCTTGAGGCCCTCGATGAACTTCTCAGGGTCGATGCCGATGGGGAACGCGCCGACGGTGACGAAGCGCCCGTTGCGGTCCACGCCGCTCGGGGTCGTCGGCGTGTCGAGGATGCGGGAGCAGCTGCTGAGGAAGTGGCGGGCGTAGTCGTACGTGTGGAAGCCGATGAGGTCGCAGTCGAGGAGGCCCGCGAGCAGGACCTCCCGCACGGGCAGGACACGGTAGATCTCGCTGCTGGGGAAGGGCGTGTGCAGGAAGAAGCCGATCTTTACGTTCTTCTTGGAGTCGCCAATCTCCTCCCGCAGCATCTGGGGCAGCAACATCAGGTGGTAGTCGTGGACCCAGATGAGATCGCCGTCCTGCACGTCCTTGATGACCGTCTTGGCGAAGAGGCGGTTGACCTCCTGGTACGCAGACCACGCGGATTCGTCAAAGGTGATCTCGCCCGGGTGGTAGTGGAAAAGAGGCCACAGGATGGAGTCTGATCGAGTCGAAGTCGAAGTCGAAGTCGCCGCCGCCGCCGCCGCCGCCGTCGTCGTCGTCGCAAACGGTCAGCCATCATGGATCGACACGAAAGTGGACAGCAACGAATATTGGAAAAGGAAGGGAAGGGAAGGGAAGGGACGGTTGTAACCCACTGGCAAATCCGTTGTAATGCCTGTCGGCGAGCTCGTTGTCGATGAAGACGGGGTGGGCGCCGTACTCGTCCTTGAGGCGGCGCTTCATGGGCTCGATCTCGTTCTCGGGGACCTCGAGCCCCGGCCAGCCGTACCACTGGAAGCTTGTGGTCTTGCTCAGGCCGCTGAGGCCGGTGACGAGGCCACCAGACGACATGGAGAAGCTGTAGCTGCCATCCTCAGAGCGCTTAATCGTAATGGGCAGGCGGTTGGAGAGGAGCAACAGGCGGCCGGGAGCGGCCTCGCCGTCGACGCCGGGCATGACGACCTGTCGCTGTGGGATGAGCTTGATGCGATTGATGGATCGAGAGAGGGGG
>NQYQ01000001.1:982070-1000009 GCA_003055925.1 Escovopsis sp. Ae720 | reverse complement strand
GAGGCGTCTAAGCCAGCGGGACTCGGCTGAATGCGAGATTGACTCGAGGAGGGAGGGGGTCGAGGCTCTGGCAGGGTCGCAGTTCAAGAGATCGGCAAAGATGGACAGGTCGTTGTACTCGAGGTGGAAGCAGGTACAGTTTGATTGCAGATGGCGGAAGAAAAAGGTGACGAGCCAAGAGGTTCGCGGCAGCAAACGTGGGGAAGCGGGAAGAGATGACGACACTTGGTTGGACAAAGCTCGGGATGCCAGGCCAGGGGGATTCGACGCGCAGGCACTGATAAAGTCGTCGTTGAATCAAGAGATGTGGGTGGATCAATAAATCAATCAATCAATCAAGTGATCGATGGATGCTCCCGGGCCTCTCTTGAGGACGATGCGAAGCACGTCGAGGCTTGATTGGAGACACGGCGTTCCTGGCTTCAATGACAACCTTGGATCAAATGCTCGAGAAAAGGCCTCAGAGCATGGGGTTTCGAGATTGGGTGGCACGGGATGGGAGGGTGGCCCGGATGCGGTCCGAAAGGGGTCCAACGCCGCTCAGGATTGCATCCCGATCTGGTCCATGGTCAAGGCAATCAGAAGTCTGCCAGTTTGACCGCTCACAGCTCTACATGAATCACTTGATCTCCCCATCAATGCCTCCAGGGCTCATCCATCGATTGCTCAGAGGTTGAGGGCATCACGGGAGCTCGATCAAGCTGGAGCTTGACAGGAGCTCGACGCACAGCGGCCTTCAGGGCAGATCGTTCGACTCGAGCCGCCGAAAGCGACTCGCTTCAGGGGCTTAGAGCGCTGTAAACGAGAGCTCCAAGCCACTGAGCCCACTGAAGACCGAGTTTGGCAGCGACTCGATTGATTGATGGATGGATCCTGGATCAATGTACAAAAGTCCTTCTAGCCAATCGAAGCTCGCAGATGGCATCACGTAATCATGGAGACCCACACCCCCGAGAGGTCGATCGCGCTCTTATCGATAAGAGATACGGACGCCCGACTTGCAAGTTTGAACCTCCAACAATGGATTTTCTTTGAGGAAAGTCGATGCCATACAATCAATTGATCACGGCGACATCCAGTCATCGGCCAGCCAGCGAGACCGCCCGGCGCAAGGGAACGCTCGTCGAAATGGATTCGTCGCAGGACTTCAAGTCGCTGCAGGATGCGATCCAGAAGTCGCTCGTCTCGACGGTCAAGTCCGTCAACCGCATCGCCGCCGAGGACCTGAGCTTCCAGCGCACCGTCAACCCCGACGTCGCCGACCAGCTCGACACGAAGATATCGCGCCTGCTCCATCTGTCGACTCGCCTCCTGCAGTCCTCCGCGCGGGCTTGCGGCGTCAAGGCGCCCACCCTCGAGGACCCCGAGGATGTCGAGATGAGCTGGAACGCCGTCGTCGACGTCGTCGACTCGGTCCTCGAGAAGGCAGACACCGCCCTCGACGAGTACACGGGGCTCATCAACAAGAAGGACCACACCGCCGACCAGGCATCCAAGTCCAAGAAGCCAAAGTCTTCCGCCAAGGTCATCCGGAATGCGAATATCAGGAAGCCCCAGGTGGACTTCGAGGTCCAGCCCGTCAACTTCCCCACGGGGCCGTGGCTGCCGATCCTCACAGACAAGCCGCACGCGAGCGTGTCGCTGCAAGACAGCCTGGTCACCTCGGCCGGCGAAACCGGGGCCGCACAGTATGCCTCTTCCCGACGACCGACCAACCATCATGAAAAAGATTGTCTCGCTAATGCTCGCGCTCGCAGATTTCACCATCCCTACCTCAAGGAGATATCGAACATGACATACCCCGAGCGAGCCTATCAGGCCACAGAGCCCATCCCTTCGCAACCGGACGACACGACTTCTGCGATCTGGGTGGATACCTACGAGGGCGTCCTTGAGATGCTCGAGGAGCTCAAGCAGGCCAAGGAGATCGCGGTGGATCTGGAGCACCACGACTTCCGGACCTACACCGGTCTCGTGTCTCTCATGCAGATCAGCAACCGCGAAAAGGACTGGATCGTCGACACATTGAGGCCATGGCGCCACAAGCTTCAAGTGCTGAACCAAGTGTTCGCGGATCCCAGTATCATCAAGGTAGGCAGGCCATTCTTCATGATCACTTGCCTTCGGGAATACTGCTGACTCGTCACAGGTCTTTCACGGCGCGTACATGGACATGGTCTGGTTGCAACGGGATCTCGGGCTCTACGTGAACGGTCTTTTCGATACGTTCTTTGCCTGCGAAGCGCTCGCTTACCCGGCCAGGAGTCTGGCTTTCCTCCTCTCGAAATTTGTCAACTTCGATGCCGACAAGCAATACCAGCTTGCGGACTGGAGGATACGGTACGTCACCAGCACTCCCATCTGATTTGCGCATCTGCTCACAATGATTTAGACCGATCCCCGACGAGATGATGTACTACGCTCGCTCTGATACCCACTATCTGCTTTACATCTACGACTGTGTCCGCAATGAACTCCTCAAGTCATCACAACGGGGAAACCCCGAAACGGACTTGATTTCCCGCGTTCTCGAGAGATCCCGGGCGCTCGCGCTCTCACGATACGAGCACCCCGAATGCAATGGCGAGACAGGAGAGGGCACAAGAGGCTGGTACGGATACGTCCTCCGGAATTCTCATCTGGCTTTCAACAGCGAGCAGTTCGCGGTGTTCAGGGCGATATGGAAGTGGAGAGACGACACCGCACGCAAAGAGGACGAGAGTCCCAACTACGTGCTGGGAAACAACGCCGTCGCCGACGTTTCGCGCGCAAACCCGCCGGATGCCAAGGCTCTCCACAGCCTGCTGCCGCTGACTGCGCCGTTGTCAAGGGCGCGCGTCAACGAGATATGGAGCGAGATTCAGCGGGAGAAGAGCCAGAACGGGCCGAGCCTGCTCCATTTCTTTGCAGCCCGAGCTCCCGACTCGGTACAGCCGAGACTTGCTCCTCCAAGAACTGCGTCAGCACCGGTAAGAGCCCCAGAAGCCGGGATCACGGTCTCGAGCGATAGGATGCCGCGATCGCAACTCTTCGGCAGTATGGCCATCAGCTCCCAGTGGGATGCGGCGAAGCAGATCTCGATAGTCTCGGATGAGTCTTTCCCCTTCCCCTGGCAGCGATACGTTGAAGATGGACCCAACTTGGTGGAGTCTGTTCAGCTTGAGCAGCTCCAGCCCGTCGAGCAGCTCAAGGTGGAGGCCCCATTCGCTCCCGTTGCTCCCTCGGAAATCGAGCCGCGAGATGAAGAGTTTACGTTGAAAAGAGGACGGAAGAGGAAATCCGAAGCCGTGGAGGAAGAGGACGACGACGAACAAGAAGAGGAAGGAGGAGAAGAAGAAGAAGAAGAAGAGGAGGAGGAGGAGGAGGAGGAGGAGGAGGTCGCGCCCAGCGGGGCTGAGTCGGACGAGCCCATGCATGACGACGGCACCGGGGTGATCGAGCTTGAGGATAAAGTGTCTGGGAAAACTCGGAAGGAGCTCAAGCGTGAAGCCAAAAAGGCGAGGAGGCTCGAGAAGAAGCAGCTCAAGTCGGAGCGTTCCGAACGACGAGAGGCAAAGATGGCCCGCAAGGCCCTCGAGAAGGAGAAGAAGCAGGCAGCGGCGGAAGAGGAGTGCAAGTACCAGGCCGTGCCTTTCGACTACAGCAAGGCCACATCGGTCCTGCACGCCAAGAGAGACGGCGCCATCGTGCCCGTTGTCGAGGGCAAGAAGGTGTTCGATCCCTACGCCAAGTCTGGGGATACGGAACTCAAGGGGGCCAGGAAGATGCCGCCGGTCAGGGGAGAGAAGAGCGCTACTTTCAAGAAATAGAGGGCACGGTCTCGGTTGGCGTTGGATGGAGCTACGGGGACATCACAGATGATGATCCATTGTGCATACATAGAGCTGTTCCATCTTCCAGTCGCGTTCATAATGAGGTTCTCACCTACGGACCATCTATTCTTACTATTGAAATCAACATCAAACACACGTTCACGGACATGACAGACCGATCACGTCGTGATTCCGGGGCTCGAGGAGGGTCCATGTTAAGTCACGTGATCTATGAGGGGAAACGACGATGGAGGGGAAGCTGCGGCAGCGCGAGGGAAGGTGCGATCTGGGAGCGGGGGTTTTCCCGCGGGAGCAGGAACGGCAACCTCGTCAAGTCCCTCGCCTCGCGGCTCGACGCGTTGACAATTTCTCCCATCCATTGCCTCATCGCAGGCGATATGTTGCCCAGCTCGCGTCGTCTGCGACTTCGCCACGGAGCAATTGACGCGACGGATTGGCTGATCGCCTTCGATGCGTTCGACCCGTGATATGGAGCTTCGTGAGTGAACACGCTAGGCCTGTACCTCCTCCGTCATGCCTGGATCCTGCATTAAACTCAGATGACTGACGACGAGCCGCGCCAGATCCCATTCTCCGTGACGTGCCGAGGAACGTGCGCGAGCGACGGTCCTCGTGATCCCACTTTTCCTTGGATGTCACCGTCCCGACGAGAGCCGTCACCGAGGCGAGTCCAGCCAAGCGGCCGGAGATCCAGGAGCTCAAGGAACGAGATCGCGAGACTCGGGCGGCACATTCTCTTGGATGGGCGAGCGAAATACCCTCCGGAGGACGAAGTTTCTTTCTTCGGTTTCATTTTACTTGTTGGTTCCGAGGAGGAACTAGCTTTGGGGCATTTCAACCCAGATCTATCCGACTCTATGAGACCGGCGCCATCAGTTTTTGAACGCCTTCCCTCCCGAGGTCTATTGCCGTCTATGATACGATCCTCCACATCGTTTCCATCGTGTGTGTTGGCATTCTCATTACATTCGATAAGCCATTAAACTCTGAGAAGAGGAGAGGGCCCCATCGTCGTCTCCCCTCTCTGATTAACCGCCCCATCAACAGGCCGGAGCATTCCCGAGTGGTCGAGGAGAAAAATGATTTAGGTCTATTGCGCGCGTTAGGACTCGGACGTTCTATCTGATACGATACATGTGCCATATGCAATGTATGCATGGAGATGCATATATTTCTATGTATCCACAGTGGTATCCGGGCGGCGGCGATCAAAGTGTGACTTACGAACTTGGCCATGAGGGCAATCATGAGGTCGAAGAGGGCAATGGCCTCGACGAAGGCGAAACCCAGAATGGCGTAGGAGAAGAGCTGACCGCGGAGGGCAGGGTTGCGGGCAACACCGTTGATGAGGGCAGCGAAGACGACACCAATACCGACACCGGCACCGGTCAGACCGATGGCGGAGGAACCCATACCCAGGTTCTTGGAGACCTCAACGAGGGCGTTGGCCATCTCGGAGGAGTAGGCACGGCGCTGGCCCTGGAAGGCATTGCGGGCAGCGACCTGGATGGAGGAGGTCTGCTGGCGCTTGAGGGTCTGGAGAGGGCTGGCAGTGCCTTTCTCAAAAGTCAGTCGTCGCGGTCCATGTCGATGATCAATTGATCTGGGCTGGATGGATGTGGAGGTATCGAAATCGGAGTTGTCGCTTCTTGGCCCTTTCAGGTGGAGGGTTCACGCTCTTTTTTTTTTCGGAGGGCCACCAGAGGGACGGGGGAAAAATTTCTCACTCACCGGTGATGGTGCGCTTGGAGGCAGCAGCAACAGGAGCTCGGATGGCAGGGCGAGCGGCCTTGGTGGCCATCTGGGAGGCCAGACGGGAAGCGAAGACACGAGCGGAGGCCATTGTGATGGTGTTGATGGGGTTGAATGGACTGGGAAATGGGAATGGGACGGTTGGATGGAGAGAGGATGAGGAAGATTAGGTCTGGAGGGAGGGCGGGAGGGGAGAGGAAAAGAAACTGGAGCTGGCGAGAGGAGCAAGAAAAAGCGATCCACTCTGGGGGTCCGTAACGGCTAGCCGGGTCCGACGAGGGAAATTCCCACCAAGAGGCAGTGGACGACAACGCGGTGCCAATCTTGGGGCGACGGGATTGGAGAGCAGCATGAGCCAGTGGCTGCCTACCGACTTCACCCATTCATCGCTAGGGAGCATGGTGTGGATTTCCGAAGCAGTGTGGATGGAGACGGGCCTTGCGCGCTTTCTCTCGAGTTTCACAGCCTGAGGCGCTTACGGGGTTGTGCGTTTAACACTTGTTCTTTCACAGATTCTGCTGTGAGTACTGGTAAGACTCCGATGCGCCCGTTCCCCCGAAACCCTCGAGCATTTTTGAGATCTGGTCCCTCTTTCGATGCCTACCGGTATCGAGAAACCCAGCCGCTCCGCGAACCGTCAAGACTGACTTATTATTTTGATATCAGACGGAGCCGCGGCATGACACCACTCAATGCCTGGACGATGATGTTTGGTGCGTCTTGCCCTACTAATGCTCGTACGGGTACAAGAGCTTTCGCATGATGGGAACATGGAGAGCTTTGTGGAGGAGGGTCCGACATGAGGGATGGGGAGTTTGCCCTACGAAGAGTGCTGGAATGAGGCAGACGAAAGTGGCTTTCGATTTGACGCCCTTGCTGTTCTTCGGGGCCCGCAAAGCAGAAGCCCCGTGCCAGGCATCAACATTTCGCGACTCCGACTTCAATTGGCATGAAAGCGACAAGTGGTGAGCACTGAGCGCTGAGCACCGAGAGCAACAAAGTCGACAATTCTTTCGGGGCCAGTCGGGGGGAGGTGTGGAGAGAGGGCGAAAAATTTGCAAGCCTGACATCGAGTTGTTGTCTGAGGCATGAATCGCGGCCCGGCCTTTCCTTGGATGACTCCCGGGAAGTCTATCGGATAACCGACGTCCGATAGCCTCGACACCGGCGCATGAGTGGTCGAATTCTATGGATCGGGAGTGATGAGGCTGCAAAACGGTGCCCCCCCATGCCCCACTTGGCGTCATCAAGCGTGCGACGACCGACCAGGGTTTCGAGAGGGAAGGGCCTGTTCCTGGCTCGTGGGGAGGGGGGGGAAGGGCAGGACTCTACCTGTACGAGAAGGGAAAGGGGGGTGTGAGATCCGGCCAATTTGACCGCGCTTTCAGGCTCGTGGACGCATGGGACGCCTTTTCAGTGTGCGACGCCCGCTGCCGGGTGTAAGGAGAATGGCTCGACAGGACAGCTTGAAACTGCGAGGAGCCTCCCTCTGATTCACTGTGAAGGGAATACAGGTATGGCTCGACGGCGTTATCACTCAAATGGGTCGATCAAATTCGCACCCTGATATCGGAGGCAACGGCCCTCAGCAGGACGGAGTCGACACGTTAGACCCAGAGAGGGTCGGAGCCCCATTCTGGCAAGACGCCTTGTTCATCGGCGAGAGGAGGAGGCGGAGAGTGCTGCTGACGGGAGTATAAAGGGGAGCCGAAGGTCCTACACCCAAAGTCTTTCTCTCGAATTTTCGGATTTCCCCTCGATCTTTTTTTTTCCCTTTGATGAAGTTTCTTTGCATCTGCAGCGTTCCTTCAGGGCTCTGCGGCAGGGTGGTTGCATCTGGTCTCGGATCAAATGCCCTTGGTCTCACACAACACCTATTTTGCCGGCAGCCCTCCCTTACATATACTTTGAGCCGCAACGACGTGCATACCGGTACCTTCCTCACACTGCCGACGATGAGCCTCGCACGACGAGCTTCAGCATCTTGATCGGCGAAGCGAGATAGAAAGAACACGGAAATCATTCGCCAAATCGCCCGAGCTCGTGCTCTAGACCTCATATTCGGCACGATGAAGCCACGGCATTCTTCTCCTACGAGTACCGTTCCGCCTTTCGATGGATGTGGACGAGAGCGACGAGCGCCCGCTGCTCTTCTTTACCCCCGGCGATCCCGAAACGGAAATTTTGGCGAAAATCGATCGGGCAGGGCAGGATAAAGGGACCATCGCGTGCGCTCAAGGGCTTTCGAGTGCCTAATTGCCTCCCACGACCACGGCCGCTATGGGCAGGGAGGAGGACCACGGGTGCTTGGTCGACAATCATCCAGAGGGAGTTCCACCTGGAGACGTTTGAAGGGCCTTGAGGCTCACCAGCCCAACGGCATGGGAAAAATTTTCCCTTCACACCCACTCACGGGACGATTTTGGGACGCAGCAGCCTGCAGGGATGCCTCTGCCCGGAAGGGGACGTCCTGCTGGCATTCCTCCCTCCCCGGTCCCTGTGTCGTGCCCGTTGATTCGTCCGAAGGGCCAAACATTGATGCCGGCATCGATGCGAAATGACGCATGCGCAGGAAAAATGACTCGGGAGTCGAGGATCCTCGAAGACTCGAAGCTTTGCTCGGGTGTGGAAACATGCACTCGGGGCCATTCCGGACTCGAGCCGGGTAAAAACATTTCTGCACGACACACGACACACGACGCACGAAGCACGACGCCCATTGTGTGTTTGACACTCGAAAACGACATCAGAGACTGGAACGCATGAGAGGGAATATCGCTCACAATCGCCATCCTTCGCGAGGGGACACTTCTGAGATTTCGACAGCTGAGAAGTCATTTTTGCGTGATTGAGCGGCCATTCTTTGGACGCAAACGGCCCTGGTCTGCTTTCTGCAGCTTTCGAGCCCCTGGTCGTCTGTAAGCGGCATAGTGGTGGCGACGAATCCTTCCACGAGAATCTTCCGGGTGAGACGTCGCAGACGCTGTGCTCGTACGAGTACGATATGGGACCAAGAAGCTCCGTGGGAAGCTCAATGGGCTCTGCCGGTATCGGCTGCAATTTGTTCCTCGCGTCTCGTCTTGATGGAACTTGATGAAGAATGACTTGCGATGTGTCTCTTGCAAAGGAGGTATTCGCGACGAGGCATGTGATATTCTCGTACCTGTCACTCGTAGTCCTTGCTCCCTCGCCTTTGACTCCCATCATGCAATGCGCGTAAAATTGGCTACTATATACGGAGTAATATCGATGAAGGTTGAAAAGAGAACTTGGGAGCTTCAACAATGGCATGTTGGTTCCGAAATAAGAAAAGGGGGGGTATCATATTCTATGCTTGTCGCTCGAGCCCTCGGCATCTTCATCCGCCGCGGCCCTCTTCTGCCTCTTCCTCTTCTTCATCGCGTATCCCTCCACGAACCCGCCCGGATCGCACGCCCTCTCCAGCTTGATCTTGTTCGCGTCGACGTACAGCCGGAGCGCGTCCATGTCGATGCGCACCCGCGGCACCGGCAGACCGGCCTCCTTCTTGCCCGCGCTCCGGTCCCTGTCCCTTTCCCTGTCCGCCTCTGCCGCTGCCGCTGCCGCTGCTGCCGCTGATCGGCTGGCCTCGTCCTCGCCGTCGAGGCCCTGAGGGGGGTCGTCGCGCTCGGGCTTTCCCGGCCCGAGGCCGATGTCCTCCAAGATGCCCATGTCGCGCAGCGTGGCGAGGCAGTCCTCGGGGGAGATCCATGTGGCTTGGCTGCAATCCTCCACGTCGACGACGACTTCGAGGCCGCTGCTGCTGCTGCCGCCGCCGATGGGAGGCTCGTCCGGCCTGTGCTGATGGCCGCCATTGATGCTGTGGTTGATGTTGCTGTTGACAATGATGCTGGCGTTGCTGCTGGCGTTGCTGTTGACGTTGCTGCCGGGATTGCTGTTCGTGTTCATGCTGGGGCTGTTGGCGGCCGCGCTGAGGCGGAACAGCCACCTGGCGATCTCGCCGGACCAGAACTGCCTGTAGCTCTTCCTGCCGAGGTCCGAGAGCGGCTTCTCTGGCCCGCCCATGATACCCTCGCGGCGCGAGATCTCGTACGACGCGCCCATGAGCAGGGCGCCGAGGCCCTTGCGCTGCCAGGGCGGGAAGATCAAGATGCACGCCAGATTGTTATTGTCCCACGACATCTTCTCCTTGGAGAAAAATCCCGTGACCTGGGGTATCGGCGCCGGAGGGGGGGCGCTCGGGGGCGCTGCCGGGTCGATTTTTGCTGGTGCCGGGGTGTAGACCAGCAGGAAGTAGTTGAAGCCCGTGACGTCGAAGAAGACGGACTTGTTGTCGAGGAAGAGCTTTGCGAAGAGGGAGAGGTTCTGGCAGAAGAGCTATCCGGGAAAAAAAAAACAGCGATATTAGTCTCACGATAGCTCAGGAAGCGCATGACGGCGGCATGCCTAGGTAAGGAAGGGAGTGAACGCACCACATCCTTCTCGCCGTCGACTTCCCAGATGCTCCACTCCCCTTCGTCCTGGACGAGCTCCTCCACGTACCGGGCGCCGCCCTCGCCGCGCCGCTTCTTGGGGCCCGTGCCGGTGCCCTTGTTAACGTCCTGCTGGACGTAGATCATGCGCGCGCCGCGCGGGTGGGTGTAGATCTTTCTGCCGGGCACGAAGCGCCGCTGCTGGCACATCTTGACGTGGCCCCACCACGCCACGAGCTCCTTCGCGTACTTGAAGCAGCTCGGGCAGACGTAGAGCCTCTCCAGCATGGGCAGGTGGTGGTCCTTGTCGCGCCTCGACTGCGCCTTGGGCGCCGCGTCACGGGACGACATGTCCCTGCCGTCCTTTGCCTGTGCGGGCGCATCCCCGAGCAGCTCCTTGCCATAGTAGCTCGGGTACCACGTCCGGAAGCACAGATTTCCCAGCACGACTTTATCGATGTTGCGGTCCGGTCTGGGCGTTCGGTCCGATCTGGGCAGGGTCGGGGGCTTCGGGGGCGGGACGTGAGTCACGGGCGGGGGCGGGGGCGGCGGGGGCGGCGGCTGGAGTTGCGGCGGCGGCTGGAGCGAGGGCTGGAGCAGTGAGGGCGGGAGCAGCGGAGGAGGAGGCAGCAGTGGCGGGTGAGGCATCGGCATCTTCTCGAGGCGCGGAGGTGGTACCGTGGGGCCATGGGGTCTAACGAGCGAGGACTGTCGGCCGTGGTGGTTGTTCGGCTGAGGCACATGGTAGGTGATCTCGGGCGCAACCAGGTCGGAGGGTTTCCGGCCGGCGAGGCTGCCCATGTCGGCTGCTGTAGCGACTGTTGCTGTGGCTGCTGCTGCTGCTGCGCGGGCCCTCCGCTTCGGCGCGGCGCCCCGTATGGTCGACGGTGGAGACGGGGATCGGGAGGATGGCGGGGACAGAGACGGCTTCTGTTGCTGTTGGTGTGAGTGCGGTGGTGGTGGGGGCTTGGCAGCCGGACGGCCCCTTGCGATTTTTTTCTGTGGCGAGAGCAGGACGGGCGGCAGCGGCAGCGGCAGCGGCAGCGGGACTGCGGTGGCTTTGGGGTGCGTGGAGGCCGAGACCGAGGCTGACGCTGGCCCAGTCGAGGACAGCGACAGTGACAAAGAAGGCGTGATGATCAGCGGAGGGGGGATGATCGTTGGTGCGGATACTGCCGTTACTGTTGTTGTTGCTGTTGCTGTTGCTGTTGTTGCTACTCCGGCGGCGGCGGCGGCGGCGGCGGCAGAAGTGTGCGAGAGGGCGGATGCGGGGACCGGTGGAGGAGGTACCGGCGTCTGACGCGTGGTGCGACGCGTCGGCGGGGGCCCGAGGCTGCTGCATGGGACAGGCTGGGCGGCCAGGCTGCTGCTGTCGGGGCGTTTGCGCTTGGGGGCCATTGCATTCTTGTGGTGCGCAGGAGTGCGACCCGACGCTGCGAATCGAGGCTAAGGAGGGCCAATTGTTAAGCCCAAGTCTGTCTCGAGAGAGAGAATACGAAAGGGGGGGGGATCGTGAGGCCTCGAGCGTGGGGAGGAGGAGTTACGAGTACGACCTGTACGCCTGCAGGTACCTCGTAGTAAGTGGGCTTGGAGTCTGGCATGGGGCAAAAGGAGCGGATGGCAGCGGGCGCTCATGCGGGAGACCAGGCCATGGCGGAGGCGGCTGAGTCGATTGCCAGGCCCTGCTGGTTATCAAAGGCGTGCAAATCTGAGCCAGTTTCGAGGCTCGTGGTGCAATCGAGGAAAAGAAGCCGGATATGAAGCCCAGGCATTGATCTCGTTGGATCAAATTGAATGCTTTCGGGGTCGATGGAAGTCAGGAGGCACGTTCGGGAAGGTCACGTGGGCTGGTCATGTGGGAGGGAGCCTCATCTTCAACCTCCAACTGTCTCTCCCCCCTTTTTTTTTCTCTCACGCGGCAGACGAATTGGGAATGTGAATTGCCTGTGACCTGAGAACTCTTGTTCCTGGATGTCAATTCTCGAGAATTCAGCAAAGTGAATTGATTCATTGGGGGGGGGGGGCTTGATCAAGCCAGGTGTGGTGGCCTCCATCACTACCTCCTAGCTAGCCCCTGAGCATGTCTCCCAACCGTTGTTTTCTCCCGGGATAGATTTTACTCTCCTCGAAGAGCAACAGCAGTGGCGTAGGCAATGTGGAAGGTTTGAATTCTAGTCATTCAATGGCTTCGAAAGATTGTTGAGGTAAGCCCCTCATTTCCTACAACCAAAGTACCCCTTTCCCTCGATCATCATAACCCCCTCCCCCCCCCTTGGGCGTCCTCATCAACATTCAGTCAAGGCCTCATCATACCGTCAGGCCCGTCACTCCCCCCCCCTTCTCATCACCCTCTCCAAACTATCATCCCCCTCCTCCCAATGCTTCACCAGCCTCATCTCCCCCCTCCTCGCCATCCCCGCATCCCGATTCCTATACACACTGTCGATCCGCCTCACCGCCCCATCGCTCACGAGCCACCTCTTCTCCTGATCCATAAACTCTCCGTACGACATCGCGCCCGAACCCCCCTCCCCCGCGCCATACCGCGCCCGCACATTCCCCTCCAGGTGCTCCCTGATCGCCCTCTCGCACCGCGCCAGCTCCTGCATCCGCGCCCTTCCCTCGACAGAGCACGACGTCGCCCTCGGCTGGTCCTTGTTCGCCGACGCAGCCCGAGAAGGCAGGCACTCCGCCCGGAAGTACAGCAGCGAGCCGCTCGCCAGGATCGACGGCGCGAGCCGGATCAGCCCCGCCGGCGAAAGCGCGCACAGCCCCAGGCTCAGGTACTCGAGCCGCGACTCCCGCAGCAAAGCCGCCAGCGCATCCACCGCACCGTCCCCGACCCAGTTGTACGCCTGGCCAAGGTCCTCGGTCGCGTAGCTCTGCCCCAGGCTCACCGACCGGATGGTCCCCCGCGGCAGCGCATCCAGCAGCGCAACCGCCCCGCGCGTCCCGAGCCCAGCGCTCTCAAGGAGCAGCCTCTGCAGACGGGCACCAGGGGCGGCGGACAGTCCCTCGGCGAGCGCGGCGGCACCGGCGTCCCCCAAAGGGTTGTTCGACATGTACACCGACGTGAGCCCGCACTGGGGGGAGCCTAGGAACCGGCCCACCGCGCGGGCGCCCGCCTCTGAGATGCCGTTGCCGTTGAGATACACCTGGCGCAGGGGGAACTCATCCTCCTCCTCCTCCTCCTCCTCCTCCTCCTCCTCCTCCTCGTCCTTCTTCTCCTTCCCCGGCCCGCGCGTCTCGGCCAGCAGCAGGTCCTCGAACAGCGCCGCCACGCCGGCGTCGCCGAGCTCCGTCTGGTCGAGGTCCAGCGTCTGCACGCCCGTCCGCTTGACCAGGCGCGCCGCGTCCCCCGCAGCCTCCGCGCCCAGCGGGTTGCGCTTCATCCATACGTCCGTCACGGCGGCTGCTCCCGCGGCCGGCGCAGCCCATGCGTCGACCAGCGCGCGGAACCCCCCCGCGTCGATGCAGTTGCCCGCGAGGTACCACGTCTGCATCTGGCCGGGGCGCTCCGCGGCGAACGCCGCGATCGCGCGCGCCCCTCGCGGGCCGACGATGTTGTTCCCCAGCAGGAAGTGCCGCACGAACGTGTTCCCGCGCAGGCTGTCCATGAGCGCGCCGATGTGGTCCGGCCCGACGACCATCTTGCACAGGTCCATCCGCCCGTCCGCGTAGAGCACGCCGCGCGGGAACTCGGCGCCCCGGACGCCGTACCCGGGCTCGCCCCGGCCGCCTTCGAGCTCCCTTGCGCCGGAGCCCTCGCGGGCCTCGCACCCGCCGTGGGCGCGCAGGTGGCGCAGCAGCGGCGCGAGCTCGCCCGCCCGCGCGACCTTGACGGGCATGGGCACGGCGGGGACGCCGCGGAGCGAGATGGGCTTGAGCGCGGGGTCCCACGGGCCTTGCGCGGCGATGCGCGCCGCCCACGTCTTGGCCCGCGTCTTGCGGAGCGCGTCGTGCCGGCGCTGCAGGCCCGCCCAGGCGCGGAGGCGCGCTCGGTCTTTCTCGTAGCGGATCAGGGCCGTGAGGGACTCCGTGTGGGAGGGATACAGGAGCTGCCCGACCGACGCGGCCATGTGTCCGTGCGTGCTCCTGCGGCTGGGCAGGTCGTGCAGCTCGTCCGGGATGCGGAGCACGTCGAGCGGGAGCGCGAGCACCTCGTCTGGGGTGTACGATGCCGCGGCGGTGGCGTTGATCATCGGCAGTCTTGAGGCGAGCACGTTCAGGGCAGGACGGCACAGGGCCGCAAGTCGTGCTGCTTCCACCATGTAGTCCTCCTTCTTCTCCTCCTCCTCCTCCTCCTCCTCCTCCTTCTCATCGCCATCACCATGATGGTTCTCTAACCGCAGGAATGGAGTGTGGGATATCTGTGTTGCCGTGGCCATCGTTGCCGAAACACACTTGAACTTTGGCTGTCGAGAACTTCAGAAGAAAAGTACTCCGTAGGCAGGACAGTCTTATGAGCGTCCTGGACTGGGGGAGAAGCATGGACTTATCTAAAGGATTGGTCGTGATCGTCAATGTGACCAGCTGATCTGCAAGACCATGCCTACTCCACACTGCAAGTTGCTCGTCCACGTAGCCCCTCTACCGGTAGATGCATCTGGAACCCTGCATCACTTGGCCGATGACTCAAAAGCTGAATAGCAACAATTGCTAGAAGCCTCGAGCGCATTCGGCTCCGCCCCCTGCCCCCCCCCCCCCCCCCCCCCCCGGTTGGGCGTTCTCAAACACTTAGTAGCTCTGACTCACATGTGCTGCGGATGCATCCATGCATTGATTAATTGATATCTCAGGAACGTTAGTGGATGTATTTCATGCTCTCCACTGATCACTTGAGTTGCCTTTTGGACAGAAAGGACCAAAACCGTCACCGTCATCAGGATGAATCATGAGAAAGGGGGACCTTGATGTCCCCCCCCCCCCAAGGCTCCAAACAAAATGTCAAGCGATCATGTAATGGCAGCCTGTGTAAGCACTCGAAGCATAGTAGACATCAAGGGCTCAGATGCCGTCCAGGTCGCCCCCAAGGTCGTCATCATCCAAATCGCCCTCCTGGATCTCCTTGGCCATCTCCCGCTCCCGCTCTCGTGCCTCCTGCGCGTTCTTGAGCTCCAGCCGATGCTGGTTCATCGGGAATCGCATAGCCTAGGGCTGTCAGGATCTATTGTCCAAAGAAAAGAAAGGCAAGGGAAGGAAAGGGAGAAAGAAGAAGAAAAAAAAAAAAAAAAGGCGGGGGGGGGGACAATCAAATGAGCAAAAGGATTGGAAGAATTCAACATACCTTGACACTCTCGTCGTGAAGCGCGAGACAGGCGCGGATCCTGTCGTGGAAGGCCTCGCTCGGTTCCCGGGTGGCGTAGACGTCGCCCACCTCCTTGCTCTTCATGAAGCCCTTCTCCCTGTCCAGGGTGGCCTCGATGACACCGTCCCGGATGGCCTTGGCGACGATGTACTCGGCCGACTCCTCGCTGCCGAGGTGGAGGCGGATGCAGATGTCGCGCAGGGAGATGCGAGAGTAGGACAGAGACATCATGCGGATTCCCGTCTTGATGACGTTCTGGCGGAGGCGCAGGATGAGGGTGTAGGTGCCGTCGCGGCGGAAGGCGTCTGCGTGGTCGGCGATGATGGTTTCGAAGTCCTCGAGGTTGCCGACGCGCACGGCGCGGACGAGCAGGAAGTAGGGCTGGAGCGAGTCCTCGAGGAGCGGCTGGCGGAAGGTGGCGCGGTCCGGGATGTCGCCCATGAGCAGCTCGACGACGAGCAGCAGCTTGGTGGCGGTCTGGGAGAAGCCGACGGCGCAGCTGCTGGAGGGGGCCTTGCGGGTGGCTGCTGTGAGATGCTCGTGCGCCTCGGTGTAGCGGAGCTGGATGGCGCGGATGCGTCCGAGATAGTACAGGAAGCGTGCGACCTGGTTGTTGACCGCGTTCTCGGGGAACTGGGTGTGCGAGACGAGCAGGTCGGCCTGCTTGATGTGCGACGTCAGCAGGTAGTTGCGGAGGAGCAGGACGATGACGGAGGCCTGGGTGTCGATGTCCTTGCGCAGGACGGCGGTGCGCAGGGCGGCGAGCAGGGTCGGGCGGATGGCGACGATGGGCGACTCGGACGAGGGCGGCAGGGGGGCGATCTGCTCGCAAAAGAGGGAGAAGTAGAAGTAGACCTTGGCGGAGAGCGAGTCGAGGGTGCGGCGGTTCAGGGTCTGCACGCGGTCGGCGAGGTACTTGGAGAACTCGGCGCCCTGCTGGTACTTCTTGGCGTCAAAGAGGTAGACCTGGATGAGGATGCCGAGGAACATGTCGATCTCGGGGATCACCTCCTTGGGCGCCTCCTTCTTGGCGCCGCCGTTGTTCTTGGCGGCGCCCTTGACCTCGCCGTCAATGTCCATCTCGGAGCCGGCGGCGCCGCGGGGGGGCGACACGTTCTCGCGGCCGATGGCGAGCAGGAGGGTCTTGGCGATGTTTCCAGAGGCCACGGTGGCGGGGAAGGTGTCGACAATGGCCTGGGCAATGATGTCTGGCGTCAGGCGCTTGCGGATCAGGGAGATGGATCGGAGGGCTCTCAGGGAGAATCTGGCGTCGAAGAGAGCGACCGCTCGGTCCAGCAGGGCGAAGTTGCTCTTGATGTCTGAATCATTTCGTCGAAGCGTCAGCAATTGATCCCAAGAGTCACTCCGGCGTGGACGGCAATTTTGCAGGCGAAGAGGGGGCACAGAAAGGGGGGGAAAGCAAGAGAGCTCTCGGGTTTGCTTACCGGTCACGGCCTGCACGGCCGGGTCGACCTGAGGCTCGCCGTCGTCGGGCTTGTCGCCGTCCATGGCCACATCGCCATCGTTATCCGTCCTCGCGGACTGCTTGGACTTGGTCGGGGGCACCACCACGGTCATGCTGTCGTCGGCGTTCCTCTTGTTCTTGGACTTGTCGCCGGCCTCTGCGTCCTTGTTCTTCCTCAGGCCGTTGTCGAGGGGCTCGTTGCCGTCACTGTGGGGCGTCTTGCCGGGCATGGCAGCAGCAGAAGCAGCAGGGCGGCAGTGGTGGTGATGGTGGTCGGTAGCTGGGGGGGCGGGAGGGAGGGGGGAAGTATCAAGTAGGTAGTTGATCGGATGGAGGGGAAGAGCGGCGGTGGTGATGGCGATCAAAGGGCCCGAGACGCGCGCTCCCTGCAAGAACGCAACGGGGTCAATGCCTTGGTGATATACTGAAGTAGAGTAGTAGTAGAAGTAGGAGGAGGAGGAGGAGAGATAGTACCTAGTAGTACTAATGGTGAGCACGAGCAAGAGGTGTGCTTGCCCCGCCGACTGCCAGGAAGCTCGAGAACCTACTCCGTAGTATGGGCAGCGAAGACCTTGACGAGGGCGAACGACGATGCCCCGAAAGTCCTGCGGCCTGGGATCGTCAGGCTTTGGAGATCAAACGTGTATGGGGGGGAATGGGCCGTGTTGAAAGGAGGCGACGAGGGATGGGAATGCGTTGCTGGCGATGGGTCGACGTCGGGAGGTTGCAAGAACTCGACGTCTCGAGCGAGATTCAACCTGGAGATCAAACGAGGTTCAAACGAGATCCGAGAAGTCGGGAGACGAGACGCTCACTCAGAGCCTGTACAGGTACATGTATCTCACAGCTCGATGGACTTTGTGTGTTGGCTGGTATACTTTGGGACGGCGGTGTTCTATATCGTATGATGAGGTAGCGGAAAGCGCCCTCCAATGTACAGACAAGCCATCACTACATCCAGCTCGAGCCGGCCAATCGCCGTCGAGCCCTCCGGAGCCGCCACTTCAGTCGGAGTGACGTTTGTCATCTGGTGCCTGCAAAGTCCCTGGACTTGGCGAGCACGCCTCGCAGCAGGTTGATCCTACGACCACCGGCACTTGAAGCAAGTATCTGTACTTTGTGCTTGCGCA
>NQYQ01000001.1:965546-978775 GCA_003055925.1 Escovopsis sp. Ae720 | reverse complement strand
TGTGCCTGCTGGGCCTGCTGTGCCTGCTGGACTTGCTGAGCCTGCTGAACTTGCTGTGCCTGTTGAAGCTGCTGAGCCTGTTGTGACTGCTGCGTTTGCTGTGCTGGGGATGCCTGCTGTGATGGCTGAGATGGCTGTATCTGTTGTGCTTGAGGTGCTGGTGATTGTTGTTGTTGTTGTTGCTGTTGCTGTTGCTGTTGCTGTTGCTGTTGCTGTTGCTGTTGCTGTTGCTGTTGCTGTTGCTGTTGCTGTTGCTGTTGCTGTTGCTGTTGCTGCTGTTGCTGCTGCTGATGCATATGTTGGGCAGCATTCTTTCTCGTTTGAATCTTGCCGATCAACATCGTAGAGAACTCGATGATCTTCGCCTTGGCTGCGACTTGATCTTGGCTGTTGTTCGGAGAGCCGTTCACCTTGGTCCACAGACCCCGCAGGCCTGCCTCGTATTTCGTCTTCTCCTCCTCACTGAGGTAAGGCAGGTGCTTGATCTGGCCGGGCTGGTACATGGGAGTTCGCTGTTGACCGGCCACGACCTGCTGCGCCTGAGGCTGGCCTTGGCCCTGAGGCTGGGCCTGGCCCAGCTGGGCGATCTGCGCTTGGGCGGGATTCATGTTGACGCGGTCGCAGTGGTCGTCGCTCTCGCGGTTGTGGTTGCCGTAGTCGTGGTCGAAGTCGAAGTCGAAGTCTCGGCCGTCGTGATGTCTCGAGAATCAAAAAGTCAAACCCTGCCCTTGGGCATCGCCTTAGTCGTCGCCTTGCCGTCGACACTCTATTCCTTTTTCCGAAGACGGGCGTTGTCGTGATCAAATAGTAGGTACTAAGGTAGGGAATGATGCGTACGGTTGGATCGCGGCGGGGGGGAGAGGTGGGAGGAAGGCGCGGGAAAGCAGGCGCGGGAATCCGTCGAAAACGAGCACCGGCGCTGGCGCAATGGGCTGCGCGGGCAGTGACCGGGAGCGGCGCGAATGAATTGCTCGCCTCGAAAACGACCTGGAGCGGGACGTGATGCAGTGGCGTCTGTCGATGAGCAGTGATGATGATGAGGAGAAGGAGGAGGAGGAGGAGGAGGAGAGACGCGTCCTCGCGCAGCAGCTCAAATAAGTCGCTTCACGTTCTGGCTTCACCTTTTCAGGAAGGAAGGAAGGAAGGTGCGGTGCAGGTGCAGGTGCAGGTGCAGATCGTCCGATCCACCACATTCAAGGCAAGTGCCGATCCAGGCGATTCTGGGCCGTCGCTGCCAATTTGAGACCTCGAAAGTGACCCGAGGTCAAGCTCAGGAAGCGGATATTCTGTCGGCCCGAGATCTACATTTGCTGACTCATCTAGGGCTTTAGGTAATCTCCAGTCTCGCGATGATCGTCGTCCGACCTCAAATCCCAACAACTTCTTCTGAACTTCCAGTCGTTCACGCACGAGGCCTCGTCAAGTTTGTACTTGGCTTGCTGCCCGGATGATGTCTCTTAGGAGTCCCGGGTCTCACAGAGCAACGTGCCGCGTGGCGACGACTGGCACAGAGACTGAGCTGGAGATCACACCGGAGTTGTCCCACTTGATGTCATTGGTGGTGCTCGGGCTGCCGTGGTCAAAGTGACAGATCCTGACCTTCTGAAACAGTTCCATCCACGATCGATCCATCCATCGATCCATCGATCCATCCATTCCTTGCCGATCAAACCATTCCAATTCGCAAGGCAGCCTTTGTCAACCCATCTCTTCCGCTCCTCGGAGCCACCAAGAGTCGGGACTGTCACCCATCCTACATCGGCTCGACAAACCCTTGCCGGGCATCCGATCATGACACAGAGAACAATGGATCCAGCTCCGGCACTTTTGGAGGATCTTGAACGTCCTTGGATTGCTGTGACTGATCCCTTCGCTCCTTTTGGTGATACGAGAACCACCCGCCCCCCCCTTCTCCCCTGCTTGGTCAATGGAGGGGGCCCCTATCCCTCCCTCGCATGGGTACTGGGCACAGCAGGCTGCCCGCGGTCTGTCGAGAAGGATCACAAGGCGTTCACCAGAGCGTGAGAATTGGAGTACAGATGATGAATGGATGAGTGGCGTGACACGGAGTGGAATATGCTGCCCCCCCCCCCTTCCCCGCTTCCCCCCTTCCCCCCTTCTCGTGCGATTGCCTTGCAGTGATTGACGCTGCTTGCCGATCCCCGGCGGAGAAGAAGTAGCATTCACATCCCTGGCATTCTGCTGCTCACCCTGTTCAACTTTTCTCAAACAAGCTCATTTGGGTCACCTTGGTGCATGGCCTGCATGAGACTCGCAGAAGGTGATTTCTCGGACGATCTCAACAATCACCAAGATATGTCTCAGCGCGTTCGAAGTCCTCAGTCGGAGTCACTCTGCCCCCCTGGCGAAGCAAGTCTCACGCTCAGCTCGAGCCTGTCCACTTCGTCGGGCTCGACACCTGGTCGCCGTGACATAAACATCACCGGCGTCGCGGAACCGGGGTCGGCAACTTCCACTCGAGATGCTCTACCTGCGTCTGGACGGTTTGGAAACAGGCGTCACTTCAGACCTAGCCCGGTGGAGCGTCTGACGGCCAGATCATCAGCCTCATCCCTGTCCTGGTCCGACGATGCCGAGGACTCGAGCTACAACGAGTCCGGCTCCGAAAGCGTCAGCGTCGTCAGCCAGTCGAACTCTCAGCCACGAACACCGGATATCCCGAGTCCGACGGCAAGCTTCCACTCCAGCGGGTCCGATGCAGACTCAGAACCTGACTCTACCTCGTCGGAAGCCGATCTTGGCGGCCGATACCATGGGAGGGCTGCTCTTGCTCCGTCAGGGGCGCCGCGGCCACGGCGAGTCTCGAGCACCACCGGAGCTCACGACCTGACCATCGAAGACATCGACCCCAGGGACTGCAGGTGGAGGGACCTGCAGGTCCTCCTGCCCACCGAGGTGGAATCGAGCCGCAGCAGGGCAGGATCCAAGACTCGGCAGAAAGAGCTGGAAGGGGGCGTGATGCGTCGTATGAGCAACCTGTGCTGCGACAGCGACGCATCTATGCCATCTAGGGCGGGTGCGAACCCGGACGAGGACGGGTTTCTCAGGAGACAGAAGGAGCTGAGACATATCCGGCGCATGAGCATGTCGAGCACCGTTGCGAAGCGATGCCACGACGAGGTGAGCGACCTGGATCACAGCAATAGCGGTCTCGATGTGGGCCAGGCGGGTTCGGGGGCTCGCTCCCACAAGAGGCCATGCAGGAGCAGCTTGCGGCGTGTTGAGGATGGGCTGGACGAGTCAAGTCTGATAGGGAGTCAGCTTCAGGAGTCAAGACAGAGCAGGGACCATATGGAAATGGATTGAGAGGGGATATGGAGAAGATATGAAGCCGTCCGTCACAACCCGTCTTAAACGGATATTCAATGCAAGCTTCCAAGCCCCATAATCCGTGATTCCAACAGCGAAGCAAAGAGAAATAGGAATTTGAGGAATTCAAATCGAAAGTGAAACACTGCTCGTCCTCTTGAAGCTGCTCTCAGGCGTGAGCTCGCGTCCCGGCGTTGCAGGTCCAGATCAAATCGGGATCAGATCGGCCGATCCGACCCGAGATAAGATACTCGATGCACGGAAGCATCACCCTCCAATGACCTGCATCATCCAACCTCAACCTCACCCTCAACCGCGAGCTGCATCAATACCTCCAATTCATCGACCAAGAAGCAAACCCCCCCCAGTGGAGAAGAGAATCAAATTCCAGGAAGATCGATACAATGTCCCTCCTCGACGCTCACCTCGAGCAGATCAAGATATCCTGCCAGGGCATCGACGCCCTCCCCTTCCCCCCACCACGCATCTTCACCAACGCCCTCCTCTCCACCCACGACATCACCGCCCTCATCCGGGACACCGAGCCCCACGAGCGCGCGCTTTTCTCCGTCCCGCCGCCCGCCCCACCCGCATCCTCCAAGCCCAAGCCCAAGCCCGCCCGGCACAGACCCAGCGACCCCCCCTCCGCGGGGACCGAGCACCACCACCACCACCATCACCAGCAGCAGCAGCAGCAGCGACGGCAGACCATCTTCAACGTCGCGTCCGGAGAAGTCACCGCCGGCCCGCCGACGCGCGCGCCGCGCAGGCACACGGCCGTCGCCGCGGTGCTCGGCGGCGAGATGCACGACCAGCTGCTCCTCCGCGGGGACGCCTCTGCCTCGCGCCACCGGCACCAAGACGACAGCGGCAGCGGTAGCGGTAGCGGCAGCCGCCCCCACAAAGGCGATGTCGACGTCGAGGTGCTGCTGCGCGGCGCGGAGAAGCTGTGCACCGT
This sequence comes from Escovopsis sp. Ae720, assembly GCA_003055925.1. Classification (NCBI taxonomy): domain Eukaryota; kingdom Fungi; phylum Ascomycota; class Sordariomycetes; order Hypocreales; family Hypocreaceae; genus Escovopsis; species Escovopsis sp. Ae720. Next base: position 974,487 of record NQYQ01000001.1, on the reverse strand, counting down.
GTATGAGCCGCCGGGCGCGCGGGAGCGGATCGCGGCGCTGCGGGCGAAGCTGCGCCATGGGGGGAACACGATGGCGTACTACGAGGCCAGGGTGGCGGAGCAGGCGGAGCAGCTGGCGGCGATGAACGCGGGGCGGATGGGCCGCGACGACGAGGAGCAGGAGGAGGAGGAGGGGGAGGAGGATGAGGGGGGCGAGGGGCAGGAGCTGGAGGATGCGGCGTGGACGGAGGAGGATCTGAGGAGGGAGGAGGAGGAGGCGAGGCTGATGGAGGTGAGGAAGAGGGAGCTGCAGATGAGGCTGAAGAGCATGCAGAAGGACCTGGGGGGGTTGAGGGATATGTAGGAGGGGCATTGGGGGTTCCGCGGCGCCGCGGAGGAGAGGGACCAATTTGTGGGATTTCCGAGCGTGGAGCGAGACGAATCATGAAGGGATTGGAAGCCTCAATGCGGAGTATACTGGCGAGGGATGAATCCCAAGGAAACTGGTGTCGAATCCTCCGGCTGTGCTCCCCACGCCGGATAGGGGTGACTGTTGTCAGCACGGGAGAACTCCTTGACACATTGTGCCACATCATTATATGGGTGGTCATCTCAATAATGGATTGACTTTGGATGAGGCGGTTCTCTCCAGGATAAAAGAGGACACCCTTGATCCCACGACATCCTCAGGAAGGATCAAGTGGCTGTGGTCTTCCGGTACCAATACAAAATGTCCCCCCCTTGAGGATCGAGGCGATCCTCTGCTGAAAAACAAGAACACAAAAAGGAATTGCTATATCAGGACATCATGTCCAACTCTAGTGTACATCGTCGTTATATTCGTCCAGAAGGGGTATCATCGAATGCTGCGTTCAGGAAGGAAACGAAGCACCAAAGAAAATAAAAAATAAAATAAAAGCAAGGGCAAGAGCGCTGAAAAGCAACCGGGAGAAGTATAGTCGGGCATATTAGCCGTCCAACAGACAAGCCTCGTAGTAGCTTGTCCATTGCGTATTTGACCTCTTATAAGTTAACACGAGGTCCCTCGTCGGCGATGGCGCGGCAGGTCCATCACGTTATTGATGGCGGGAGGGTCGAAGTCGGGTCTCCGCCTCCTCTCTTCGCGTCTCTGCCCGGGCCAAAATCGAGCGGAGGGCGCGTCTTGGGGCAGGACGGGTCTGCCTCTGCGTACTTCCTCGTCCCGGTCCGTGAACGACACTCTCCGGGCGGATCCTCTCTCTCGTCTGTAGTTGCTGTTGCTACGAAAGGCAGTGGCAGGCCCTCCGATGGTCTGGGGGATCGGATCGTACTGGACCATCCGGTCCCAGTCCTGGAGCCTGTTGCAGGGGCTCCTCAGCCACGAGGCCAGCTCGTGCAGGAACAGTTGTGCGTTGTCGCGGCCCAGGTAGTCGGCCAGCATGTCCTCGGCCTGCCCGGCGCTGCCCTTGATATCGACGGTCTTGAGCATCGCGACGATGAACTCGAGCAGGTACTCGGCATTGTGCTCCCTGAGGCGCTCGATGCTGTTGCCCCGCCCATGGTGGTGGTGCAAGGGTTGGAGTTGTGGCGGCCGACTGAGAGCTGCCGAGGGGGGGGAGCTTCGGGGCGGCTCGTCGTTTCGCGAAAGGAACGGGAAGACCTGGAGCTCGCGGCGCATCCACATCCGCGCGCGGGACACGAGCGCGGGGTCGCTGTTGAACATGGCGGGCGTGAAGTCGCGGAAGCGGGAGATGCCGTTCGTGCCGACGTGCTTGGAGAAGCGCCCGTATGCGTAGATGAGGGCGCGGCGCTGGATGGCCGCCTCGAGGAGCATGTCGTCCCGCTCCCAGCGCCGGTGCGGCGACGCTCGCGGGGGTCTCGCTGCGTGGAACTGCACTCGAGATCGGACCGAGCGGAAGAGGGAAGGGGGAGGTTGTCTGCGCCTGGGGCTTCTGGCTGGCTTCTTGGTGGGGTTGATGGGAGTCGTGACGCGGGCATGCTCGGGCCCGTGGTAGACCTCGACGGCATCGGCCTTGCAGAGCGGGCATTTCGGATTTTGGAGCAGCCAACTGAGGAGGCAGGCGTAGTCAAAGTTGGAGTGGAGGCAGGGGTTCAGCTCGCAGGGCTCGGTGATGGCATCGAGGCAGATGATGCAGCACTCGACGTCCTTGTCTTTGAACTTGAGCTCTTGGAGCGTCCCGAGAAGGACCTGGGATCTCAGGTCTTCGGCATCCATTTCATCATGATCCTGAACCTGCTTGGGTTCTTCTGGAGAGTGATCCATGGCTCTGGCGGGACAAGCCTAGGTATTTATGTCGGCTGTACCGTGAGTATGACGATGGCTGAAGGCGGGACGGCAATCCGCAGCAGTGTGCGGGGCGGTGACGATTGCCGATGACAAACAAGAAGGGCGATTTGACTTTGTCAGGCGTTGAAGAAACTTGATGAAAGGACTCGATGACGATAGAAGAGGAGAGAGTCGAGATTGTGAAGAAAGATAGAAGGAGAGGAGGAGGGGGGGAGAGGAGGAGAGGAAGAGGGAGAAGGAGAAGAGAGGATGTTGAAGAGAGGAAGAGACGAAGATGGCCGGTTCGTCGATGACGGCATGACTTCAATCAATCAATCGAGGTTCAAATTGATGATAGCACCGACCTGATATTGATGTACCTGCTGAATGCGCAATAGCAGCACCCATCATGCATGTATATCAATATCGCTTTCATTGATTATTCGATAGTGATCGGCTACCCTAGACAAGGGTAAAGTACCGGGACATACCTGTGGCGTCAGATGTCGTCCCTGGACCGCGATAGCGGACGGACGAGCCTCACATCAGAAGTACTTCCAATGTTGGGGGTACCTTTTTCTGGACAGTCTCCATATGCGCCGAGCAAGTACAGACTTTCTCTGGCTACCTGCAAAGGTCCACCCCCGCGTCACGCCGGTGCCTTGCATTGATCAATGGCAATGGACCCTCCCCAATCGGGCAAGAGCCTTTAATGGGTCCTCCGTACTCCGTACTTGCTGTCGCGTCGCCAACTTCTTGAAAATAAACCAGGAAAATAAATCAAGGATCATCAATACTAGACTCTACCTACCTACTTCCTACTCCGTAAGTCAACACCAAACCACGACGCGTCGGCGAGCTACCTACTACTGCCACTACTACTAACTGGAAAGACCAGACTCTACTACGACTACTACATCATTATGTCGGCGAGGAGCTGATGCTGCTACTACGAGTACTGCTACTAGGTACCTAATGCTAGCCTGGGTGCCCGTGCTTGTGCTTCGTACTAGGTACTACCACTACCTCTCCGTTCTTCCGAACAAGCCGCCTTGGTGAAAGGCCTCCATCACCTCCTCGACCAGAGCTTCCCCCTCCGCAGACCTACCTGACCATGGACGGCGACGACATCAAGAGCAACAACAACAAAAACAACAAGAACAACAGCGAGAGCAGCAAGAGCAGCAATGGAAGCGAGAGCAAGAACGCAAACGTGAGCGCGAACGCAAGCACAAAGCAGGAATATGAGGCGAGGGCACAGAAAGTCAGGCTCAGCCTGAAGCAATGGGAGGCCGACTTTGCCAAGTCTCATGGTGGCCGCAAGCCCAGCCGGGAGGACATCAAGAACAACCCGAGCATCGGTACGGTCACCCGCGTCATTCGTACGGGACGCCACTGCTCACTAACTACCTGAAAATGCCGCCAACAGCCCAGAAGTACAAGGACTACAACAGGCTCCGCGATGTCATCTCCGGCAAGGCCCCCGCCCCGGCGACCTCCTCCTCCTCCAGGAGAGAGGCCGGGTCCTCCACCAAACGCAAGCCCGACGCCCCATCGCCCGTCGAGACGCCGCTCAAGAAGTCGAAGCACTTCGCGACCCCGTCCAAGGGCCAGGCCCACGTCGACGGCAACGGCTTCATGCTCAGCCCGGCCGTGTCGAGGAAGCTCTTCAGCCCGGCGGCCATCACGTGTCTCGGCCCGACCCCCCAGCGCGACGGCAAAGTCCTCGGACTCTTCGACCTGCTCGTCGAGAAGGAGCTCGGCATCTCGCCCCATAAGCCCACGCCGCAGGGGCTCATCAGAGGAGGCGGAGTAGGATCAGGCTCTGGCTCTGGCTCTGGCACTGGCTCTGGTCAGAACACGCAGGCCACGCCTCGAAAGCGCAGAGGCAGCCAGGATGATACACAGGGGGCTAGGCTCGGCCAGACGCCATCGTCGAGCAGGAGGCGCGGGATCGGGACCGGGGCGGGGACGTTCGCGACGCCGCATAAGAAAAAGGACGGCGCGGAGCCAGGCACGCCGTCATCGGTCTCGAGACTCAACTTCGACACGCCCGCGTTCTTGAAAAGACAGAAAATGCCGACCCTAGACGAGAACGCCGCGTTCGACGCGCCCGCGCCGCTCAGGCTCCCGCGAAAGCCCTTCGCGCGCGGCCTAAGCGAGATCATCACAAGCCTGAGGAAGGTCGAGGATGAGCAGGCCGACGAGGACCTCGAGGCCCTCAGGGAAGCCATGAGCGGCGAGCTCGACCTCGGTACGTCCGTCCCGCAGAAAGCGCAGGCGCAAGCTACGGGGCCGACGACAAAGGACAAGGCGCGAGGGGCGGTGCAGCCGGCTATCCTGAAGCCAGATACAGACAGGCCGCAGTTGCTGGGCGGATTCGACGACGAGGGGCTATACGACAGCCCCGTGGAGGAGCAGGACGGCAGGCCGACGAGGGTCTACAAGAAGAAAGGACAGAAGAGGACGACGCGCAGGGTCAACATCAAGCCGACCCGCCACAAGCGGCCCGTCGGCGAAGCCGGAAGCGAGGATCAGGACGAATCAGGGGCAGAGGCAGAGCAACAGGAAGAGGAAGAGAGGGACTCGGGCGCCGAGGATGAGGAAGCCTCGGACCCGGACTTCGTGGACGACGACGGCGGCGACGACGACGACGACGCGCCCAAGAGGCACAAAGCCCGCATACCGGCCAAGTCTACTACTAAGCAGAAGGTGGAAAAGGAGGAGAAGGGGAAGGGAAAGGAGAAGGAGGAGGAGGAGGAGAAGGAGAAGGAAGGTCCCGTGAAGAAGGCGACGAGGAAGGTCAACGAGCTGGCGCACACCAACTTCCAGCGCCTCAAGCTGCGGAACCACGGCGCGAAGGGCGGGCCAGGGCACAACAGCCGGTTCCGCAGGAGGCGATGAGCATGAGCATGAGCATGAGCATACATTACCACCCCATACTACTTTCCTCGTGCATAAGAGCAGGCGATTGGGGCTTTTCTTTCTTCCTTTTCCGGGACCACCCCGCGCCATTGACAGGACCGCATCACGGCCAGCGAGCATCCCGCGGCGAATGTAAGAATGCACATACTCGACCGAGGACTCGGGTCCCTCGACGATTGAATTGAGACATGTACTACTCGTTTTTCGATCAGGGCACATGCCGAGGCTCAATGCCTTCGAGCCGGATGCGACCGTGTCAATGGATCATTGATCAATCCTCCGGAGTGAATCCCGCCCCATGCCCCCTTTGGCATCGGGGCTAACACGCTCGCTGCGATCCATTTGATCCATCAATACATTGTACCGTCCGGGCACGCTCCCGACACCAACCCCTGACCGGTTCCCGGCGCACGCCGACGGCATATTCGTACTCGTACTGTAAATAGGCTGAAGCAGAGGATCCATTTGTTCCTGGAGGCTGGAATCTTTCCAGAAGCTTTCGGCACGCGCTCCCTCGATCCCATCCATTGATCCATTGATCAATATATTTGATCCATCCATCTATGTGAAGCTCGGTCACGGCCGTCCAGTACTCGTATCCCGCGAATCCTCGCACCGGCCCCGTCCATGCAGGGATCCGACAGATCTCACCACAGATCCCCCGAGCCTCCATCAAATTGAATGTCTTCACCAGGCTCGTGCAGCGAAAAATCCACCCATGCATGTCCAACCCCTTCTAGAAGAGAAGAGAGAGAGGGAGAAAAAAAAAGAAGGCCCCCAGCCTTCTCGTCGATTCCAGAAAGCATCAGCTTGATCCATGACATGCTAATCTGCAGTCCCCGCCTCGTATCGTGAGACACCTCGGCCACGGCCAGATCCCAAACTCGACCGGATCATTAGTGCCTGTACGAGTGCATGCGAAGAGTCCCGACTGCACGGGCACGCCGCGATCTCACTTGGTACGAGTATGTACGCATGCAGATAGAGACTCAGACACGGATCCACGGACTGCAGGTATGTATGTATGTACGAGGACCAGTGCTCGAGATGGCTGGAGGACACTCGGATTCTGCATCGCATCGGACGAGGGTCTTCAAGGTGACCGGGGTCGGGGTCGGGAATGGCGAATGGCGAATGGATCTGCGACACCGTAAAGCAAAGCCTCGTGGAGAAGCAAGACGCACGGCTTGATCAGTCGCGGAAATGGAGCTCCCGTCTCCTTGCGTTCTGGCTTTGCTTTGCTTTCTTTGCTTTGCTTGTTTTGTTCCGCTCTCTGCTTCCTGATTTTTTTTTCCACCGGACCTCCTTCTCTTCTCTTGAACCCCTGGCGTCTCTTTGCTTCTCGTTCTCTGCCCTGTTTCATGCATTTCGAGAACACGAGAAGATGCCTACTAGCCCCAGCACTCGGTCCTGGGAATCCGAAACCCCTGCTGCATTCCGGCATATTTGCGTCTACATTCGGGGATGAAGATTTTCGGGGCGGGCCATCGGGAGCTCGGGAGCTCGCAAGGCAAGCTTCGGTTCATGCGCGTCCTGCCTATCCCGAGGTCGTCGTCGGGCTTTCGAGACCGCCCCTGTCTGTTTCAGGTGCTGGATGGGTTCTGCCAGTCCGCAAGAGGACCCTGGCCCCCGCGTGGCTCGCAATATTTCCTCTTTCGATACATGCCTTTCTGTCATGCCATGGATGTGGAGATCGAAATCCCGAAACGCATACTGGTGGCAGGTCCTGTGCTCGTACCCCGACTCGTACCCTGGGACGTCTGCAGGAACCGCCGCGGCCGCAGTCGGCTCAAGACCGAGCATGCCGGATCCAATCCTGTCAGCGGAATGCGGGAAGCCTCACGCGCAGGCACTCCTCCGTTCCTCGGCCGTTTTCTCGGCCGGTCGCCGAGGTTAGGTCTGTGTGGGTTTGTGAGAGGCAAAAGGGGGGGGAGGGGAGGATGAAGATGAAGATGCTGGGTCACCTTTGGGGAGGACCCCTGTTCTGATCACGACGGAGCCGCGTCCGCAATCCCGGGTGACGGATATCGAACCAGTGAGCAGGGATGGAGAAAATACGCCCCGTCACGAGACTGAGCTGGCCGGGCTGGCATGGGATTGCCTGTTTCGAGCATCAAACCAACTCGTTGCATCATGGACTCCGTGGTGGCACGTTGTGCCATGTGCTAACCCGCGTCTCCCATCCCTGGGGAATTCCAAGATGAGGAATATTCTTCGGGTTCTGGTCGAGGTGCGGACTCATGATTCTGGTACGGTAATGGGTACCCCGTCCCCGTCCCCGTCTCCGCCGCCGTCCCCATCCCCGGCCGTGTCCGTGCCCGTGACCGTCCAATCTCTCTCTGGACAAGGTCCAATATCGGGAGCCAAAGACGGGTGTTGCAGGAAAGCCAAGTCCGCGACGACGAATCGGCATCGTGCATTTGTAATGCAGCCGGTTTGAGGCAGCAAGGCAAATGAGATGCTCCCAGGCTCGTTGTTGTAGTAAGTCGCCAGACAGCAAACAATATGCCACCTTCGTCATCGTGGCCGCTGGAAAAGGGTGAGAATCCGACGAGAATTTTCATCGGTTCTCTCCGATTAGTCGAGGATGTCTTTTCTCGCCCACCTTTTTCCCCCTTCGTGTCTCTCACACAGGCGTGCTGGAGTTTCTGAACATCTTGTGCTGGTCGTCAACAGACACACTTGGCATTCATCAAGCGCGCAATGGCAGGCCGGTCCTGTAGTCTTGGCCTCGAAGCCGCGGTGGACAATCTCGAGTGACACGGACATGCCCCCCAACAGCGAGGGCGGTTTCGCATTCGCCAGGCTCGGCACGGTGTGGTGTGCGCGCTCTCATCCCGGTGGGACAGTGGTGGGCGCAGCAGAGGAGAGGGTCCATTGTTCTCTGTGGTGGTGATCCGTCGTCACCATGCCATCCCGAAGCCACTGACCACGTGGTTGACACAAATAGGGCGAGCAGGACAGGGCGAGGTCGACGCTCTCCTGATGTCGGTGAATGCGCTCTCTCGGGGCATCGAGCATGTCTGTCGACGTGAATGTTTCGACGTATCAATGGTGCCGGTATGTATGTACTCGCAGCTGTACTCGTACATACAAGTGCAGATGCATGCCTGCCCTGATCATACCTGCAGGCGCAAAGCTGAGATGGAGCATGGAGCATGGAGCATGAAGCACTCGCACCAATCACCGGGACCTGACCGCGCTGGAGTAATTAGCCGTGATCCCCTCTGAGGAAGCTATTTTGAGGGTAGTTTTGAAGCAGGAAAAAAAGGGCAAGAAAAAGAAAAGTCCCAACTTAGAGAGAGGCCCATTCATACCGGTTGCATGAGAATCAAGCAAGAAAAGGGCCCGGACCGCAACCCGGCAGCTCGAGTCAGGCCATTAATGACATGACACTTCACCCTTGGCAGAGGAGTGTGCAAACTCCAGCCCCATGGCCGCCAGATACCACCCGCCCGAGGCAGGGAGGAAAATGGAAACGGAGGAATAAGAGACAAACACGGATTCTCGAGGCTGGCAGGGAGGATGGATGGGTCAGGCTCTTGGCCTGCTGTCGCTTGTGTGAGTCGCTTTGGGCTGTGAAGGATGGCTGGTGGCTGATGATGGCATCGGCATCGAGGAGCAGAGAGCAGAGGCACCAAGTCGGAGAAGCAGGGCAGTGGCAGCTGGCAGCTGGCACGAGTGCGAGCCCAACTCACAGTCACGGGAGCCCTCTCACGACGGCGGGCTCGGGCGATGAAGCGAAGGCACGTCGGCAGAGCTTCTTAGTAG
>NQYQ01000001.1:943721-957314 GCA_003055925.1 Escovopsis sp. Ae720 | reverse complement strand
CCGCCTTCTTCTTGCTCTTTCTTTTTCCTTGGTGGGGGGGGGGGGGGGGCAGGAGAAGCCTCGCACTGCTGCCCGCGCCCCAGCGACGTTTTATCTCCTATTTCTATTTTAGTAGTAGTCCACACTAGCATAGCATTGGCGTTGAGGGCCTCCTTTTCTGGGGGGGGATGGGCCCTGTGGGAAATGATAATACGGTCGTTGGCCTTTATTAAATTTTTACGTCTGTTCCCTTGAGTAAACTTTCGCGTCTGTGACGTTTTCTTTTCGGTGGTGCACAGGATACCGTGGGGGGGTCTGGTTGACGTGGACGCTGTTTCGATGAGTAGTAGGTAAATGAAAGAATGGGAAGATAGATGACAACATCGATGACCTTTTTTAAGAATGTAAGGGATGCCGTTCACGTACTCATAGCGCTCTGCTTTGGGATTTTGTTTTTTCTTCTGCACGGAAGGGGCTCTTCTGCACAGCAGGGTTGAGAAGAAGTCCTCTGCAGCAAGGGATAAATTCTACACCTTGTGCATTCTGTAAGCTGTAGGATGCCTCGAGCTAGATACATGTGATCTTCTTCCTCTTCCTCGTCTTCCTTCTTTTTTTTTTCAAAACCCTGTTACCCGAATTCGTGTCCTGCGTCGTTTGGGGCCCTAGGCAGCCACAGAAGTATACTTGTTCGCCTCCTTTTGTTCCGTGCGGCAAACCGGCGAGGGACATCGCCTGGCGGTTTTTGTGTGGGTTTGAAATTGTTTGGGAGAGAGAACAGGGAGGGAAAAGGCGGCACAGCGGATGATGGAGCTCGATGGGGGGGAAGAGATGAGTACAGTTGTATGCCGCGGTGGATGATTATTTGTAAAAGTCGAACTTGTTGTCCTCGCTTGTGCCCTTGACCTGGCTCGAGTAGGCGTCCTCGAGATCGCTCTGGATGATGTTGTACCTGTTCTTGCGGACGGCGCGCAGGCCTGCCTCCTGCATGATGGCGGCGATGACGGCGCCGGAGAGGGGGTCGTTGCGGACGATGAGGCTGTCGAGGTCGACCTCGGGGGCGAGGCTCATCTTGCCCGCGATGGTGCTGAAGATGAGGCGGCGCTCGCGGCGGTCCCTGAGGGAGGGGAACTCGATCTTGCGGTCGAGGCGGCCGGGGCGGAGGAGGGCGGGGTCGAGGGTGTCTGCGCGGTTGGTGGCCATGATGACCTTTACGTTGGAGGTCTGGTCGAATCCGTCCATCTGGTTGAGGAGCTCTAGGAGGATTCGCTGGACCTCTCTGTCGGCGCCGGTCTGGGCGTCGAAGCGCTTCGTGGCGATGGCGTCGATCTCGTCGATGAAGATGATGGCGGGGGAGTTCTCGCGGGCCATGCGGAATACGTCGCGGACCATGCGGGGGCCCTCGCCGAGGTACTTCTGGACGAACTCGGAGCCGACGACGCGGATGAAGCTGGCGGTGGTGGAGTTTGCGACGGCCTTGACGAGCATGGTCTTGCCGGTGCCGGGGGGCCCGTAGAGCAGGACGCCGCGGGGCGGGTCGATGCCGATCTGCTTGTAGAGGTCGAAGTGGGTGAGGGGCAGCTCGACGGCCTCGCGGATCTCCTGCTTCTGCATGTCGAGGCCGCCGACGTCGGCGTAGGTGACGTCGGGCTTCTCGTCGGCGCCGAGCATGGCGATGGAGGAGTCGGCTTCGGGGGGGAGGATGTCGACGAGGGCGTTGGAGTGCCGGTGGAGGGCGACCGAGGACGAGGGCTTGAGCTTCTCGCGGTCGAGGGTCGAGAGGATGCGCACGACGTAGTTGGAGCCGGTGCTGGACTGCACGATGCCCGTGCTAAGGGGGGAGCGATGGCTTGTCAGCGTCTGATGCAAACGAGGCAAACATGGATGTAGAAGAAACAAAAGAAGGGCAGGGAAGGCCTACTTCTGGTCTATGGCCTCCATGAACTGGCCGATGACGAGCGGTACGCTCTGGATGCGCTTGATCTCCTCCTGGGCTCGGACGAGCTCGCGCTTCAGACTCCTGCGACGGCGCGTGAGCTAGGTCCCCGGCCGGGCAACGGTATTCAAGGCCAAGGCAATTGATGCCGCTGGGGGAAAGTGGGCAACGAACCTCTGCTCATCTTTGATGTACTCCTCTTGCAACTGGATATACCTGCACGGGTCCGGAGTCAGTAGGGAGCGAAGCGGGATGGAACAGGCCCGGGGGGCGAAGGGGGGGAGGGAGAGAGGGAGAGAGGGGATGTTTCCGTACTCCACTTGTCTCTGGAGCTTCTTCAGGTTGGCATAGTCGTCCTCGCCGTTGGTCGACAGGCCCTCGAAGTTGTCGATGGTGGGAATGGCCGAGGGCGCGGCCTTCTTGCTGAGCGGCTGGAAGCTGGACTGGGCCTCTACCGCGACGTCGCCCATCTTGACTGCTGACCGGGGGGAGGATCTCGCTTTGTGGGGTGTGAGAGGGATTGCGGGATGTCCGGGTCGGGGCGGCGGGGGAAATGCAATGGGTTCTGGAGGCGGGTTGTGTGATGGGTGATGGTCTGGAGACGCTGCTGCTTTTCGAAGTCGCAGAGGTTTGCGCAACCAAGGTTTGAATGGATGATCTAATGATGTGATGATCTGATGATTGTCTCAATCAACGTGCTCCATGGCAAGAGGCAAAGCTAGGCGACAGCGCACCGACGCAGCCCCGGCCGGGTCGTTCTCCTTTGCCGGTGGCTGACTAAGTCACCCATTGGGTTGTTCGACTGTTTGTCGATTACGTCACGTGATATCTCCGCAATGGAAGTACCTAGAGATACGGAGTGGCGATAAGATTGATCGATTTGAGATAAGATTGGTCGATTTGCCCCAATGCGATGACGAGATGTCCATAGTACTCCGTACTTAGTACGGAGTAGGTACTCCGTACTTGTAGTAAGTTGCGGATGGCAACCCTAACCCTGGCCAGATGCCGTGTCTTCAAGAGTGCTCCGTACTACGGAGTACTACTATCATGTTGTCTAATGGCCTTGAGGCTGCGACTTGGCTCGCCTCGGCTCTCGTTCATGTTCAATACAGTACTCCGTATTCATACCGACTGGTAGAGCCTGACCTCGAAAGGCCATTGTTTCCGGGAGCACAGATTCCGTGATGCTGCTGACTCCATTGGCGTTTGCCACAATTGCTCAAGGCGGCCAGCTGCAGGCGTGTGATTGGCCGAGCCCGACCCCGGGCATTGTGGGGGGACGAGACGACGCTACCGGGTTACCTTGATGTACGAGTACTCGTTCATACCGGTAGTACTAATGGACATGGACATGGACATGGACATGGACATGGACATGGACATGGACATGGAAGTCTTCAAGTTCTCCTGCACGATACGAGTTGTCCCGCCCAGCTCGAAGCCGGACGCCCTCTTGGTGCTCTCCTCCACTACTCCGTACGCGTACGAGTACTCCGTTTGTATGTATCAATGCTGAGTGCGCGCCGAGGAAGACGGGTTATCGGTGAATCAGAATCGTCCGTGGCCCGGATGGGTGTGGAGGACTCCCAAGCCGGCAATCTACATGTACCGGTATGCAAGGCCAGCGCAAGCCATTGCCCAAGGCTTAGCTGGGCTGGGCGTGGCGGGCAGCCCGATGGGAAACGAGTGGCCACGGCAGATGGAGGGGATCGATGGCGGAGGGTTGGCGGAGGGATGGCAGAGAGTGGGTGGCCTGGCTGAGCCTACTACCTGTACGGAGTACTCCGTAGTAGCCACAAAGTCTCTTTGCACGTCAAAAGCCTCCAATTGGCAGTGGAGGGCGCGATGATGCATCCCTCATCCCCATCATCTGTTCCGATCCATCCATACGGAGTAGATTGATCAAAATTCATTCAATCCATCCATCCATCCATTCATTCATTCAATCAATCCTGGATTGATCCATCCACCTTCTCGCAGGCAGCAGCAACGGCCATGATGGGGGGGGGGAATACAGTACATGGAAGTCTGTGCACTGTGTTGCGCACCCCCTTGTCGCAATGTTCCATGTGCTTGAGACGGTAGCAATGACTGTGTGAGACTGTCCTCGTTCGTACTGTACAACGCCCAGCCCAACCTCAACCAGATCTTTCCATCCATCCACCCATCATCGGCCTCCCAGAGCAGCGCCCTCTGTAGCCGCACCCTCGGAGTGCAGCCACAGGGGAGTTCGCCCCTGAAAGAAGCTCGAGCACTTACAGTGTCCAGCTGTTATTGATGCTGCAGGTGCTGCACGGGTCTTTGTCTCCCCCCCCCCCCCTGCAGGGTAGCTCGGCGCTGCACCTTGATATGTATGTAGCACCATTGATTGACTCACGCGTGCATTCAATGCTGGAACTGGATGGATTGATCGATGGCACCTTGAGGGAACCTGCCATTGCTTGCTTGCTTGCTTGATGGATTGGATGGATCAATTAATGAATCAACCGGGCGACGGGCAAGTTGCCTCTTCCTCTTTCTCCTCTCTCTTCATCTTCACTCTCCCTCTTCCTGTGACTCAACTGCACCAATCCATCATCTGTGAGCTCTTCCGTTGTTCGGATCTCGCCTCTCACCTTTGTCTCCTCTATCCAATCCACTTCTCGGTTCATCTCGTGCTTGCATCCTCGAATCCTCCGCTCCCATCATCCCAACTCCCCCTCCAACCTCCAACCAACTCCCTCCATCAACTCGATGCTCAACCGCCCGCCTGCGACCGCCACCTGCGACCACCACGACCACGACCACGACCACGACCCAAGCCTTTGATCGTCATCGGCAGCCATCACGACGACGACGACGACGACGAGCGGCACCGACAACGGCGTCTCCCACCTGCTATCCCCGTGCCCGCCAGTCCACCTCGACGACTTGAAACCCAAACCTTCAAACACCCACCCACTCACTCGAACGCTCTCCGTCCCTCTGCGCCTTGACTCTACGATCCTCTGCTCCGATCTCCTCACTTTCCGGTGCTCGTGTCATCAATACATCGACATATAGATGTACACCCGGATAGATCTCTCACCTCTCGGCAATCCTCAATCCTCTGACACCCTCTGAAGCATTCACCCGCCAACGCTCCCTCCGACATCTTAGCCGACCCGCCGACCATCCTCCACCGATCATCACCTTCCAGCTCGCCGTTGTCATTACTGCCACCGATCATCTTTCGGTCCCGCGAATCTTTGATCTCACCTCGTCTTGCCTCCGCCTGGCTTAGCCGAAGCTTTGCTCCCCTTCCCATCATTCGCCATCGCCATCGCCATCGCCATCGCCATCGCCATCGCCATCGCCAGTCCACCAGCCATGTCCTCCTCCATCAAGATACCGACCGGCTCGTCCAAGGCGGGCCACCATCGCCACGCCTCCAAGGCTGCCGAGAGCTCGTCCGGCAGCTCCTACTCCAGCTCCTCGTCCTGCGAATCTCCCTCCGCACCGTCCTCCTCGTCATCCTCGAACGGCAAGCAGAAGAACGAGGACTCACCCACTCGCCGCCCACGACTGTTGAGTGAGCGCCCTCCAAACCGACCCCCCCTTCCCTCCTCTCCCCCCGCCCTTCTCCCTTGAGAGCTTGCGCTTGCGTTTGCCCCATCCCTTGCGAGCCAGGAGACAGCCATCGGACCCCCTACCGGATGCTTTGTTTGACCTGCGTTTGTGCTGACACCATGGTTGCCACAGGCTCGGCGCTATCCAAAGAAGAGTGCACGGTCATCAACATTGGGTCTCCGGATGGCCCTCCCCGATTGGTGTGTGATGCCTCCCTTATACCGCAGAGCATGCCATGCGTTGCGTTGGTGATGGCCTCGCTTTGGAGGGCTGTACTTGTATGGTTGATTGCTGACCAAGCTCTAGATCTCCTACCTGTCTTCTAGCCAGGGCTTTATCTGGAATCCTGGTAAGTGGTCTCATGGCGCTTGCCCGGAATCATGCTTCCTACCCCGGCAGACCGATCCATATGCCGAGATTATTGGAGATGAAAAGCCGAGGACGATCGCTGACTGCCCTCAACAGAAATCTTCCTCCCATCCTACGTCGACTGCGACTACGTCCCTCTAGAGAACCGGCGCGATCCCGTCCACGAGATCTACTTGACCGACGAGGAAGTCCGAAAGATGTTCCCGGAATAGGACCATCGCTTCACCATGTCCGATCGACCACGCATCTTCGGTTAATAGACCGACTCTCAACACCTTCAGCTTGACGCAGAGAACGACTCTTTCACGATGAACACACTTTATTTTTATTTTATTCTAAACACACCACGGCGTCTTTTGGTCAACCTGCGAGCTCAATATCCCCTTATCACCATTATGTCTTTTTATGTCTATCCTTTCCTTTCCTTTTGTCTCCCTGGTATCATCACTCGCGAAGGACTGTTTCGGGACGGACGGATCATCTACTTGACGTTGTTTGGCAAGGAGTACACGGACAGCAAGGTCTCGGGAAATCGTTGGGCTCATGTTCTTGTTGATTGACGGCGTTACTACGATTTTGGCTTTCGCTTTGTATTGCTTTTCTCGGGAGGAAGGGCGGCACACCGTGGACGGTGATTGATCTTTCATCGGGGGCGGTCTGGCGATACCTACGTTTGTTCTGGTTGGAAGTCTGGGACTCCACGATCGCGCTCGGTCTTTGGTCTTTGGTCTCTGGTTTTTGTGTCTACTATCTTTTACTGTTTATCTATTCCCCATACATGTTTTATCAGAAGTCCCGCCGGCCTGAAGGGCAAATCCTCTGGGCTTTGAAATCTGGTCCTTGCCCCCCCCCCCCCTTGATCTATGTCCGGAGGTCCCTCGACCCCTTGATCCTCGAGCGTACCGGTGGCCTTGCCCCTGTCCGATCCGTTAATACGTCGTTCGCGTGAGCAATCGTCACGGGCCCACGCTCGAATATCCCTCACGGCTTCGACGCACACACATACCCAAATGCAAAGATACTCGTATTTCGATATTGTAGGCGGTTTACGAGTACTCCCCTGTAGACGGCCGGTCTGTCGCCGTGTGACGCATCAGCCCCGGACGACCTCGACTTGTCTTGGCCCCGTACTGGTCCCCCCGCGGGGCAGGCATCCGGGGGGCAAAGTGGCACCGGCTCGGTCATGGGCTCGAGGGTCCATGACTCCATAGCCAGTACTCGTACTCCGTACCCGCACGAGTACTCGTACCCCGTAATCCATCTGGGGGCGCCGACGTGGAGAAGCGCCCGGGATAGGCGCGCATGGGCAGGGGTTGCTTCAGGCACCCCGCAAAACGGTCCGGGGGTCAGACGTGAGGCCTGTATCCGGGATGTACGAGTACCGGTACGAGTACCCCTACATTTTGAATTCGTACTCATGCTGGTACACCCAGATCTTCATGCATGCTACGGAGTACTACTCTGTGCATTCAGGTTGGTACTCGTACTCGTACCGGTATGTATGAGGACATGTCCATTCTTGATGCTCTCCACGTTCCCCCTCCGCGGGGCTGCTGCGGATGTGCCCCCCAGCGTCCGTGGTTGAGTACTCGTACTCGTACCCGTATGGATCTCTAGCATGCCACGTCTCTGGAGTGGATTTGAGTGCGGGTGGGCTTGGTGAACATTGAGAAGCTGGATACCTCTACAGGAAATGCTGAGGTGGCGCTGCCTTTGTTCACTCTGTCCAAGGGCTCGACTCTTAAGGCGGGCCGGGGGAGGAGGATCTGAGCACCCATGATGAGCACATCAGTGTGAGAGAGGACCTGTGAATGGGAGGTCCTGATCCGGAGGACAGACAAAGGTAGGAAGGCCATCACCGCCGTGCTTGGTTGGAGTAGAAATGATGATCACACCTAGATCCTTGTATCCGTACCCGGATCATGCATATATCCGAGCACAACTGCTTATCCGAGTCATCAATTCCATCTATTGAGATATGTAAATATCAGAAATGCTTACTAAGACAAAGACGATTCGACGCCCAGGTGCCTCCGCGCAAAGACGATCCAAACGCTCCAGCTCAACCACCCACCAGCTCGTCGCATCCGGGCCTCATCCATCCATTCCAATCCAATCCCACCGCACCGGCGCGCGCATCCGTCTCCAGCCCTCCGACCCGGACGAGGCCGTGAAGCCGAGCAACCCAGCGAACCACCCCCCCCCCCCCGCCATGGCGACGTGACGACCATCATACATGTAGACTCGGAGCACACGGGAAAAACCAAACAAACAAACAAAACGATAAAAAAGAAGAAAGAGGGTAAAAGTAAACAAAGGGGGGGGAAAGAGAAGGATCAAGGACAATGGACCCAGACTCGGGCGTCTCCGAGGTCCAGCGCCGCATCGAGCTCCAGAGCCCAGAGGACCTCGCGTACCTCATCGCCAACGTGCGCGACGCCGCCGCCGCCCGGCTCGACGAGGCGTTCCCGCCGGTCGAGGGCGCCGCGGGCGAGGGGGACGAGCTGCGCGCCCAGATCCAGGCTCTCGTCGCAGAGGTAAGCGCACTCTCCCCTTTGACTGATACCCCCTCCGTCCCTTGTGACCCTCAGTTTCCTTTCCAGTTGCTGTTGCTCTTGCTGGTTTGCAGTGTTCTTCTTCCGCTCATGAGGTTCTCTCGCACAGTACATCGAGAGGACGTTCTCGCTCGCCGCCCCGAACCTCACCATCAACGGCCTCCCCGTCGACCCGGCACCCTTCCTCGCGGCCGCCACCTCCAGCGGTACAGCGGCACCCCCGCCGCCCGCCGCGTCCTACGAGCCCTTCGACCCGCGCAAGCGCGCCGCCGTCGCGGCCCTCATCACCCAGGAGGAGCGGCTGCTCGAGGACGTCGCGGCCCTGAAGCGCGCCGTGCCGGGAAAAGCGGCCGCGGAGCACGCGGAGCGCGTGCGCGCGGGCATGCGGCAGGACGAGGAGGACCTGCGGGCGCGCGTGGAGCGGGACGCCGCCGGGGGTGCGGGGCTCGCGGGGCTCGCGGTGCGCGGGCTCGAGAGGCAGGGGGGCGTCGAGGCCGGGTTTAGGGATGCGGCGATGGGGCTGGGCCGGTTGAAGAGGGATATGCCCGCGGCGGTGGCGAAGATGGAGAGGGCGAGGCTGGCGGGGGAGTATGTCGTGGCCAAGGGCCGGCAGTGACGGCAGTGGTGCCCAGGGTGACGATGGGCGTCCCCCCTCCCCCCCTTTTGTTTTTTTCCCCCGGTTTTTCTTTTGGTTTTCTCTGCTTCTCGACGGCTTGGGTTTGACCCATGGGCTGGGCTCAGTTTGAATGGCGCTTGGGATGTTTGGCATGGGACGTATGGTACTTTTCCACTTTTGGAGTTCGCACGCATATACATACTTTGGCCCTCGTGCCTGGAGAGCCGGGCGAGCATTGAACGAACACGCGACTCGAATCGATTTGCTCTGAGGCTTTCGAGTCATACTACGCTTCCATTGACGGATGCTTTTCAGCCAGAACTACAACAGCAGAGTCTGGTCACGGGGGGAGGATTGGGCGAAGAGCGGCCTCACACGCACACAAGAAAGCCAATGGTCCGAAGCGGTATACACGGTCATATTGGAATGTATAGATGATTTGTGTACACAAAACCAAAACAGATAGGTAAAAGTGTGTAGTTTGAAAAAGATTCCCTCAAGATAGACATCAAAGGCTCCCCCCAAAGGCTCTCCAGAACCCAGGGTCGCGCCACTGTGGTTGCTCGTGCCGTTTTGTGTATTTCAGGCTCGATGGCTCCGCTTTCTAACTTGCAGATTAAGACAAGAAAATAGTTGTGTGTGCGTGTGCTCCATCGACCACGCCCCCCTGCCAACACCCCCCAATGCTTGTGGAATCGTATCAGTCGAAAATGTACTCTTTCTTTTCTTTTTTGGATGTGGCGCGCTCGCGCAGCGTCCGTTCAGCTTTCCGCGTGTGTCTATCGTCTATGCCGTGGCGACCTCCTCGGTCACGGCCTCGCCGATCGGGGCGGCGTGGGACTTGAGCGCGGAGGAGTCGTCGGCGGCGACGGCGACGCCGTCCCTCTTCTCCCACTTGGGGGGGCGGGCCCACTGGGGGTCGTGCCAGGGCCCGGCGTCGCTGTTCTCGCAGCCGCCGGCGCACTCGCAGGTGCCGCCGAAGGTCTTGGGCAGGTTCTCGGGGGCGATCTGCGCGAGCAGCTCCTTCTGGTAGCTCGAGCCGAGGACCTTGATCTTGCTGACGGTGACGGGGTCGAGCCAGCCGGAGACGACGGCCCAGACGGCGGAGAAGCCCCAGGGGGTGTTGATGAGGTAGAGCTTTCCGAGGCGCTCCGGGTAGTAGTTCTGGGAGATGACGGAGGCCTTCTTGACGTAGCCGTAGACCTGGGAGGCCTTGCTGATCCCGACGCCCTTGAAGTCCATGATCGTGCAGCAGGTCTCGAGGAGGTGGCCGGCCTGGCGGGAGCAGGAGGGGAGGCGGGGGTCCGCCACGCGCTCGTACTCGACGGCGAGGTTGTTCAGCATGCGCTCCTCGGAGCTGATCTTGTCCATGCTGGCCAGGTCGATGCCGCCGAGGCGCTCGATGTAGATGGGGCGGCCGTCCTGTGACACACCCGTGTTAGGCACCACATTTAACACCAACAACGCCATCATCGTCGTGTCCGTTCAAGGCGTGACGGGTATCCTCCTCACCTTGTCAGTCTTGTGGTAGAATTGCTGGTAGTATTTTTGCATCGCCTCCTTCTCGGGGTAGTCCCAAGTGGGCAGGATCTCGTCGAGCTTGATGTCCTTTCGCCAGTTCTCGAAGTCGACGAACCTAGAGGGGAGGAGGGGGCACAACGGTCAGACTCTTGGATGCCATTTTGGGACGAAAAGCAGCGGTGGCTTGCATCGCGGGTAGGGGGAGATGGATGGGCAGGGTTTCGGGTCGGTCTCTTACATCTTTTTGGCATCGGCGACAACCCACTTGCGCGCTCGCAGGAACCGCAACTAGAAGATCCCCTTGCATCAGCAATGCCGGCCTGAATCAGACCAAACGAATTTGGTCTTTTTTTTGGGGGGGGAGGGGGGGTTTACTCACCAAGGTCAGGGTGTCTAGGCGCTCGGAGTAGCCCTCCGACTCGAGCATCAACCGCAGCTGCTCGACGCTGGCGGCCTGGACCTCGTCGATGTTGCCATAGTGGCCGGGCTGGGGGTCCTTTGGCGTGACGGGGAAGTCGTAGTTGTCGTACTTTTCGGAGAGCTGCAATGTGGTAGCCATGGCGGGCGGGTGTGACGGAGGTGTGTGGTCGTGGTGGGCGAGCGAGAAGAGGCCAGCGAAAGTGGGTGATTAGGCAGAGGGGAAGGGAATCGAGAAAGAAGAAGAAGAAGAGGAGGAGGAGGAGGAAGAGGAGGAGGATGAAGGGGAAGAAGAGAGCCGCAACCGAAGCAGAAGAAGCAAAGGTGGACGAGACACACAGGTAGAGCAGAGAAGCGAGGAGGAAGGGTTGTTTGGAGTAGAAGATGTACAGCGTCGGGTGGCCTCGAGGGAAATAGGTGTGGATTGTATTGACGAGTAAGGAGTACGAGTACTAGGTAGAGTAGGAGGAGAATAAGGGGTTGGGAAGATTGAGGGGATCGAATGATCGAATGGATCAATGGATGTATTGATGGATTAATCAAATGGATGATTTGGATCCGGAGTTTTGTCAAGTTGTCACGTCGTCCAGCCGTCAAAAGTATACCTCAATGTATGAATGTACCCGGGCTCGTACTCGTACCGGCACCAAAATGGATCAATGGCGCCTGCAAGTGGGCAGAGCGGCGGCGGATTCCCCTGGACGATGAAGCCGAGATTGGGATGGACAAGGCGCTGGCCTGGCAGGGCGCGGCTGACGGTACCTGCGGTGGTGGTGGCATCTGCTGCGTCGGGTGAGGTATCTTTTCAGGTGTGGCTGCACGGGGGCTGATGCCAGGTCCACCAACTCGCAGCGGTATGAGATACCCTAGAGGGCTAGGGGGTTAGGGCCACTATGTACTAGAGGCACGCGGCACAGTCTGAGTAGTCCATCAATCCATCAATCCATTGTCCTCTCATTTTGCTGTACAAGTACTCGGCACTAACATGATACCAGTAAGAGATCAGATCAAAAAAAAAAAAAAAAAAAAAAAAAAAAGGTCGGAACACTGACCGCTCTCGGGCGTCACTCACCGTTCAGACAACTCGCTCTACGGAGTTTACGTCCCGTGAAAGTCCTGTGAAACGGGCGGGCTAATGGAGGGCGGTGCTGCGCCGCGGCTTACGAGTACGAGTACGAGTAGCTGAGAAACGTCCGGGCCATTGAAGTCGGATCTACAGTATGGATCACGGGCGCATCAACCGCACTGTCCGAGTACACGCGCGGATACAGTGTCAATGGATCCGCATGGCGATCCCACTTCGATCAATGGATGGATGGATGGACTAATCGATCCAATCGAGGCGGCGTCTGTTGCCAGGTGGCCCAACCGGTGGATGCTCATTCCATCATTCCTCGTACTCCGTACTGGCACTGTTCCGCGTACAGGTAAGGTACGGAGTACTACTAACAGGTTGCTGGAGCCTCATGTGCGACATCAGGTGCAGCTACACGTGCTGATAAGAAAGGCCAAACAGGGAAGCCGCGAATGGCCCATCCCGCTTATCGGCATGGATTGGCCATCGAAATTCGAATTGTTGGAGAGACCCAAACCGGGGGGGATCATGGATCAACTTGATCAATTGGGTTGCCGGATCATGGATGCACCACCATTGCATATGCAGCTCATGCATCGTGCAGCGGCCCTCTCCCCGATATAATAAATTCTTTCTTCCCTCCCTTTCAAACGGTTCCATTGCTACCGCGGGGCAACTGATACCCATCGAATCCGCTGGACGGGGCGGGGACCCCGATCGAGACGAGGCGACCACAACTCAAGGGGGGAAAGGAAGAGGAGGAAGAAAAAGAGGAAGAGGAAGAAGAGAGGGGGAAAAAAAAGAAAAGAAAAGAGGGCAGACAACACACACACGACACCATGAAGAACACGCTGCTGCTGCGGACGACCAATGCCGTTGCCCACTCCATACACGGCTCCGTGATCCCGCCCCGGCCGCGGCGGGCGTTCCACATCACGGCATTGGCCCGCCAGCCCCGGAGACGCACCTTCTTCACATCGAACCCTTACCTCTCCTCCCGGCCGGACAGCCAGGACGCAAAGCCCGCTCCGGGGGGGCAGGAAGATGAGCCTCAGGGCCGCGACCATGACGGCGCGACTACTCCACCACCTCCGTCCTCCGCCCCGCCGGTGGCCAAGCGCAAGCCGACGCGGGCTGCGTCGACCAAGAACTCCCTCCGCAGGGTTGCCATCATCGCGCAGCAGCCCAAGCGCGGCGGCGGCGGCGGCCCCTCCGACGGCGGCGACGGCAGCGGCAGCGGCAGCGGCACCGCGAGCGACCGGAAGGACGGCAGGCCCGCCCCCCTGCCCGCCGCGGCCGCGGAGGTCGAGACAGACCGGACGGCGAACCTCGTGAGCGCGACGTGCATCGCCGAGTCGTTCGACATGCCCGCCGTGCTGGAGATCCTCTCGTCGCACGGCTTCGCCATCGACCCCGACGGGATCAGCTTCGACGACGGCGAGGTGGTGCACGCGCGGGGCGTCAACGGCGGGGACATCTTCGTCTTCCCGTCCGGGACCATCGTGACGTGGTCCCTCCCCGCGGACGTGGTGACGCG
>NQYQ01000001.1:913738-943183 GCA_003055925.1 Escovopsis sp. Ae720 | reverse complement strand
CCCCCCCCCCCCCCCCTCTTTTTTTTTCCCCTTTTACCCACACTCTGTAAATTAATCTCCCCAATTTCACAGACACCTACCAACCCGGCAAATGCTCTCTTCGTGATCAATCATGTATCCTTCCCTCCCAGGTATGCAGGCCATTGAAATGACACGTAAAAGACACCTTGCTCCCCATTTTCTCGGCCTATTCTATAGGTAGACCCCATCGCGTCCACCAAAGGACAAGGAAGAGCACAGTGAAGGGAATCTCGTCCGTCTCGTCCGTCTCGTCCATCTCCCCCTCCCATTCAAAACGCCTCCCGCCTCTCAAAACAACTCAGCCCAGACACATAGTTGATTGATGCCCGCCCCTATACCCCCTTCACTCCCCTCACCACGACCATCAACGCGTCCCCCTTCCTCCCGCCCCTCAAGTTTATCATCTTTATTCACATCAATAAAAGCAATCGTTTCGATTGTTGTAATCGGGTCGCGTCTAGCTAAAAAAGGGACACCCCCCTCCTTTTCCTTCCCAAAGCCATTAAGGGAGATTCGAAGGGAAGAGGGGAGGGGGGAAGGGGGGGGGGGGGAGATTTCATCACCCTCGCATCGTAGGTATACCAAACACACAATGAACCCTTTTTTTGGCCGTTCGTGTCTCCTATTCGAAAACCTTGAAATCATCCTAGATCTACCGAAACTCCTCGGGGCAAGACAAGACCCTGCTCGAAAAAACTCCGCGGCACAATATCCTCGGCCGACTCCACCGTCCCTTGGGCGATTCATCCATCATCATTGCAGAGGGGGAGAGGGATAAAATAGGTAGGGGGGGAGGTTAAAAGCAGAAAGAAACTAAAGTCGAAAAGGAAAGGAAAGAAAAAAAAATCAAAAGAGAACCGGGGGACAAAGAAAAAATGTAAGGGGGGGACTGCAGATTCACTCAGGCCTACTTGCGCTGAGATCCGGGAATCACAGGCACAGGCACGGGTGTCACCTTGTGCGGAACGTGGACGGGCGCCGAGCTGCCCCCGTTTACCCCCGGCTTCTGCCCGGTGGGCGTCTGTGGTTTGGCCGGGGCCGCCATCCCCGGGCGGGCGCCGGCGAGCCGATTGGCGTCGAGCGTGCTGTTGTAGCTCAGACTGGCGAGCCCGCTGATTCCGGGCTGGGAGAGCATTGCCGTCGATCTCTCGTGCGCTGCGATCCGGGCCTTGGCCTGGTCGAGGATGCGCTGCTGCTGGGACTCGGGTATCACGGTGTGGTATCCCACGAGCCCGGGGCTCTGGGAGTGGGTCCCGACCTGGCCGGCGCCGCTTGCGTAGCGATTCATTGGCGGGCCGGGGCTCTGGCTCGTGACGCCGTACCTCTGGTTGTGCTGCACGTTGACCGCGGGGCTGGCGTAGTTCTGTCTCGGGGGCACCTGGGGCGACATGGTCCTCTGGGGGATCGCGGCTCTACCGTTGGTGTACGGCCCGTAGTTACCATGGGTCGGCGGACTCTGCTGGTGCGGGAAGCTCTGCGGCTGGTAGGGATAGCGGGCGTTTGGCGTGCTAGGCGGGGGAGGTGCCTGTCCGTAAGCCGCGGGCGGCGGCGGCCTCTGCTGGGCTGCGTACTGCGGCATGCTCTGGTGGCCGTAGGGGGTCTGGGCTTTGGCGAGCTGCGTGGCGTATTGGTTGGGATACCCGTTGGCGCGGGTATACTGGTTCGGTTGAGTGCGCGGGGTGTGGGGCATGGGCGGAGGGGGTCCTGCGGAGCGCGGCTGCTGATAGCTAGGCGCAGCCGCGTTCCGGTAGTACTGCGGGTGCGGCGCGGGAGCACGGGACGGCGTGCCGTACTGCTGAGGGGTCTGGTACTGTTGGGGGTACGGGACGGACGTGATGCTCGGCGTGCGCTGCGGGGATGGTCGTGCGTTGGCCTGGGCGGCGTGCGCGGCCTGCTGTTGCGCCTTGATGCGGGCTTGGAGCCCGGCCTCGTCCTCCTCCATCGTGCCCCTGTACTGGTCCGTCTGGACCATCATCTTGGTGCTGATGAGCAGGTCATCCAGCTGGTCGCCGTTGAGCTTGGCGACGGCGTATGGCGGGAGGGTCTTGATGATGAGGGCCAGCTGGGCCTTGAGCATGAGATAGGTCGCCTGTTCCTCCTCCGACGGCTGGGGCCCGGCGTTGGCCAGCATATCTCCCGCGACGGGATCGCTCGTCTGCCGGTTTTGCGAGTTGGGCAGGGACAGGTTGCGGATCCGCTGGTACGAGGCCAGGGTCTCGATCAAGTCGGTCACCTCGTCGAGGATCTCGTCGGCCTCCTTGTCCTGTTCGTCTCTCTTTGCGCCCATGACGTCTTCCAGGGAAGGGTCGATGACGGTATCATCCCAGTTATCCAGCGCCTCCTGCAGGGCGGCCTCGTTGATCTCGGGCGTCTCCTGCTTGTCCGCTTCGAGCGAGTCGGTTGCCCCCGCCCCCGCCCCCGCCCCCGCCGCAGCCGCCGCGCCGCCACCATAGTACTCAGCCTCGATCATCTTCTGGAAATTGCGCTGACCGACTCGCTGCCACCACAGCTTGCCCGCGACGCTGGCCGGCAAGACGGCCGAGGAGTCATCCTTGCACGGCGCGAAGCTGGAGAAGGCGCCGCGGAAGAGGCTGTCGATCTCGGACGCCTCGAGCTCTGACGATGAGGGTTTCTTGCCAGCGAGGCTCTGGGCGCGCTCGCGCTGCTTCGTCTTGTTCTGCCACCAGGGCGTCGCGTGGCTGTAGTCGAGGTAGTGGCCGGTGGACAGTCTCGTGTTGAAGTACGTGTTGCTCCTGTACCTGGAGCTATCTGTCGGGTGGGGGTGGTAGAAGTCGAGCCGGTTTCCCTTGGCCGAAGTCTTGGGCTGCTTTGGCGGCTGGAGTGGCGGCAACGAGCGGGGAGGGGCGAAGAGCTCGCCCAGGGTCTGCGACGGGTCCTGGGGGTTCGAGGGGACCACCCTGGTGATGGACACGCCCGGCGGGAGGTCGACGGCGGACAGGTCAAGGTCTTGCGACAGTGGCAGGCTGGAGAAGAGGCGGCGCTCGAGGGGCGCATATCCGACGACAGACAGGACGGCGCTGCTCCGCTCGGAAGCCGTCTGGGAGTCGAGCTGGCCCGAGGCGCGCTCCGACCACGTCTTGGGATACATGTTCTCGCGTCGGATGAGCTCCAGTGCCTTGTCCCGAAACTCGGTGAGTCGCGCGGTTTGCTGCCTGGCTTCCGCCTGAGAGTTTGCATCGGAGGGGTCGGGGGCCAGCTCGGCCAGGGAAGCGGTGACGGCGGAAACGACGTCGGCGGCGACGTCGTCGATGGTGGCGTAGGCATCGCCGTGGAACTTGTCCGAGATGCTCCTCATCGAAGGCGGCTCCGCGGACTTTTGTCGCTTCGCTTGGGGCTCATTGTGCGATTCCGGATGCGGCAGCAGGCGCTTGAGAATTGGGGGCTCGACATCGAGACTGGAGACACGGTGGACGACCTCAGTTAGCCTTGCGTTTTCGTCAATGTGGCAGCGGGACATCCATCTGGAAGAGAAGGGGGGGGGAGGAACAAAAGAGAGACAAGTGAAGAGGGGGGGGTTTGTCGCGCAATGCCTCGGCGGGCGTCCCCGCGGCGCGGAGGTACGTGTGATTGTGATCTCACCTGGCGAGGACATCGAAGTAGTTCTTGACCAGCTCCGTGGTGACGCTTGCGATTGCGGCTACGTTTTCGGGAGCGGTCGCGGTCGCGGTCGCGGTCACGGTCACGGCGGCGGGCGTTGGCGTGGGCGTGGGCGTGGGCGTGCCAATGTCAGTGCCAGTGCCAGTGCCGGAGGCGGGCAGCCCGTCCGCCTCGCCCATCTTGACATCCCGGTCCTCGTCGACGTCAGACTCGTCGCCATTGTCGCGCTTTCGCTTCGCGGGGACGGCGAGGCAGTCCGTGTCGGAGGCTTGAGCAGCGGGCGGCAGGCCGGGGACGGGTTGAGCGGCGTGAGCGGCGTGAGCATCGTGAGCATCGTGAGGGAGAGGGAGAGGGAGAGGGTGAGGGTGAGGATGAGGATGAGGGTGAGGGAGAGCGGGAGCGGGTTCGGCAGCAGGAGCCGGAGCCAGAGCGGGAGCAGGAGCAGGAGCGGTAGCTTGAGGAGCTGGCTGTGACATGTTGTCGTCCCGGGACCCCGAGTCGTCGGCCATGGTGGAGGGAAAGTCGGCCACGCCCCGTCGCGATACGCGGTTTGAAGAGGGCAAGACTTGGTGCGACTCTAAACCCTTTTCATCGAGGCCCGCGCAAGGGGAGCCTGAGCTGCATCCAAACCCGGGTGCGGTTGCAGTGGATGGAATTGGCGAGGAGAACTGGAGGCGCCTGGAGGGATCTTGATGTTGCCAGGCCGAGTCCGCAGGCACAGCCAAAAAGGAAAAAAAAAAACAAATTTTTGATGCGTTTGCCGGGCGAGGTGCAGGGTGGAATTGGCCGTTCGTCGAGGCCTCTGGCTGGAGAGAGAGGGAGGGAGGGGGGGGGGGGGAAAGAATTAGGTAGTAGGTAGGTAGTTGGAATACTAGATCTTAGTACTCGTTCTCGTAGTTGGTCGAGCGTTTGTCCGCAGGTAATGGTTGATGGATCGGATTTTGATAGATTTGATGGACTCGGATCGATCAATCAATCAATCAATCAATCAATCAATCAATCAAGATCCAGCGATCAATCAAGTCACTTTAGAACATGATGAAGTGTGTGCGTTGCGTGGCTGGACTTGAGAGTCTTTTCTCTTTTCTCTTTTCTCTCTTTTCTCACTTACGAAAAAGTACAGGCAAGTACGGACAGCAGAAGCACACCCAACCTAGTATTCGTCCCGCAACTTTGGCAGGCGCTGCGGCCACTGAGCCGTGCCTTCCCAGCGCCCCCCATCCGCTGGCAGAAGTGGAAAGAACACCTACGAGTCCCCGTACCTACTAACCTATTGATCCATCAATCCGTCCATAGGTAGGCCGTACGAGTAACGACTACTCCGTACGAGTAGCAGCACTTTCGCTTTTTCTTACCAGGTGCCTAGTAAGAACATCGACGCTAGCTCTAATAAAGGACTAGCCCCATCTCCCGCTGCACGTGACGACTTCCGCTCGCAGTCACTTCAAAGTAATTCATCGCGACCGCCGACTCAACGATTATTGCCTGGCTCGGTACGCTAGCAAACCTGGGCCAGCCTGTCCAACGCCGCTGGAGCCGGCGCTGAGCCGCTATGTATTCGCACTAGGTACTTATGTACGGAGTATGTGGCCATCATTCATGACGCAAAGCCACATGCAGCATCCAGTCATCGACGTTCAAAGATCACGACTTTCAGGAGAGTCCATCTTCAAGACCTGAACCATCAGTGGGAGACTCGAACATTGGCAAAGACTAGAACAGGCACAGTTTGATTACCACCACGACATGAAGACAGAAAGGGACACAGGAGAGAAGAGAAGAGAAGAGAAAAAGAAAAACAAATCAAAAATCGAGCAAGTCCCTTGAACCCAAACTAAACTACCCATGTGAAAGCATCCTTGAGGCCCATCCAATGAATCATCATCTCTCGTACATTGATATCAACGCTTCGCGCCTCCCTTCTTAGAGACTCATTACATGTACCCTACTTGGCCCTGGCCAAGCCGACGGCGTTCTTGCCGAGGTCGTAGACGGAGTAGTACCTCCTAAGGAAAGCATCGCCCAGGATGGCAAGGGGGCCGACGGGCTCAGGCATGTCCATGGGGGTAAAGGTGGAGATGCAGCTGCCGCCGAGCTCGAGGATGTAGTCCTTGGCGGGGAGGCTGTACTTGGATCCGGCGAGGCTGAAGGTGACGTCGGGCAGGGTGTCGCGGGCGCTGCAGTCGATCGTGTACTGGCCGTTGAAGCCCTTCTTGGCGCCCATCTGTGCGTTGAGCATCTCGGCCAGGTTGGAGGGGAGGGTGTTGAGCGAGGTGCCCGTGTCCAGGATGACGCCGGTGTGGTCGAGCTCGGCGACGTCCTCGCCGAACGCGATGGAGTCGAGGTCGACCTCCCAGTAGGCCTTGCGGCGGAGGGGGATGTACTCGATCTCGCCCTCGTAGTGGTCCTTGTCGACACCGCCGAAGACGGCCTCGGAGCCCTCGTCCTTGCTGCCGAGGTAGAAGGCAAAGACGGGCTCGTCGAGGAGCTTCTGGTTGATCATCTGGTAGAAGGGAGGGACGATGCCGTCGACGGAGATGGTGTCGTAGCCGAGACCGAGGATTCCGTCGAAGCGGCCAAAGGCAAAGGCAAGGCCGGGCTCGCTGGTGGCTTCAGCAAAGTCCTGGTTCTTGATCTTGAGGTCGCCGATGGAGACGACATCGTTGGAGACGAAGCCGCTCAGGCTGCCGGATCCGTAGCGGATCTCGAACTTGGTGCCGTTGGACTTGTACGTCGAGGACGAGGACGAGTCGTAGGTCGAGTGCAGGAAGCAGGCAATGCTGTTGCATGACGAGGAGGGGACCCAGAGGTTGGAGCTGCCCGTGTCCAAGACGACCTTGAACGTCTGGGACGGTGTTCCGACAGAGATCTCGGAGAAGTCTGGAAAAAGAAGGGGGGGGCAAACTTGTCAGCGAGTTGTCAAGGTCTCATATTGGGAGCCGGGCTTCCAGGCTTGAAGCTGCTTACACTGGGCGTTCATGAAGTTGGTGACGGGCACGGGGTGGCCGTTTGCCGCCTTGGGGGCATCGTTGGTGAACATGACGTCGAGGCGGTTCTGGGGGCGGATGCCCAGGTACTTCTGGCCCAGGGCTTGGGCATGGGCTTCGATCGAGGAACCATCCTGTTGGGGATGGCGTCAGCACTGTGAATGATTGATAATACGACGACGACGACGACGACGACGACGACAATGATGACGGCGACGGCGACGGCGACGGCACGTCTCGTCCCCATCGGCAACGGGGGGTGGGCGAGAGCTCACCAGCTGCTCCGAGAGAGGGACCTTCTGGAGCTTCATCTTGTGGACGCCAGCTTGGGCGGAGCCGAGGAGCGCCGCAGCGGCGAGGATGGCGCCCTTCATGGTGAATGATGGAACCGGGAGGCCCGAAAAGAATACGGCAAATAGCAATGAGGGGGATCAACGAGAGGCAATGAGACACAGAGTGCCTTGCGAAATGGAGGACGATTGACGGGATGGTGTTTGATGGAGGAACCCAAGAGGGGGGGGGAGGGGGAGAGGTGGATGGATTGATGGATGGATGGATCGATTGATGGAATGCGTGGGCAGAAGAGCGAGGGAGGTGTAGGAGGAGGGATGGAGGCTAATCTAGTACTCGCTGGAGCTGCTTGCACCTCATGCGGAGGAGGATGGAGACGCACGCTCGCTGGCAGCTGGGACAAGGCACGGTCAGTTGTTGGGAGAGACTGGACTGGACTTGGATGGATGATCCAAGTCGCTGTACTCCGTAGTAGGGACCAGCCTGGAGGCCAGTGTACTTTGGCGGCGGCGGGCTGGACAAGACCCTCCGAGGTCTCGGCTGCGTAACTCGGCCACGTCGATGGGCGATGACTTCATCGGGGCGAGACGGCAAGGCGACTTTCGAGCTACCTCCTCCAAGTCGCCGCAAGCAAGACAGACCCGAGGTACCTCTCGGGCCCCGAGTTCCCCCGGCCTCCACTGGATGGGGCGGTGGATGTGCGGGCCCTGATTGGCTCAACAACAAGCCCGACGACTTGAATTGATCCAGCTCAGCGTGCCTGCAGTGAGCGCCTGAAACCACCAGCCTCCACTTCCAGTTCCAGTTCCAGTTCCAGTTCCAGAGGTACTACTCCGTACTCCGTACTATGGAGTACCGGTAAGGACTTGACGAGCTGGAGCTGGAGGCGATGACGCATCACCACCGATCCAGTCCAGCCTTGAGATCCTACGAGTACATCAATTAGGTATATTCGATCGATCAAGGTTAATCCATTGATTTATTGATCAATCAATATCATTGATGTCGATTCTTGCTTCAAGCTTGCCTTGGAAAGATAACAGAGTACGGAGTAGTACTCCGTACAGCTCCGCAGATCTACTCTGTATTGCCGATGATGATCGTCACATCGCCGCCGAGCAACACAACAGGGCCAGTGGATTGAATCCGGTACTCGTATGCCAGATCAATGATGGATTTCTAATACAGCGTGGTTGGTCACATTGACGACTTGGAGTCTGCCAGGTCCTCGCACATGCTCGTGTCTCGCTTCCCCCCCCCCCCCGGGCGGCCACGGATGACAACGTGCACACTGCAGAGCACAAGCAGCCGGCGCGTTCTGAGTTGTCACGCATAGGCGTTGCGCGGCTCCAGCAATGCTCCCTGGTCGATGATGATATGGATTGATGGATTGATGGATAGATGGATGGATCAATGGATCAAATCAATTGATCGATCAATCGTACATACTACGTACATACTCGTATGGATCAATCTCACTTCATCCGGCAAACTCGAGTCACCCTCGAATTCCTCACAGCGTCGACCGATCAACCCATTCCGGTGAACCGCATCGTCCCCCTCCTCCTCCCACAACGCACGTGATGGCCTCATACAGGTACGCGTCACCGCTCGTCGGCTGTGCTCTCTTCAACCCGAGACGGCCCGTCTGGTCCTGACTCGACGACCGCAAACCGGCAAGAACCAGGATGGATCAATCAATCGTTATGTAAGAGATCAATCGCCATGTACGGACTACAGCCCGTCGCCAGGCCATTGGCTGTTTGCGGTGACTCGTCCGGCTCACGTCGGGGACTTGGGACACAGCCGGCCAGAATTGGCGGTCAACAGCAGGCGCAGGTGTGTCTTGCGCTGTCGAGCCGTCTCGCACAGCGGCATGCCCAGCGAGATACATACGGAGTACGGAGTACGGAGTGTTTGATATACCTCAAGTGTATGAGAACATACGGAGTTGTCATTGATCAATCCGTCTCTGGTGATGGAATTGATGGCTTGCGAGTCGAAACCGCAAGTGAGAAAACGAGAAAGTGCCCGACATCCTCGGATTGGCATCTCCGGACGGCTTCATGGATTGATGGATTCAATCTGGAAGACAAGTGGGATCAATACAGCACGCATCATCGGTCAGTGGCCGTTTCCTCGACTTCCAGACACGCAACGGGGTGGTTTCCGATCCAGGGACGAAACCATCAAATATATCATGGATCTAGTCAGTCCGACTCCGACTCGATGCCATCCGAGGGAGACAAAATCAATCAACCTTGAACGCCCTCTCCATCTTCAACACACCTACGAGTACGAGTACGAGTACGAGGCCGAGATAAACCCATCATCGCCATACCCCACAAGCCTGGACGGGGCCCGAGGGAAAGCGGATTCTCTGCTCCCCCGCTACTGTATGTACGCTTCGCTGCGCTGGATCCCCAAGACATTACCCCAGACCACGCTCCCGGCGCGATCTCGTCATGCACTCGGCCCGCGCCGACAGCTTACATACATTGGATTGATACTGGTACACACGGGGAACGGTATGGATGATTGAGTCTCTTCGGTAGGGCTCGTGCAAAAATGGGCTCGTCGCATCGCCTCATCGTTCAGGCACGGTCGCGGCAGTGGTCAGGACTAGATATCCGGGGCATTCGTGCCCAAAGATATCCAAGATCGTCCTGTCGACAATCGTCCCCTGACGAGCCTCGACGGGCAGGCTGGAGACGTTCTTTGACGCGCGTATGGGCTCCTTTGGGGCCGGAAAGGGGGACGGCAGCCGGCAGCAAACGCGTATCTGGACTTGGTCGTACCGCAGGGTCAAGAGGGAAGAAAGGGAAAAAAAAAAGGAAGCACTTTCGGCTACGCCGTGATCTGCCTCGATGGGGTCCAGGAATGCGAGAAACGAGACAGTGCCGAAAACGACCAACAGCGGTTGCAATAGCAGTACGAGTACTCCGTACTCCGTACATACTCGTACATACCAGTATTATGGGCTCGCGATGGAAATAGAAGAAGACCCTCGGGGGGGGGGGGGACGGGGGGGGGGGGGGAATACCAGGGTCCAGACACACAAGACGCCCGCCATCCCGGGGAATGTGGCTATGTCGATATTTCAGTATGGACTTGTGCGAGTAGATGTCTCGAGCGTCCGGATGGTGGGCTCGGCCTCCCGTCCTCCCAGGATGAGAAGCGCCAGTGTGCGGTTGTCCGAGCTCTGGTGTGGCTCGGTCGAGCGTGAGAGGCCAGCAAGGATTCGGGACTATTCGAGCGCCGAGCCTGGAGGCTGCCCGCGATGTATCGACCGCACATGTGCCATCAATTTCATCCGTCCTGATATTGATGAGAGTTGAGTCAGATCCAAGCCAGATTTGGGAATCGCCGCACCAGCTTCCCAATCCATCGCCCCCGTCGCATCGTGCACAGGCACAGCGCCGTCGTCCATAGTCAAGGATCACAAGGCAAGAATCGAACACCAGCCAATCTCAGAATCGGGAAAGCAGAGCTGGTTCTGGTAGTCGCAATCGAGCCTGAGCGGGACGGACGCGTGCTTCGCGGCATGGGTCATCTTACCCAAGATGAATCATGCAGGCCGGATCTGACACCCGTTTGATTCTGTGCCTGGACGGCGCACCGGTATCTGTACGGGTACGAGTACAGGAAGAGACAGCGTCGAAGCGATGGTTGTTTTGCCTGGTGAGTCGTCAAGCAACGACACCAACAATCCGCCCGTGGATGGATGGATATGTACGGAGTACTCCGTACGGAGTCCCTGTACCTATATGTATGCACGACAGCGGGTTGTCGAAAGGGGGAGCCAAGCTCATGCACCTGTGATGAGCATATTCGTACTCGCATGTACGAGATCCGGCCCCCGCGCCTGTGCTTCGTCGCTCTCCACACGAGGATTCACGCACAGTTTGCCCGGAGAACATACCTGTATGGTGTGAGTACCTATTCCGCCATCCGTCTTTCCTACACGAACCTGTACTCGTACTTGTAAGGCGGCATCTGCATGTTGGAGAGGAGCCTCAACTGGCTAGGCCAGGCATTGTGAGGACGTCAATCAGCCAATTCGCCTGCCTTGCGTCTTGACCCCTTTTATAGGTCTCGATGGGCGCGTTTTGTCTCGCGCTCTTGTTGTTTACTCCGTGCGACCGTCAAAGATCGCTCGAGCACGCTGCAAACGCGTTTCCGCACGGAAGAGTCGGGAAGGGTCAGCGGAGGGTTTCGCGGATCATGACCGAGTACTCCGTGCTCCATAAGCAGTCCAAGCGTTCGGCTGCTCATGCGCAAGTACGGAGTACGCCGTACAATACGGAGTAGTGTTGTGTACCTGTACTCTGTACTCCGTACGGGAGGAGGGATGTTGTGAAGGGCGTGCCAGGAACCAGGAGCGGACGCTGGAGATCTTCGTTACGAAGGGTTGCTCGCGAGTCCCCAGGGAGATGGCGGAACATCGACATCTGGGCGCGAGAAGCAGGGAGGCCGAAATCTGCTGCCCACCCGTCGTTCTGGACGGCGCTGACTCAGTGTTGCTGACTGCGTCCCTGGAGAAACCTTGGGTGCGACGCGACAGGTTCTCGCCGTCCAACGATTGTTTGTTTTCGTACTCCGTAGCCGAGGACGCAGTCGCGAGTTTAGCGAGAGCCTCTATGTAGGGAGTAGTCTGATCCGTACGGAGTAGTGTCTACTCCGTACGAGTACTATACTGTACATAGACACCGGAGCTCAGGCGATCTTGGGTGGATGGGCTCGTTTGGTTCCGGGACGCTCCTCGTGGCACGATTAACAGCGTGCTTGTACGGAGTACGGAGTAGGAGTGCGGAGTATTCCGTCCGTCCCCCAAAACCCACGCGACAGATCCGATCGATGCTTTGGAGCATTCGTCGGTGCCAGGTCGTGATGGATCCATCGACTCCTCCTTGTTCAGCGTCGAGCCGTCGACCGATGAACCCTCCTCGGAGGTACTCCGTATTCATGTGGTGGATGCTTTGTTCCTGGCGAAGGGATCGATGCTCGACAGATCAATTGTTAGCACATCGTTCATTTCCACGTTGTTGTCACCCCCAGCGTTTCCGATGAACCTTCTGTTCTTCCCCTCCTCCCCCAAGGCTCCAAAATCCCCTCCCTCCCCTCCCTCCCCTCCCTCCCCTCCCTCTCCCTCCCATCATCCCCTCACCCACCATCCAGATCAGTCCATCAATTTTATTTCTGCGTCCAATCCGATGCATCGACGCTCGGTAATGGTGGTTGTCAGGCAGCACGCCGTGGCCTGTGATTGGGGGGTAATGGGAGGAGGATGGATGGTTGGATGCATGGATCCTACTCCGTACCTGTACTCCGTGCTCGTACCTGCGTCCGCGGTAACGCCCTTGCAACACGTCTCGACATTTCAATACTCGGCCGGCCAGTATCGATGACCCGAGTTTCAGGATGATCCCCCAGAGCGCGAACTTGTTGAAGTTAGCAGACAAAAGGGGGACCCCGGCCTGCAGCCACCTGGCAGTGATCAGCCTGGCAGTGCCAGTGACTCAGTGAGTCGACCTCTCACGGACGGCACCGTGACAGCAGTACCTGCCAGTTACGAGTACCTACGGAGCACGTACGGAGTACTTACTCCGTACATACGACCGGAGTATACCTGTACAGGTCGTACTTTCCCTTTTGGCCCGTATCGCGTCGGACCTGAACAGCAAGAATCAATCCCGATCAATATTCATTTGAGGGCAGGTGCAATGGATGGATGGATATATTCAAGGATTCATCCATTAGATCAATTGCCACTGCACCTCCGAGTCCATTCATCTTTAAGCAGCTGGAGGTCCCGAGTTCACGCTACCAGGCTTGTACGGAGAACATGCAACCTTTTTACTCGGTATGAGTACTACTAGGTAGAGAGGAGGTAGTCGTACTACTACTACTAATAATTACTCGTAGTACCGATAGTACTACTCCGTACTCCGTACTCTTACACAGTATAAACCCCAGGCACGCAGACCCTCCCAGGAGTTGGTCGATTCCTTCCTTCCTTTTCGTTTCTTTTTTCTTCTTTCCCTCCTCTTGAGCCTTCTTTCCCCTCGCGGTCGGCCCATTGGAGCTAATCCACAAAGGGACAGAGGGCGGGTGCCGGTGCCCTCTGCTCTGGCCAATCAGGAGCCACCGTTCCGGCATCACCACCAGACGTGGAGCTCCAGTCGTCGGGGGCACAGCATGCGGCAACCCACCGAGGGTGCCCCGTTCGCGCAGGCAATCCTCGTCGCACCGAGAATGGGTACCTCGCAGGACCCTGGCGCACATGCCAGGGACGAGAGGTATGAGCGGCAGCATCAAAATGGGCCGCGAATACGGGGCGCATTCCAGAAGATGGCAGTCAGGTATCAGCCTGGTTTGCAAATGAAGAAGAACAGAGTACGGAGTAGAACGACTCAAGCTGACTCGACGCATCTAGCAGTACTCCGGATACAGGTCTTTCCTCTTATCAGCAAACATCTTTGACGGGCCATCCGAATCATGGAACTCGTACGAGTAGGGTCCGTCATGGGAAGGTCACAGTATGAAATACGGAGTACTCCGTACGGAGTACTTCGTTCATGACGGATCACAGTGTGAATCAAAGGTCCGAATCTGATGGAGCACAGGAGCACCTTCCCCCCCTCCTTCCGTCCCCCGGAGAGCATCCTGTGAGGTACTAGTAGTACTCTTAGTACGGAGTACTCCGTGCTTTCTGACTGCCAATGGCAATCACTGAAGGCCAGTTTTACCCCGGACCGGCTCAAAAACAGGTAGGTACGACTGGCCGTACGGAGTACTACCTACCTACCTCCTGCCAGCCGTGCCTGCTAGCGCGCGCACATACGTTAATTTCCCCTTTTTACCGAGAAAGTGCCTCCCATGGAGCGTCAAGGTTCTCCGTACTGTGCGTGGCTGTACGAGGAACTTGAAGTACTACTCCGTACCTCTGCCAGAGTCCGTACCGGTACTCCCTGCCAGGGCAGGTTCCTGTACTCCGTACTACTACGGAGTCCATCATCATTTCAATCACACCTTTTTGCCCTGCCCTCGTGGAGCTCGAGATTTCCATGCTGGACCTCCTCCTCCTCCTCCTCCTGCTGCTGCTGCTGCTCCTGCTCCTGCTCCTGCGCGCTCCCGTACCTGCAGCCTCCAGTCCAGATTCCACGGCGCCAGGCCCCAAACTGGATGCGAGGCGCAGGAGGAAGTACCTGATACTCCGCGGCTGGCGCACTCCCGGCCAGGAACCACCTGGCAGCTTCCCACTAATTTCAGGCACGCTGCTGGTGCCGGTGCTACCATTCCCGTCTGGGCTGGCCGCCTGGCGAAATCGAACTTTGTACTTCGTACCTCCTCGCCCCAGCCGGCCCCGTCCTCTGAGTCTCTCTCTCTCTCTCTCTCTCTCGCCCTCTCGCCCTCTCGCCCTCTCTCTCTTCCCTCTCTCTCTTTCTCTTCCCCCCCCCCCGTTCTGTTCTGGCCTTTCTCACGCTTTCTCCTCCTCCAGCCAGTCCTGCTCTCTCCCACTCTCCCCTTCAACAAAACTTCGACGCTCGTTCCAGTCCCTCCTTCTGATTCCCCCTTACCCCCCCCCCCCCTCGACGAGACTTGAACAATCTGCACAGCAATCGTCACGTCCATTTGGGTTGCCGGTGTCTGCCTGATCAGATGCGTTCGTCATTCTTTCTCTAATTGCCTCTCCTGGATCTCGGACATCTCGCCTCTCCTCTGTCCATCCTCCACCTCCAAAGCCGCACGACGAGAGCCGCCCGCGTCAAGGACATTTGGCCGCCAGTCGCCGACCGTTCTGAGGTTCCCGTCGCGTCAATCGACTCACGACGCTGATTGGTGCCTCTTGAGAACCGTCCGTCGTCGGCTACTAGAGATCAACGGCCTTTCATCGACCAGGCATTCTGTCCGTCTTGTCGAGATCTTCCGTCACGATCCATACGACCATTCCAGCGCTCCCCGGCGGAGCTAGATTCTGCATCTTTCGGATCCCTCCCTTTGACGCTCTCTGAAGGACTCGACTTCTGATTTCCCGTTGAATCGTCTAGCCAGCTCTACCGCCTTGACAGTGACGGTCAGAGGACAGAAAAAAAATCGGCGTGACTCCAACTGTGGACTTCCTTCTTTTTCTCGCCTTCTCCGCGCCCTTTTTTTGCCTCTACTTTCTCTTTCTTCTTTTCGAAACTTTCCGCAATTTTTTTCCAGCACATATATTCAAGATGAAGACGACGACGCTGATCTCGGGGGCCTTGGTGGCTGCCTCCCACATTCACTCGGCTTTCGCCCTGACTCATACGGAGGCCCATGGTGCCAGTCTCGTTGCTCGGGCGAACCTCCAGGTGCCGTCTCAATTGCCAATGCTCAACGCACCTCGATCGCAAGGCTGCTTCAGTTCCAAGGGCAACATGACGGAGGGATTGACCGGATCGACCGTTTCCTCAGGATCGTGCAATGCTCAGTGCACCAAGGGTGGATACGCCGTCATCGCATTGCAAACAAGCAGCTGCTTCTGTGGCAACGCCTATCCGCCAAAGGACTCCCTTTCGGACGATGATAAATGCGACTATCCCTGCCCTGCCTACGGAAAAGAGGCCTGTGGCAGTCTCGGACAACCGGGATACTTCTCTATCTGGAACACTGGTGTCAACATCAACCCGCCTTACTACGAACCGCCTTCGTCCAGTTCTTCAGCGGCCCCGAGCCCGACCAAGTCCGCCGCCGGCACCCCGGACGCCGCTTCAGGCACAGCAACCGCCACGAGCCAGCCTCAGTCAGCCACTCCGACCTCGAAGCCGAAGAAGGATGACGGACCCAGCGTCGCCGGCATCGTGGCCGGCACGGTCGCCGGTGTCGCAGTGGTTGCCGGTGCCCTCGGAGCGTGCTTTTTCGTCGTAAGACGCAGGAGAAACGCCGAGATCGAAGAGGAGCACCGCAGAACCGCCGCCGTCAATGCTTTCATCAACGGCTCCAAGCCTCCCTCTACCAACGGCAGCATTTCCATGACGGATGCTCGTCTTGATCCCATCCTCGCCCATCGCCGAATGAGCGATGGCAGCATCGCCGACAACGAAGATTACTCCCGTCGTATCCTGCGGGTAAGAGCCAATTCGCCATATGACACTGCCATGGTCAACGACTAATCAAGGACATCTAGGTCACCAATGCATGATTGAACCGAGCCATTCTTCAAGAAACGACGAGCGAATCTGCCTTTATTCCAAATTCTCAACATTTCTTCCAAACACAGGCATTTACGGCGTTATTGGGATGGCAGCTCATGTCCATTTGGTTGGCCTTCTAGGTCGACGACCTGACGGCGTTCTGACCTTTTCTTCTTCTTCTTCACTTCTTCAGGCGTAGGGATAGGAACTTTTTTTTTTCGTTCTTTCGAGGGAAATGAATAGGCTTAGCAATTTCACAAGGCACCTCGGCTGCCCCTACGCCGTCCGCTCGTTTCGTGTCCAATTCAATCACCATACATTTTAATTCTGACGATCAATGGACGATAAAGTTCGGCCCTCGAGCCCTGTTCATACCCGGAACCGCCGTCAATGGAGATGAAAACACCCAAAAAACAGAGACAAATGAATCGAACCCCCGGTCTGGTCCTGCGTCGGAGAGGCACACCACTTCGCGTCGCCTCGACTTCCCCAGGTGTCCAAAGCGATGGGCCTTTTCGCCTACGACAGCAGACGCCTATGCGAGTCGAGGCAAAGTGTTACTGAGAGAAGAGGGAAGAGAGACGAATATCAGAGATTGTGGGATATGGTGGGGAGAAAGGGGGAAGGGGCGAGATATTGGTGAGAGAAGGAAAATGGTGATGGCCATGTTCATTGTTTACACTGTTTATCCGACCTGTCCGAATGCTTTTTTGCGCGGGCTCGTCCTGCAGGGAAGCCTCGCGGTGGCCGAGCACCGGTACACCGGGAATTTTTGAGAAGTGCTTGGCGAGACTATGGGGAGGAACTATTCGATTGGCAACTCATGTTACCAACTTTGGGAGTAAATGTAGATTTTATAGATGCGAAAATTGATGAAGTTTCTAGAGAATTTGAGATTCGAATGACGCTTTGATGAACCTACGTAGAGCTTGCTTGTGTCGGATTCCAGACATCTAGTGTCCCTTCCTCAGGCCGGCAGCCGCATAGCAATCTTAGAAGGCAACAGACATTGGCATCTATGGTGTCAGGAGATACACTATTTGATTCTCTCTCTTGTCGGGCATGAGACCCGTCTGGACTCGTGGACTCGTAGACTCGTAGCTGCAGGTTGGACGGTCAAACTCGAGCTGGTGGAGGTCGAGTTGGTGGAGGTTGAGCTTGAGGTGAGGTCGAGGTGCATATCACGTGATCTGGATGCTCCAAAGCTTCGACGTCTCGCCCAGGACCAGCGCGTGAGGAAAAGTTGCCAAACAACTTTGACCATCACAAGCGGGAGCGCATCGGTTCGCCGAGATCCATTGCAGATTTTTGCGTACATCAAAACCATCGCGGCTCTTCTCGAATGATGCGTTGCAGCCTGCCTGCTCGAGTGATATAAAACCAACACCGACACTTTCCTCTGCACCAGGGCGTGAGCCGCCGCCCCATTCGCCTTCAAGATGGGCGTGCCTCTCGTGCCCCGGATTCGTCGCACGGCGCAGAATACGCAGTTCACGTCAGTCCATGGCATCAATTGGGTCTGTGATGGATCTTCTCTCTGACCTCACTCTCCACCCAGATACAATCTCTCGCGGCGCGTCAACGATGTCCAGACGTACCCGGTCCGGTCGCCGCAGGGCGCTTCGATCCTGATCTACGGGCACGAGAACGGCGTGACAGTGGTCTGGCGCGGCGGACGACGGCTCAAGGCCACAAGAAAACAGCAGCAGCAGCAGGCGCCCCCGGAAAAGGAGCAGCCGAGCAATGGGGGCGCCGACGACGTGGTCATGATCATCGACTCGGACGACGAGGAGCCGCCGTCCAGCTCGGCGGCGCCCAAGTTCGTGGACAAGCCCGAGTTCGAGGACGACTTGGAGATGACGCCCTACCCGGAGATTGTCCAGACGCTCGACCTGTCCCTCGGGGCGGCGGTGCTGCATGTGGCGGTGATGCCGCTCGCGCCGTGCTCCCCCGATGAGGCGGGGTCCGAGGGCGCCCGCGTCCTGGGCGAGAAGATGGTCTTTGCCGCGTCCTGCGTCACCAACGACGTGTTCCTGATGACGCTGCCCCTGACGCCCCCGTCGCCGGAGAGCAAGGCGCGGCCCGAGCTCAGGGCAGATCTCCATGCGGGGAGGGCTGGGTCCGGGACCTGGGGGGAGACGCTGCTTCTCCTCGGCGGGCAGAGGAGGCATAGCGAGGGCTTGGCGATCAACCTGGTCTTCCCGAGGCCGTCCGAGACGTCGAGCAGGCACCCGCGGGTCGTGGTGGCGTCTCACTCGCGCCAGGCCTCCGGTGCCCTCCACCTGTGGGACATCCCACTGGACAAGCTCGCGTCAGAGAGGCCCATCGAGCCCTTCCAGACCGAGTTCCTGCTGGAGCCACTGACGAGCATCTCCTTCAACCCGACCGTCACGACCCAACTCCTCA
This sequence comes from Escovopsis sp. Ae720, assembly GCA_003055925.1. NCBI lineage: Eukaryota > Fungi > Ascomycota > Sordariomycetes > Hypocreales > Hypocreaceae > Escovopsis > Escovopsis sp. Ae720. The sequence continues at coordinate 924,696 of NQYQ01000001.1, read as the reverse complement.
CAGTGTCCTCGCCCCACGCTGTCCGGATATACGACTTTGCGCTGCCCTCGTCGACGCCCGAGTCGGAGATGGCCGGCCCATTTCCTCCACAGGGCTCCTGGCTGCTCTCGTTATATCAGCCCTTTGCGAGGCCGTCTGCCTCGCGGAAGCCAATCCTGGATGCCGTGTGGATATCCCACGGCCGCGCCGTGTTTGCCCTCCTGGCGGACGGCATGTGGGGCATCTGGGACATTGACGGCGGCAGCCCTCTGCAGTCGGGAGCGGTCATCTCGAACAAACTCAAGTCCGGGATCCAAGGAGCCGCGTTGACGGCCTTCAGCGTCTCCGGCTACATCGAGGGCACCAGCTCGCTGCGCAGTGTGGCGACGCAGTCCAAGGAGGGACAGAACGGCGACTTCGCGCCCATGACGCCGCACACGCGGCGACAAGCCACGGCAACTCTTAGCGCGGTCGCCCCGTTTGATCGCATGGCGACGGTTCGGGGCGGCATCAAAGTCATCGCCCTCCCGTCCTCCGGCAAGACGCTCCAGGACGAGAGCCTGATCCTCTGGGTCGGCGGGCTGGAGCACGTCTGCGTCATCCCCGGCGTCTCCCGCTTCTGGGACTCCCAGCTCCGCAAGGGCGCCGGCGGCGGCGTGAACCTCTTCAGCGGGGCGCAGCCGACCAGGATGGTCAAGCTGCACGACCTCTCGACGGGCCTCCTGGGCGATCGGTGCTGCGGGGTCGGCCTCATCGCAGACCCGCCGCGCCAGAACGACGGCAACGCCGACGAGGGCGGGCTCCCGGTCGACATCCTGATCCTCGGCGAGTCGCGGCTCGTCATCGTCCGGGAGGGCGAAGACGGGCCGGGCCGGAAGATTGGCGACGTCGTGCTGGCGCGCAAGCAGCGACTCGTCCCGCGCGGCGAGAAGTCCGAGGCCATCATCGTGCACGGGCGGCCGGAGAAGCCGAGCGGCATGTCATTCAACCTCAGCGTCGCCAAGCCCGGGACGTTGAGGATGAAGCCGGCGCCGGAGCCGCACGACGGCGCGGACCGGGCGGACGATTCGCTCCTGTCGGCGGCGTCGCGGCCGCGCCTCGGGTTCGACTTCACCAGCACGATGAGCGCCGCGGCGGATGCAAGCGTGGACTCGGCGGGGCGGGACGTCGAGGCCGAGATGCTCGACATCATGGAGATTGACCAGGCGCTGAGCATGATGGACGAGAAGCGGGGGAGCGGCCGGAAGAAGGTTTTTTTCGAGGAGGACTAAGGCAGGGCAGGGCAGGGCAAGGCAAGGCAAGACTGACGATCACGGGACAGGATATCAGAGCGAATTTTTGATAAAACATGACGGCGTTGGGACATTTTCAGGGCGGCGGGATGTAACGATATACCCCGAGCTAATAATTCACAGAGAAGGAAAAAAGGGTCCCGCGGGGGGGGGGGGGCTTGGGCTTCGGCGGGGAGGAGACCATGAAGCGAAGAAAGCACATCGCCGGGCTGCCCGATTCCACACACTTCTCTCCCGAAGAGCGGCATGGGTGCCCGCCATCCGGATTCATCCCCCGAATGAGTGCTCCGAAGTGCCATACCATCTGTGACATGTGTGACATGTGTACGAAAGATCGGCATCTTCCGCACGGCAAGGTGGAGCACAAGGCGAGAACCATCCTTGATTGCTCTGTATTCCGAGCGGTATATCAAACAATCTCGATATCATCGACGAAATGAGGCAGGGCGGGAGGGCAAACGTTTCAAAAGACAGAAAAAAAGCAGACCTAATGCTGCCCTGGCTCTTGGGGGGCATCCTGTGATCTGCCGGCCTGCGAAGTTGGCTGCCCCTTGGGTGGTCCATCTTCGGGCCGGTGGGGGATGAGTGGCCCTGGCTGGGGGGTGGTGATATCGAGACATTCCATGATATAGTGTATTCCTGACTTGACGTGATCTGGTGGCCTTGAGAGAAACCCGTAAAGTGAGGTAGAGACATTTACGGAGTACTTCATTCGCAACGCGCATCTGGAGCAAATGTATTTGATGAGGCGAGGCCGTGATGGCATCATGGATTGAGAGCTGTAGGGTAGGCATGCCCATGCCCGTCAATATCAAGTATTTAAAAGTGGAGACCACTTTAGCAGCACGATTTCTCGCGACAGAGGCGCGTCATCGCTTTTCTCTGCGTCGCGTCTTGTCGCGGGAACCAGCGGATCATCCTACTATATACTGTACGCATTCTCTTTCGCCTCGACATTGGATTTCTTTTTTTTCCTTCTTGTGGACAGAAAACACACACACGAGTCTCATCGAAGCAGCCATGGGGATCAAGCAGCTCTTCTCCATCATCAAGGAGGAGGCCCCAGATGCCATCAAGGAGGGCGAGATCAAGAACCAGTTCGGCCGCAAGGTCGCCATCGTGCGCCCCCCCCGCCAACCCCCCTGAGATGACGTTGCAGGAAGATGAAGATGAAGATGAAGAAGGAGATGGAGATGGAGATGGAAGACGACAGGGAACCCCAGGCTGACGCGCGGGAAAATTTGACCAACAGGATGCGTCAATGAGCATCTACAGCTTCCTCATCGCGGTGCGGTCGGACGGGCAGCAGCTGACCAACGACAGCGGGGAGACGACGTCGCACCTGATGGGCATGTTCTACCGCACGCTGCGGATGGTGGACAACGGGATCAAGCCGCTGTACGTGTTCGACGGGGCCCCGCCCAAGCTCAAGTCCGGGGAGCTGGCGAAGCGCTTCCAGCGCAAGCAGGAGGCGACCGAGGGCCTGGAGGAGGCGCGCGAGACAGGCACCGCCGAGGACGTGGAGAAGTTCTCGCGGCGCACCGTGCGGGTCACGCGCGAGCACAACGCCGAGTGCCAGCGGCTGCTGCGGCTCATGGGCGTGCCGTTCATCGTGGCGCCGACCGAGGCCGAGGCGCAGTGCGCGGTCCTGGCGCAGGCGGGCAAGGTGTACGCGGCCGCGAGCGAGGACATGGACACGCTGTGCTTCAATGCGCCGATCCTGCTGAGGCACTTGACGTTCAGCGAGCAGAGGAAAGAGCCGATCCAGGAGATCCACCTGGGCAAGGTGCTCGAGGGTCTCAACATGGAGCGCAGCCAGGTGTGTGTTGCACAATCCCCCCCCCTCCCCCTTTTTTTTAAAAAAAAATTCCTCTCTCCCTTTCGAATTTCACGAGCGCGCTGACCACGGGGCAATACCAGTTCATCGACCTATGCATCCTCCTCGGCTGCGACTACCTCGACCCCATACCCAAGGTCGGCCCCTCGACGGCGCTCAAGCTGATCCGCGAGCACGGCACGCTCGAGAAGGTCGTCGAGGCGCTCGAACAGGACCCCAAGAAGAAGTACGCCATCCCCGACGACTGGCCCTACAAGGACGCCCGCGCGCTCTTCTTCGAGCCGGACGTGCGCGCCGCAGACGACCCGCTCTGCGACTTCAAGTGGGAGAGGCCCGACATCGAGGGCCTCGTGCAGTTCCTCGTCGCGGAGAAGGGCTTCTCCGAGGACAGGGTGCGCGGCGCGGGCGCGCGGCTCGAGAAGAACCTCAGGAGCTCGCAGCAGGCGCGGCTCGAGGGGTTCTTCAAGCCCGTGCCCAAGACGGAGGAGGAGCGCGCGGCGCACAAGCGCAAGATGGAGGAGAAGAGCGATGAGAAGAAGAAGCGGATGAAGCAGGAGAAGAAGGACAAGGCCGCGGCCAAGACGAAACCGCGGGGGGCGTGATGAGATGAAAAAAACAAAAAGACATTCATGAATTCAAAAAGGTAATGGATGGGACGGGCATGTAATTGATGACTTTTACGACTGGAGCGGGAACCAAAAGAAAAGAAAAGAAAAACCCGCCATCAATATGGATCGATATGATGGACGATGTGGCCTCTGATGGCTACGACAGGAACATGGGAATCTGGGAGACGGATCGATTGGCTCTGTCTACGGGCCGACATCGCATTCTGGAAAAGCACTGGGTAGTCCGAGGACTTGGCATTCCAACTCATGTCTCATTTCAAAGGATTCATGTTGTACACAGGTAGAACGGTCTTCATGCAAGCCGTCGCCAAATGGTCTTCGCGGTCCACGACAGGCATTTCTTGGAGTCTCCCCAGAGTGAAACATCCCCAGATCGGCAAACCGAGCCGCTGCCGGCGCTACCCCGAGGCTCTAGGCGTCTAGCGCGTGCCCCTCGGCGGGGAGGAAAACGTGCTCGGTCGCCCCCAAGAATGGACTCTAAGAGAACCTCGGCTCGTTGTCCCGCGGCGGACCGGCCGAGACTCCCGACCGCGGCGCCCATCACATGCGAGCCCACCAAAGACATCCGAGACCTGCAATGCCATATGATGCGTTTGGCGGGGGAACATCTTCCACAATGGAGGTTTCGAATTGATGAACAGAACGGAGCGAGGAATGCTTCATTGGGCTCGATATGGCGTGTGCGTGCGAGGGCAGTGGAAGGCTCGACAGCTGGAGAAGTCCCTTGAATCCGAGGATCCATCCATCAATCCATTGATCCATCCAGGGTTTCTGACTTTGCGCTGTCGCGGAAAATTAGCTTGGGCTAACTGGGGTACTAGCAGAGGCTACGGAGTAGACTTGGGGCGCCTTCGTACATACATTGATACATACATACCTGCACGTACGAGTATTGTACTGTGCTCGTAGGAGGAGACGCACGAGCGGTGCAAGGCGGACATGTGATGTCTCCCAGTCTTCGCCTTTAGTATTGTCGCTGCCCATCAACCTCCCATCTATTCTTCCTCCATCCTCGCTTCTCCGCACCTTTCTCTGATCGCATCCCGGACAACCGTCGACGGCGTACTTGAATCGAGATGGCGCAGATCTTCACGGCTGCCGACGTTGCGTCGCACGACAAGCCCGAGAGCTTGTACATCACCATCGACGGCGATGTCTATGACATTACCGCCTTCCAGGATGACCACCCAGGTGCGTATGCGGCCGCGACGGTGCGAACTTCCAGGCTGGACGGGTACTGACCATTGAGTCTTTTGCAGGCGGCAAGAAGATCCTCCAGCGCGTGGCCGGAAAGGATGCGTCGAAGCAGTTCTGGAAATACCACAATGAGGGCATCCTGAACAAGTACAAGGCCAAGCTGCGGATCGGTTCGCTAGATACCAAGCCAAAGACAGAGGCAAAGGCCGAGGCCAAGCCAGAGCCCGTCCAGGTCGCCAAGCCGCGCGTCAAGAAGGAGGGTGACGAGGAGAGCTCCGAGCGCTTGGAGGCCTTTGGCGATCAGATTCCCTTTGGCGATCCCGCGTGGTACCAGAGCGTGAGTGGCCCCCTCGCTTCGTCCATGTCCATGTCCAATCTCATCGCGATCGCTGCGATGCCTGCATGGCGGGAGCTGACCCTTCCTCCCAGTACCATTCGCCGTACCACAACGAGACCCACGCCGCCCTGAGGGCCGAAATCCGAGAGTGGATCGAACGCGAGGTCGAGCCCTATGTCACCGAGTGGGACGAAGCGAAACGCGTCCCCGAGACCATCTATAAGGAAATGGGCCGCCGCGGCTACCTCGCAGGCTTGCTCGGCATCAAGTACCCCACCCAGTACGGCCCGGGCGTCAAGTCCGTCGCCCCTGAGGATTGGGACGCCTTCCACGAGACGCTGATCACAGATGAGCTCTCTCGCACGGGCTCGGGCGGTCTCGTCTGGAACCTCATTGGCGGTCTCGGCATCGGCGGCCCCCCCGTGATGAAGTTTGGCAGCCAGGCTCTCAGGGACCGCATCATGCCCGGCATCCTGTGTGGAGATAAGCGCATCTGCCTGGCCATCACCGAGCCAGATGCCGGCTCCGATGTTGCCAATCTGACGTGCGAGGCCAAGCTGAGCGAGGACGGCAAGCACTTCATCGTCAACGGCGAGAAGAAGTGGATCACCAACGGTGTCTGGGCCGACTACTTCACGACTGCCGTGCGAACCGGCGGACCGGGCATGAACGGCGTCAGCCTGCTGCTCATCGAGCGAGGGCCCGGTGTCACCACCCGTCGCATGGACTGCCAAGGCGTTTGGTCCTCGGGGACGACCTACATCACCTTTGAGGATGTCAAGGTCCCCGTGGAGAACTTGCTCGGCAAGAAGAACCAGGGCTTCCGAGGTATGGTTCCCGAATCGTTGTCTTCATGTTCCTTGTCCCCTCGCCTGTCACGGTATTCCTCTCTTGGTGTTTGAGCCACAAGCTGAGTCAATCTTGCAGTCATCATGACCAATTTCAATCACGAGCGCATCGGCATCGTCATCCAGTGCCTCCGGTTCTCTCGCGTCTGCTTCGAGGAGTCAGTCAAGTACGCCAACAAGCGCCGCACGTTTGGCAAGAAACTCATCGAGCAGCCGGTGATCCGCATGAAGCTCGCCCACATGGCGCGCCAGATCGAGGCGACGTCGAGCTGGCTCGAGAACCTCATCTACCAGTGCGAGAAGATGGGCGACACCGAGGCCATGCTCCGCCTGGGAGGCCCCATCGCGGGCCTCAAGGCCCAGGCCACGGTGACGTTTGAGTTCTGCGCCCGCGAGGCGAGCCAGATCTTTGGCGGGCTGAGCTACTCCCGCGGCGGGCAGGGCGCCAAGGTGGAGAGGCTGTATCGCGACGTGAGGGCGTACGCGATTCCCGGCGGGTCGGAGGAGATTATGCTTGATCTGTCCATGAGGCAGAGCTTGAAGGTCGCCCAGACATTCAGCGGCATGAAGCTTTGAGGGGTCATACATAGGCCATCCACGCAGCCCTTGTTAGGCAATCGGCAGTGCCAGTTGCCTCGCCATTGTAAGATTACTGTATTGATCATTATTATGAGAAATGAGTTGATAGATGATGGATTGAGGCTTTGGTGTTGACATTTGACATCAACAAGTAGTAGGTGTCAGGTAGAGTATTTCTTAACTCCCGTCCGACTTTCCCCTCTTTTGCCTCTCCATCTCCCCTGCCCCTTCCCTGGTTGGCCATTTCAGCGCCGAGGAAGGCGTGGACCGCAACAAGGAAACTACATACCTCCTAGGTAAGGTAGTACTACTGACGCCTTTCCCTGGCGCCTGCCTCGACTTCCAATTCGGATAACTCTCAGTTCTTGAATCCAGGAAGGTGAGACTCATCCCGAGACAGTGCCGATACTGTGAGGTACCTCCCATCCTGATGATGAATAACCCCGGCCGCTCTCGAGGCAGTGACGAATGAACCCCTGTGGCCAATGATGATGGCGGACGCTCCTGCTTTTTCAGAGTGTCCCTACTCCGTACTAGGTACTCCGTAGTAGTACTCCGTACTCGTACTCGTACTCGTATTGTCAAGAGTGACCCGTAGGTAGGTAGTATTGGCAGGAGAGGCCGAGCAATCATCACTGGCTCATTCCCGCAGTCATTTGACCTCGCTGTCGTCGATCCGATCAATCAATCAATCGATCAATTGCCCAAAGCCTCAATGCCATTGGCCAAGTCTGTACCATTGAGGCCATAATAGAAGAGTCCTTGGGTATATTGAGGGGATTTTCAGCCTCGTAAGGCATAAACGTGGGCTCTCTCCCGAGTATCCTCTGCCTAGCACCTCCATAATAGTGCTAACCAAGTGCTAAAGACGCTGAAACCGCCGCAGAAGGTAAGAGCACGCCCGTGGGGAAAAGTTGGCCATGAAGCGTTCCATCACGTGACTCACCTGGACGGCCTTCTTCTGCTGCTGGTCGCACATCATCACCCTTTTACCTTGAGGTTTCCGACTTCACGCATCAAACCACCTTGGCAACCCCCCCCTCAACACCACACGACCACACCCCCTTCAATTCTTCACACGAGTCAAGACCCTGTGCCCTCACACACTACGAGTTCACCGAGACACACCGTTGGCAACGACACACCCGGGCATCACCGAGCAACGACCAGCTGCCCTCCCACCAGCGCCATAAACACCATCACCGACCTCACCACCGACCTCTTCCCCCCCCCCCCCCTCTCTCCTCCAAACCAATCCGTCCACCCCTCTTCGTCACAAAGAGGATCCAAAGACAAAAAACTTCAACACTCAAATCTTCCATCCCCTAGATCGCCGCCACCGCGAGGCTCGAGGCAGATACCCCTCTCCCCTCTCTGCCTCCCATCCCCCTCCTCTCTCCTGTTCCCCAACCTGTCACAATAAACCACGTTTCCTCAAGACCCGGTGACCTCAGGCGCCGGAAGAAAATTCAAGAAGAAAGATGGCAAGCCAATTAGCAGATCAGTTGCAGAATACCTCCCTAAGGTCAGCCAACCTCGTCTTGCTTCGCTTGGCTGTGGAGGGAGAGCACAGCAGGCCGAAACACAGAGCCACAGACTCGAAACTTGCAGTGGGGTAAAATAGCCTTATTGACTGACCACCCCCAACAGTGACGGTACCATTCTTCCTCAGACCGATGACTGGAAGAAAAACCTGAAGCTCCCTTCCAAAGACACGAGACAACAGACTGAGGTCAGTTCTCAGCCATTCTCGACATTTTCCTCCCTCCCCACCCTCCTGCCATTGAAGATGCTCGCGGTCGCCCCTCGGTCCTTTTTTCTCCAACCTGTCGTGATTTCAATCTTCATGTGGCAATTGTTTTACTGACGGGTGGCTCGCCTCGACAGGATGTCACGAAAACGAAAGGCTTAGAGTTCGAGAACTTTGCGTTGAAGCGAGACCTTCTCATGGGCATTTTCGAAGCCGGTTTCGAAAAGCCCTCGCCGATTCAGGAAGAAGCTATCCCCGTCGCGTTAACAGGAAGAGACATCCTGGCCCGAGCCAAAAATGGAACGGGCAAGACAGCCGCTTTTGTCATCCCCGCCCTCGAGCGTATCAACCCAAAGATCTCCAAGATCCAATGCCTCATCCTTGTCCCCACGCGAGAACTCGCCATGCAGACGTCGCAAGTCTGCAAAATCCTCGGCAAACATTTGGGTATCAACGTCATGGTTACCACCGGCGGTACAGGGCTTCGTGATGATATCCTCCGCCTGCAGGAGCCTGTCCATATTGTGGTCGGCACTCCCGGACGAATCCTCGATCTCGCAGGAAAGAGTGTTGCGGATCTGAGCGAATGTCCCATGTTCATCATGGACGAGGCCGACAAGCTTCTCTCCATCGAGTTCACCCCTGTCATCGAGCAACTGCTGCAATTCCACCCCAAGGATCGCCAGGTCATGCTCTTCTCCGCCACCTTCCCGCTGTCCGTCAAGGACTTTTCTGATAAGAACATGGCAAGTCCTTACGAGATCAACCTCATGGATGAACTCACCCTCCGCGGCATCACCCAGTATTATGCCTTTGTCGAAGAAAAGCAGAAAGTCCACTGCTTGAATACCCTCTTCTCGAAGCTCCAAATCAACCAATCCATCATCTTCTGCAACTCCACCAATCGTGTCGAGCTCCTCGCCAAGAAGATCACCGAACTCGGCTATTCGTGTTTCTACAGTCACGCGAAAATGCAACAGGCAGCCCGAAACCGCGTCTTCCACGACTTCCGCAACGGTGTCTGCCGAAACCTGGTCTGCTCCGATCTCCTCACCCGTGGTATCGACATCCAAGCCGTCAACGTCGTCATCAATTTCGACTTCCCCAAGAACGCCGAAACCTACCTGCACAGAATCGGACGTTCTGGCCGCTTCGGACATCTCGGCTTAGCTATCAACTTGATCAACTGGGACGATCGTTTCAACCTGTACAACATTGAACGGGATCTCGGCACCGAAATTCAAGCCATTCCCGCGAGCATCGACAAGAGCCTCTACGTATACGAGAACCCCGAGTCCATTCCCCGACCGATCTCCAACCTCCCGTCCAAGCCCCTCCAGCCTGTCCAGATGACCCAGCAGCAGCTACCGTTCCCTCAGATGCAGCAGCCCATGCAGTCTCAGCAGCCCCAGCAGCCCCAGCAACAACACCAGGGCTATTGGCAGGGTCAGGGCGGCCAGCAAAACAATGGCGCCTCGCAGTTCAACGGCGGGCGTGGCCGAGGGGGACCTCGTGGTCGTGGCGGATATCGTGGCCGCGCTGCTGGCGGTGCTGGCAGTCGAGGTCGAGGCCAACCCCGGGACCCTATTCAATCTTAATTCCTCCCTTTTCTCCCTCTCACTTTTCTTTCTTTTCCCCCTCATTCATTCACGCATGATGACGGGCGGCGAATAGGCGAACCGGGGTGTCTGGTCTTCATTTTTTTTCTTTTCTTTTTCTTCCCTTTGCTGTCATTTTTCTAATGCTTTTGACATGATTTCTGTAGGAGCTTAGGGCCACCTTGATTGTTGGATTGTACATTATTCGCGCGACTCTGGGCGAATGGGCGCAATGGCAAACGGGGGCTTTTCTGCTGCTGTTTCATCATTACATTGCCCTCCCGAGCTCGGACCGGAGCTCTTCTCTCTGATCCCCCTTCTGCTTACCCCTTTCTTCTTTCCCGACCCCGGCCACATGGGCAAGCGAACAACAACGAGACGCTTCTATACCTCGAATGATGGATGAAAAGCATACTGGTCGTTATGTCTATTTGAAAAATGGTTTATCTGCGCGTGGCTTTTTTTGGTCGACCTCTATACCATTCCTACCCACGGCTCTGGAAGTCATTACTTCGTTTTCACCTGATCGACTAGCACAGTCGTCGGATACAAAAAGAAAAGGGAAGGCGGATCGGCAAAAGAAAGCATACGGACTGGGAGTGGACACGGCACGGGCATTTGCTTTGACGTTGGGGCTGCGACAAACTGGGTGGATGGACGGGATGGATGGCCGGCTGACTGGACGGATTGGCGGACGGAAGACGGTGCTTCGAAGGAGTCGGCGTTTTCGACGCTAGAAATGGCGCAGGGGTGCGAGGCGTTCCCGGAAGCTTTTCTCGGCATCATTCTCGTTGGCTTTCGCTGAACGGGCGTGAGAAGAAGCGGTGGTGGATCGCCGGGATGGGGGCTTGTGGTGGACCGGACAGAGGGCACGTTGGTTGTTTTGACGGACCCCCCCCCCCCCCCCCCCCC
>NQYQ01000001.1:897218-913726 GCA_003055925.1 Escovopsis sp. Ae720 | reverse complement strand
TTTTTGGACGGCTTCGGTCATCGTGTGCGGTATTCTCCTTCGACAAAAGCTCCATTGGGTCAAGTGGCATTCATCTTGCCGCTTTACTCGACGGGCCGGCAAATCAGCAAGCGAAGGGGACGATCGATGGACTGAAGAGTGGAGGAGGGGAGGACAATATCGCAAAAAAAATAAGGAAAAAAAACAAACCAAAAAAATTTTGGGGATGGGAGAAAGGGGAAAGGGGGAGGCCTGGATGGGAGCATGTTGTTCCTCGGACCGGTTGGGGCGGCCTCACAGGTGGATCGTGGGAGGGCGGGGAGAAGAGAGGGCCCTGGGCCTTTTCTGATCCTCGTCTTCTTCTTTCCATCTGTCAAGAAAGCAAGGACGCCGAGGTGGCCGGTGGGATCGCATCGACGGTGATTCCGGGCTAGTACTAGATTTTAACAATACACCCCCCCTTTTTTCTTTCTCCCCCTCCAATGCTTTTGCTGCCTCGAATGACTCGAATGTGCACGCCTACATTGACTTGGTCCTCACTTCCACTGCCAGACGAGACGACGACTTCCTATGAGTATCGAGAATTACTATGTTCAAGACTGGCAAGTCTCATTTAGCAGCAGGGCTCGGCAACGTTCAGACTATGAGTTCCATTGGTGTTCTATCGAATATAGCATAGTAAGCCCCACCATCCCCATCTATCGTCTACAGGTACACACGATGACCCACAAAAAGGCACCCAGCTGAAGCAGCAACATCAAGGTATTCGAAGCCGGTAATCGTAGTGATTCAAGAATATGCTGCGATATGAAAAAAAAAGAAGAAGAAAAGGAGAAGAAGGAGAAGAAGAAGAAAAACTTTGTGTACAGTAGCGTACGTAAATGGAGGTATTCCCAGCCCCAGACCCAATCAGAGAGAAAGAGGCAAAAGAGGCAAAAGAGGCAAGAAAGGGAAGAAAGAGGAGAAAGTGGAGAAAGAAAGAGAGGAAAACGCCGGTGAGACCATGCCCCGGGATATTTTGCGCTCGACCAAAAGTTCAAAAAAGACAAGGTATTCTAAGAGATGGGAAAAAGTATCGAAGATCTTGAGTAAGAAAGAAAAAAGAGAAAGAAAAAGGGATAGCAGAGCCTCGAAGCAAACAGGTTCGAGTACAGGCGTGCCTGACCGTGTGTACGTGTGATGCGAAGCCCGGCTAAGAGATTGACTTTTTCGACTGTACGGAATCTATTCGGTCGGGTTTGTTGCGAGATGCTATGGGAAAACGTGGGCCAGGGGAGACGGAGGGGCGGAGACTGCGTCAGCGAATGTGTCCGCGGAGGGCGTCGACCTCTCGTTGCAGAGCGTCCAGGTCGGCGAGGATGTCGGTGCTCTTGCCCGGGTTCGGCGTGGGCGACGAGGACGAGCGGACGCGCGTGTCCGCCGCGTCTGGCAGGTCGGCGGGGGTGACCTCGACCGAGGACCGCGGCCTGTGGGATCCCTCGCGGCTGCTCTGGCTGCTCTCCCGGTGCCGTGAAGGTGGGGGCGGCGGCGGCGGCGGCGGCGGAGGGGCCATGGTCTCCCGCAGCTTGCTGTCCGAGGAGACGCGGCGGCTGGAGGGGTCGATGCCGAGGATGCTGGAGGGTCGGCGGGCCGTGGAGGACTGGCGCGCGGGCGGGGGCGGGGGTCTCGCGCCGGCTTTGCCGAGACTGATGGATGGCTCGGGGGATATAGTGTAGTACTCATGGTCGTTTTGAGGGCCGTTGGGCGAGGATGGGTTCGTCAGGGACGTGGCGCTCGGCTGCCTGGACGAGATGGGCGGCCGGCGCGGCGGGGGAGGAAGCGGCGCGGTGTTGCTATGGCGGATGCTGCCGGCGCCTGAGCGCTCCGAGTCTATCGAGTTTCGGGATGGCGGGTCGCTGTGTTGAGGGCTCAGGGCGGCCTGGATACCCCGTGCCTTGCTTTCGGCGCGGGCGTGTCCTCTCCGCGGCGGCGGAGCCGGGACGGGCCTCTTGGCCGAGATTGGTACGGCTGGGGAGGCGAGCGGGTTGGGGACCTCCTGGTCTGGCGTAGTCGAGCCGTTGAGCTCTAATTCGAGCGCTTTGATGATGGGATCATTGCTGAGTGAGTTGTTGTTGGCGTCGTCGTCGTCGTCGTCGTCGTCGCTGCTGCTGCTGCTGTTGCTGCTGCCGTCGCTGGCGCCGGTTGAGCTCCCATGAGATATAGGGGGCCGCGAAGGCGTCTGTGTCTGCTCGGTTGGGATCGAAGATGGAGGGAGTGGCTCATGACCGGCCGTCACTCCAATGCCGGACTCTTTGGTGTCCGCCTTGAGAGATTTTCCGTGGCGAGAGCTCGGCGGCGGGGGCGGGAGCTTCTTCTCGCGACTTGACTGGACCATTGCCGGCGAAAGTGCAGCAGGCTCGTCGTGGTGGCGGCCATTGGTCAACCCATCAGCCCCCGAGGTTGCGGAGCTCCCCGTCGCCGAATCCGGCCCCGCATTCTGGCTCTGCGAGAGGTGCCCCGCGGCATCTGGCGCCGGCGGCGGCGGCGGGGAGTGCGGCGGGCTCGCAGCCCCCGTCATCAGCAGGCGCCTAAACGAATCCACATTGAGCGACCTCCTCGCCGCCGGCCTCTCCACCTCCGCCTCCGCCTCCTCAGCCCCGCCCCCCGTCCCCAACTCATGCAGCGCCTTGCTGAACGGATTCGCAGACACCGACTGGGCCCCCTCGGCCGCGGGGCTGTCGTGCGCCTCAAACAGCACCGGCCACTGAATCGTCGTCTGCGCCTGCGGCCGCGGATGCATCAGGATCGGCGAGCCAAGACCGGTAACGGGGCTCATGACCTCGGGATACGCATCCCCCAGCGCCTGCAGCTCGGCCTCGCTCCACGTCGGCGGCGGGAGCGGGGGCGGGGGCGGGGGCGGGGACGTCAGGACCTCGCGCGGCCCGGGCGAGCGCGGCGGCGGCGACAGCACCCTGACCTTCTTGACGCTCTTCTTCTTGGCCTGGCCAGGTGCCGCCGCGGCGTCGCCATCGTGTGCCGGGCCTATGTTCTCCTTCCCCACGCCCACGCCCACGCCCACGCCCACGCCGTCGTCGTCCGCGCCGAGCCGGCCCCTGCTCTCGACGGGTGCGAGGCTCTTCCTGAACGGGTTTGAGGACGCCATGCCTTGCGCGACCGCACTTGAAGGCTCAATGCGATTTCTCGGGTACCTGCCGTCGTCGTCGTCGTCGTCGTCGTCGTCGTCGTCGTCGGATTGGGGGGGTAGTGAATCAAGTGGAGAGTATGTAGTACTCGTAAGTCAGAGCCTCGGGTGTTTACTCGTACTAGTACTCGTAGAGAGACAATTGGGACACCAGCAGCCGTTCGCCGGATGCCATCTTCCGTCTGCCGTGACCGCAAGCTTTCCCCCAGGACGGTGCCTCGAATTCCGAATTCCGATGGAAACCCAAGATGCAGAAACGCCCGACGCCTTTTGGGTTTGGAGAAGCAATGGGCGAGAATGAGAGAGAATTGAGAGAACTTGGGCGGGGGAGGGGGGAAAGGTTGAAGCTGGGAGAGAGAGAGCCTGCGCCTTTGACTTGCTTGAAGGCGCTAGGTAGTACTCGTACTCGTACTCGTAACGGAGTACGGAGTACATGTTCGGAGAACAATTTGATGCGATTGGAGGGAGGGAGAGATGGAGAAGGGAGGGCAGGAGCGTCGTCGGTGCTTTCGTAAGCCCGCCTGGATGTGGAAGTGATGACTCAATCAATTGTTGGAGGGGCGACGAGTACTTTTACTCCGTACAGGTACTTGCTAGGTGCAGGTACCGCTGTACAGAGCACCTCTACTCGTACTCAGTACTATTGAACTCGCACCGAGCACTCATCAATGTGGCCGGAAGGATCGGTCGCTGCGTGCTTGAGGTCTTGCGGGCGCCGGGCTCGGTAGTACTCAATACGAGTACGAGAACTTCGGAGTACTGCGAGTACGAGTACAGTGTACGTGCATGATACTACTACAGGTACTCCGTAGTAGTCTAGGGTAAGCTAAATGTGGCGTTGCGTGGCGCATATGTTCTCAATCGTGCACGGATTTGAATGCACGATGCACGACCGGTACTCGCACCGGGTAAGCTCAATATGGGCTCGCCGCCTCGGCTGTTGCTGGCACACATACCTGTAGGGCAACTCCTCACAGTACATAAATCGCACTGTACCTGGCATTCTGTGAGAGGTACTCACTCGTAAGGCTTGAAGTTACTTCCGTAGAAGAAGTGGATTTGGATGGATCAATTGATTGATTGATGGATTGGAACAAGAGGTTCCCACCTCATTGCCGGGTGGTAGCCCAAGTCGCGCTGTTCCTGCAGCATCAATAGTACGAGTACCGGAGTAGCACTGTTACTCGTAATGTTCATGGATGGAATTGAGGTTCAGGATCATCAACAATCCGGCTCCTGATCTCGATGGCTTAGTAAGCGCCAACGTCGTCCATCACGCGTCAGCCTCCAGGAGTAGGAGAGGGGGGGGGAAAGGGGGGGACTCGGATGAGCATCGCCATCGCCTTCAGGCCACTTGAAATTCAACACCACAATCACCGATATTCGCATGCCATCGAGAAACATTCAGACGAGTCCTAGTAGATAATCGTAGAATTTCATCAATGATGCCAATCGCGCCGAGAAAGAAACCCATGGTATAATTACATACACACAACGCTTATCCTTCCATCAAGCCTCCCACTTTCTTCCGCTTCCTCCCTCCTATCCACCCCATCCATCAATACCATCCATCCATCCCCTCCTTGTCTCCGTTCGCAGCACTTTCCAACCTATAGCACACAAACATCATACACAAATCTGTTTTTTTTTTCTTTGGTTTCTTCTGGACCTCCCTCTCCCGTCGCCGTCGCCGTCGTCGTCGTCTTCCTCTTCTCTGCTCGCCCTCAATGTGTGAAACATGATGATAAAAGATTGTTCCCATTCAAAGCTTCTCCTGTGTCGCGTTTCATCTTTCAAAACAACTCTTTCGAACCCACTGACCCACGCCAACTGTCCTGTTGAATCGAATTGGCCGACAGGCACGCGGGGCGTGTGTGCAAAGGCGACAACGGCCAAAGGAACAGAAGCGAAAGTGGTAGTGCCGCCAGAAAGGGACGAGCGGGGATGGGAAGCGGGGGCTCGTCCCAGAAATGAAAACCTGTAGCGGGCTGCGGGAACGAAAGAAGCAGTAGCAGCAACAGCGGTGTGAAGTGTGCGAGAAACCGTTCGTGTCCAGGGCGCGCGTGGACGCATTCCAAACCAGACCAACGCGCTCCAACCCAAGCAAACCCAATCAGCCGGGCGGGCTCTCCTTGCCTAGCCCGCGGTGTTAACCCAAAACGCCATGCCAGTCCGTGAAGAAGAAAAAGGAAAACAACGAAAGCCACCACGCATCTTGCAGTTTCATTCTTTTTCTAGCTTATTTCTTCTCAGCGGATGCGGCGGCAGTGGTGGCGGCGGCGGCGGCCTTCTTGGGCGCGGCCTTCTTCGGGGCGGCCTTCTTCGCAGCTGCGGGCTTGGCGGCCTTGGCGACGCGGCCGGTTTTCGTCTTCGTCAGTGACTCGGATTTCTCAGACTTGTCAGCTTTTTCAGCCTAGAGAGACAAGAGGTGGTTTGCTTTAGTACGCGCGCAGGATAAGAATGTAGCGGGAGGGTGTGCGAGACAAAGCAAAGCAACAATCAGCCTACCTTGGGCGCGGCGGCCTTCTTCTCCTTGGGGGCAGCCTTCTTGGGAGCGGCGGCCTTCTTGGTGGTCTTCTTCTCGCCCTTCTCGCCCTTCTCTCCCTTGGCAGCGGCAGCCTTCTTCTCCTTGGGGGCAGCCTTCTTGGCGGGCTTCTTGGCGGGGGCACCCTCCTTGTCCTTCTTGGGAGCAGGCTTCTTGGGCTCGGCCTGCTTCTTGGCGAGCTTGGTGCCGCCAGAAGCACCCTTGGGCTGGGTGAAGTGGCCCTTCTCGACTCCCATCTTGAGAGCCTTGTTGAACAGGGAGTCGAACATCTTGTCACCGACGGTGATGTTGTTGTTGGCCCTGACGAACTTCTTCAAGGATTGACGGCTTTAGGGGAGATGTCAGTATCGGTGCGCTTCGCGACGAGGGAGGCAACAGCCAAGGGGCGAAAGGAAAAGTCATACCTAGAGCCATTGCGATCTCTGAGCTGTTGAGGAACAAAGAGAACATGTTAGTTGATGCCGACAAGACGGACACGATGGAACAAAACAGCGCATCGCGGGACAGAGGGCCAATGAATCAGGACGGGCGTTGGGCGATGGAACGAGCACGTCGAGGGTGTGACGCGCAATGAACAAGATTGGTGCAGATCAAAGCAAAAATAAGTGCGTGGGAAACGGTGTGCGCAAATGGATGCATGCCAGATCATCAGGGACGTACAGTCAGAATGGCATCGGTAATCATAGCCTGCGCGACAAGTCATTAGTCTCACGTCGAGAAGAACATTGTTGGCGCGAGCGAGTCGATCGCATCCTCTCCCTATTAGTACCCATCTCCCTCTCTCCCAAAAAGGAGAGGAGAGATTGGGAATAGAAGCGAGTCTCGCACCCGAGCGACAGCAAAAACGCACCTGGTAAGGAGGGTGAGAAGGGGCGGCCCTGGCCTTGGTGCTGGCACCGGTCGCAGCGGCGGGGGCAGCGTGAGCAGTGGCACCGGCGGCGCTCTCGGTCTTCTTGGGAGGCATTCTTGCGGCGAGGATTACGGATCAGAGAATGAAGTGGTGGCGGAAGGCGGTGATGATGATGGATTGCGCGGAGCGAGACGTGGTAATGCGGCGAATAATTTGCTTCGCTGGTTTTTCGCCCGATTGCTGTGGTTGTTGTTGTTCTGGTGGTGGTGGTGGTGGTGGTGTGCGTACGTGGCGAGACGTGTCTTTTTGTAGCTGGTTTCGAGACGTGAAAGCTTGATGGATGGAGGAACCAAAAAGTCGAAGCAGGAGGAGCCTGACGAGAGCTTGAGATGGGATAGAGTGGTTGTTAAGAAGAAGCAGGAAAAAAAAAGGGAGCCCTTCAGGTATCAATGGAAGAGATCGAGCGACCAGAGGCGACTTGGGTCGGGCGCGTGGAGGGGGCCGGGCTTGTTTATATAAGAGAGCGGGGGCACCACAATCAGTAGCAGGACCAAGAGGGATTGATTGATTGCCAGATTGACTGAAAGAAATCGGAGGGACCAGAGGGAATACTGGTTACTCGAGTCACGGTACTCCGTACTACTACTACTACTACTACCTCTACTACCATACTACCTACTAGCTCCGGTCAGAGAGAGCACACACACACAGAGAGAGAGAGAGAAGAGAGAGAGAAGAGAGAAGAGAGAAGAGAGAAGAGAAGAGGGTCAGAGCCCGGATCAGAGGGTCGGAAGGGGGGGGGGGGGTTCAGAAGGTCAGAAGGTCAAATCACCACAACAAGACGAGGTACCTCAGGCAGTACATTCATCTCAGGGCTGCACGTCGAGTCGCCGGCAGCTCGGCGTGCGGGAGAGGCCGTGCTAGAGAGCTTCAGTCAATCCAACGGGCAGGATCTGGCGCAGCTCCTGCTCGAGCTCGTTCCCTTGTCGGGAGGGTCGGTTTAGTGCCTTTCCTTTCCTTAGCCTGAGACTCCGTGGTTCTAGTACTAGTAGTACTAGGTACCTGTACCCTACTCGTACGACCTGTATCAGTACTAATCGTACTGCTACTAATTTTGGTAGACCGCTAGTAGAGACAAAGGGGACTTGGCAAGTACTTCCATGTACCGGAGTGGAGTCCCCGCCTGCGACTCAATGTTACATGCACTGCCAACGCCAGGAGGTGCGACCCTCCCGCTAGGAGGTACTGGGCAGGTGCCCGTCTAAACACGGCCGCGCCATGGCCAGGTATCGCTCACGCGCAGCGCTGGCTTAGATTCTACCGTGGCTGGCGAGGCAATAAGATAGACCGCCACCGGCCTGTACATTGCAGCGTGCAGCTACTGTTCGATTATGTCAGGATTCCTCCGAGTTTCGCGTTCTTCGTGGACGGCAATTCAAGTCACTGGGCGGTACTCCAAAGGTTCCCAGGTGTCCACTCCCCCCCCCCTTCTTCGCTGCCACCACCAAGTTGCTCTCTTGAACTTGAACCGTTTTAGTGCTCGTACTCCGTACGAGTACAAGTACCGGTACTGGTAGGCACTGCAAGTTGAAAGAGTCGTCATGGCAGAGGCCCATGGGAGGCAGCGGCACCGTTCGAGAGCGGGCGCGAGCGTGAACCTGGGGCTAAAAGGGCCCTCCATCTCGGTCGCGAGCGGTGGAAAATTCCACGAATTTCAAAAGACGAAATCATTGCGACGCTTGGCACCCCGGGCTGGTCTCTCCGGGCCGTCTACCATCGAAATGGATCAATGGATCAATTCAATTGAATCAATCCATCCACCTTGAATCCATCCACCACGACCAGGTGGTACCATTCCCAGACGTTAATCACGATGGTCCACTGGTCCAGCACAGGCGTCGACGCCTTGAACGGCTCAGGCTCACCCTCGCAGCTGCCCTTTCCGATTGCGGCCACCCATCAATTTGATCCATTTTGATCCATCCAATTCATCAATCCACCATCACCCCATTTCCCCATTTCTCTATTCCTCGATTGAGCTTGACTCGGAGCTCTCCAGCCAGTTTTCCCGCCTGCAGCTGCGGTCGCCGCTGACCCCCTCCGCTCCTGCTCCCGCTCCTGCTCCTGCTCCTGCTCCTGCTGTTTGCCGCGGCCGCCGCCAGCGGGTTCCAGCTTCCAACCAACATTTGATGGAACCTGCGGCAACAGGGAAACAGCGACCATCTATCCCCGAATCAGCCCTTGGAACTTGGGTCTCCTTTCTTCCTTCCCACCACAAAGCAGGCCCGCTTTACTCCGTTCTGCGGAAGTTGGAATCGTACCTTATTGATCTGCTCCTCGACTGTGAATGCACAGACATTGAATGGATCGAATCAACACTGGTTACTAGTACAGAGTACATTGATCAATCAATGTATTGATCCATCAATACTACCTTCACTTGATCTTGCAAGGAGAGGAGAGCAGAGGAAGGAGCCCTAAGACCTGGAGTGGTGAAAGAGCCTATTTGAGCCATAAGCAATCATACTATCAATTAGTACTTCACAGGTAGTGTTAATCCCAAGATGTACGGCACATGCAGTAGGAGAGGTACTACTCCGTAGAGAGCTCAGGGCTCATCATCACAGGACAAGACAAAAAAAAAGGGGGGGGGGGCAAAGGATATAATCAAAAGACGGGAAGGGGAAAGGCGAGAGGGAATCACAGATTGAGAAAAAGCAAGCAACTTGAAGCAGTCGTGGGGCATATCCCATCCATTCCCACCAAAAGGAGTCGCGGTGCACTCAAGCCTACAGATACTCGTACTATCCGATCCCACAAAGGGGCAAGAGTTTGGAAGACACGGGCTGGAGTTCAAGTCATCCAGATCATGGATCGAGTAGAGCCTCCCCCGCCGCGGGGAGAAAGAGGGGCGCCCTTGTGACCTCTGCAGATCCCGAGGCGGGCAAGCATGGAGATTGGGTCCTTGGAAATGATCCATCCATTTGACATTTGCCACGAGACGACCCGCCTGGCCAAGTGGTGCCGGAATTGGTCTTGTATGAGGATCTGCCCCTGAGGAGTCCAGGACTGGAGCCTCTCAAAATAGGTGCGGAGAGTACCTTACAGAGTACAGCCCGTAATACTACTACGAGTACTCCGTACCTGTATACGAATGGATGGATGGATGCCAGATGAATGGATCCATCAATCAACAATTCAAGCATGCCGCTCTGGATTGAACGTCCGCACAAATCGTGGCCAGCCATCGCGGAGGCATCTTCTCCTCTCCTCAATGCCGTTACCATGAAAATACTGACTATCCAGATTTCAGGAACCCATACTCATGCAAGTACGAGTAGTACCCAGTGGTAGCATTGATCCTCAAAATGTTGATCAATCAACGATCAAGCCCGATTATTTGGTTGCGGCGTGTCATAATATAATAAAAACAAAAACGAGGCAAAATTCGCGCCCGCGCCCCCCGAAAAATAATGCGATGCTCGAGTCCGAATTTTCTGATTGGCCAGCGCCGTCCGTCATCCCCCCTTCTCAGATCCGAATTCCCAATAACATTGATTGATTGATTGATTAACCAATATACATACATACGGATTACGAGTACTCGTAGTAGCGTCATATGGAGTGTGTGCAATTCCAATCATGGATTGATTTGATCAATCTCAATGTTCAAATCAATCGATGTGTATCCAAAGCCCCGATGAAAAGCTCAACATGTCCCTCCTCTTGGCGCACCACGACGGAATTGATGACTTGATCAGGCCATTTGCTTGCCATTTGGCGTGTCTCTCTGTCTCTCATCAGAGACAACAAAGAACATTGATCAGTACTAGGTACTACTCCGTATAGTACATGTATTCAAGCCTCCCTCCTCCTGGCCGAGTCTCAGGCGGGCTGTCTAACCCCCCCCCCCCCCCCCCCCCCCCCCCCCCCCCCCCCCCCCCCCCCCCCACCACCTCTTCAGTCTCTCGGGCCCTCAGCCTCGCAGCCTCTCTCCTTTCCTTACGGCCCGGCAAATTTCCTCTCGATTCCTCTCTCCCCGTTGCCATTCCAATGCGCCATTTACGTGCTCCGATGGAGGACGACGCGTCCCTTGTTAGAAAGGCAGGTCTGTGTGGGCGATGAAAAACAAACAATGCCTGCGAGGACTGCAGTACTCGCACCTGTCGCATCCAGGCTGTGAACCATCTACGGCGCAGCAGGATAGAAGCGCGCGGTACGGAGTAGTACCTTTCAAAAGGGAGAGAAGGTTGAGGTCTGAGATGATGGATGATGGATGGATGCTCCTTGTCTTCCTCGTTCAGCCAAGGTCCTCGTGGTTCGCGCTGAGCGGCCGCAGTGAATGATCGTGTTCTGTCAACGACTCAGCCCTCAGGCTTGAATCCGACTGAGATCCTAGCATATACGGAGTACATACAACTGAAGTTGCCTGGCCACGTGCGGTGATTGCACGGCTTTGCATCATTCACCACTGGCAGTTGATGCCATTCCGGCAGTGACTCAAATGTCCAACGCACTTCTCTTGAGCGGTGCAGTCAAGGCCGTCCCATTTCCCCTCCATGCTGCAATTGTCGCGACGATGGCCTCATTTCGAAGCTGTCAAACGAGTAGATCAAATTCAATTTTCCCACACACAAAGCGCACAATCGCGTACCGGAAGCGCTGGCGGTGAATCATCCCGCCTCGTAAAGACGACATTTTCGCCATTTTCTCCCGCCAAATCCCTCGACGTTACTACTATGTTTAGTAGGTACGTGGACATACATCAATTGATTACGTAATATCTATCTTTACGATCACATATGTACTTACTCCGTACATACCCTAGAAGCCTCTCACGAGATGCGTTCCATGTTGATTCGAATGCAAGGAATCATGGGAGAACGCCGACTGCCCAACCTCCTCCTTGGGACCCCTTCCCCAGCACATGCTTTACGGAATAGGTTCTGTCACCTTGGATTGTCTTGCAGCTCGGCATCTCCTGCTCAACTGCCGCATCGTCTCCATCTCACCCGCTCCGTGGCGCCCACGCTTGCCGCCACCGCGAAGAAGCGAGCGTCCTGCCCTGCACATAGATACGGAGCAAAGCTGTGCCCATCGGACCAGTTGCTGATCCGCCGCCGACTCGCTTACTGCTTGCTCACTGTCCTGTTCATTCCTGGACATTCTCGTAGACCTCGGGATCATCTGGTGATCTGGGATGCTGAAGGGGTTTTTGCGGATAGACATTGAAGACCGTCACGAGCTCCGGCGTCCTGCTTTGACTCAGACACCGTCGCTGCCCACCTGTGCCCCACGACATGACGTCCTCCCCTGCGTCCTGAAGACCTTTTGAACCATTCCTCACGGGCATGTCCAGTAAACATTTTCAGTATTGCCTATTCCAAGCCTGCGCTATGAAGTGATCGACCTGTTTCAGAGGTAGGTACTCCGTAGGTAGGTAGGGAGACGTCTCCCATCTCGGTGGAGCTGATGCCTCTCCTCGTACGGAGTAGGTGCCTTGTAGCAGCACCGTGAAGCCCGTAACCCTAACCCTGTTGATTCATTCTTCCTGCAGGCACGTGCTGCGGGGCTTGATAAGATAAGCCCGGGTCCGCCGCATCGTGCCTGCCAATTCTTGATCTGACCTGGCACAGTACGACTCAGTACTACGAGCATGGCTTCCCATGGACTTTCAGGTACAGGTACCGATACAACATGGACTGCCATTCGCCGTTGAAGCCGCCTGAGATGCAGCACTTCAAGTTGGGATAGTTGCACAAGGCAATGGATCATGTCCGGAAGATTGAGCATGAAGTGCATATATACTCCGTATATCGATCCATCCATATAGTAGACTCTCCATATACTACTCAAGAGCAGATATCTTGAGAGAATGCCCAGGCCCGCGACCATGCCTCGGAGCCTCAACTTAGAGGGCCCTGCAGTTCTTCTGAGGTGACCTTCAATGGCAGCACTGAGGCACTGCAGGTGCAGTGATTGGGCGCGGCGAAAGTACAGGTACTTCTATCATGTGCTTGTAGTAGCCACGATGGCCAAATCCTCCGCCGACTTGCAGCTCAGCACTGAAGCCACCTTACGATACGGCTTCATTTTCGTGCAAATCTCCGCAACAAAGGCCACCGAGGCAGGGGCAGCGGCTGCTCACCATCCATCTCCAGCCCATCCATCATCCAGGACCCGACGTCCCCTTTCCCTCTTTGCGCCAGACGCCTTTCCATGAAGTTTTTGAGAGCGGTTCCTCCGAGCATGTCAAGTCTTTTGCTGACCCTGTTTTGAAATACCCTTTTTGTCGAATTCCCTACCGCCAGCACTACTACCTCCACCACCACCACTACTACTACTACGACTCCCTATCGCGTCCCGCATTCCTCCCGAGAGGCCTCGATCCTAATCACCCGCAGCCATGGACTACACCCAGTTCCACGCCCTCGGCCACGGCGAAGTCATCGATCCCAACGACCCCAACCGGACCACCGCTCCCGCCGCCCCTCAGTTCAACCACCCCGTTGCCCCGAACCCATATCAGCCCGGCGGCCTGCCACCACAACCCTCGGGAGCCCCCTACGGCGGCCCGCAATACTATGGAGGACACGATGCGCACATGGGCGTGCAGCAGCAGCAGCAGCAGCCGCCGCCGCCGCCACCCGGCCCCGGCTACGGCGTGCCGCAGACACAGGACGCCGCTCTCGCAGCGCAGATGGGCGGGCTGGCTCTAGGCGCGGATGCGGGCCACGCCCCGCCCAGGACGGCCAAGAAGAAGAAGGATAGGCACGCCTACCACACCGTCGAGGCCGCGGGCTCGTCGCAGGCCTTCAATGGCATGCCCGCGCCCGGCACGACCGCCGACCAGTTCCTCAACGCCAACAACCCGCAGGGCATCCCCGCCCTGGGCGGCCAGATGGGCGCCCCCCAGTTCGTGAACCCCAACCAGTTCCCCGTGCCGGCGAGCGCCCCCTTCGCCCCCGGCGCGCCCGTCTCCACGACCGAGTTCGCCGCGCGCGGCGGGTCCGCCGACACCACCGCGACCGTCGCGCCCGGCGGGCCCTCCAAGGTCTCGGCCGACGACATGCCCAGCGTGCCGGCCGCGAGGGACGCGATCCAGGACTACTACCTCCACAACGTCTACCCGACGTTCGAGCGCCACATCCCGCCCCCGGCCGCCGTCTCCTTCGTCGCCTTCGACCAGGGCAACTCCTCTCCCAAGTACGCCCGGCTCACCCTGAACAACATCCCCACCACGACCGAGGGCCTGCAGTCCACCGGCCTGCCCCTCGGCCTGCTCATGCAGCCCCTGGCCCCCCTCCAGGCCGGCGAGGCCGACATCCCCGTCCTCGACTTCGGCGAGGGCGGCCCGCCCCGCTGCCGTCGATGCCGCGCCTACATGAACCCCTTCATGATGTTCCGGTCCGGCGGCAATAAATTCGTCTGCAACCTGTGCTCCCACCCCAACGAGACGCCCCCCGAGTACTTCTGCGCGACGAGCCCCCAGGGCGTGCGCCTGGACCGGGATCAGCGGCCCGAGTTGCATCGCGGCACGGTCGAGTTCGTGGTCCCTAAGGAGTACTGGACCCGCGAGCCCGTCGGCCTAAGGTGGCTCTTCGTCATCGACGTCACCCAGGAGTCCTACAACAGGGGATTCATGGAGACCTTTTGCGAGGGCATCCTTGCGGCCTTGTACGGTGGCGAGGACCAGGAGAAGGACGAGAACGGCGATCCCAAGCGGAGGTTACCCGCCGGAGCCAAGGTCGGCTTCGTCACGTATGACAAGGACATCCACTTCTACAACATCAACGTAAGTCTCCTGAACGGGTGAGGGGGAAAAAAAAAGGAAGAGAATGGCAGAGAACAGACTCGGATATGGTTGCTAGATGTTCGTTGCTGCTCACACAGACTCGCAGGCCGCCCTGGATCAACCTCACATGATGGTCATGCCCGACCTGGAAGATCCATTCCTTCCCCTAGGCGAGGGATTGTTCGTCGACCCGTACGAGTCGAGGACGGTCATAACGACGCTATTGACCCGCCTCCCCCAGATGTTTTCCGCTGTCAAGAACCCGGAGCCGGCGCTGCTGGCGGCCCTCAACGCGGGCCTGGCCGCCCTGGAAAAGACGGGAGGCAAGATGGTGTGCGCCTGCTCCAGCCTGCCCACCTGGGGCCCCGGCAGGCTGTTCATGCGCGACGACGGCAACCACCCGGGCGGGGAGCTGGACAAGAAGCTCTACACGACGGAGCATCCCGGGTGGAAAAAGGTCGCGGAGCGGATGGCGGCGGCGGGCACCGGCGCCGACTTCTTCCTGGCGGCGCCGTCCGGCGGGTACCTGGACATCGCGACCATCGGCCACGTCGCGGCGGTGACCGGCGGTGAGACCTTCTACTACCCCAACTTCATCGCCCTGCGGGACAGCGCCAAGATGTCTGCGGAGATCGCGCACACGGTGGCGCGGGAGACGGGCTACCAGGCGCTGATGAAGGTGCGCTGCTCCAACGGGCTGCAGGTCGCGGCGTACCACGGCAACTTCGTGCAGCACACGTTCGGCGCGGACCTCGAGATCGGGGTGGTGGACGCGGACAAGGCGCTCGCGGCGACGTTCAGCCACGACGGCCGGCTGGACGGCAAGCTGGACGCGCACTTCCAGACGGCGCTGCTGTACACGTCGGCGTCGGGCCAGCGGCGCGTGCGCTGCTCCAACATCATCGCCAGCGTCAGCGACACGTCCAAGGAGGCCGGCACCCGGGAGCAGAACATCCGCGAGTGCATCAAGTTCGTCGACCAGGACGCCGTCGTCGGCCTGCTGGCCAAGGAGGCCGGGACGCGGCTCGCGACGACGTCGAGCAACCTCAAGGACGTGCGCGCCTGGCTGACGGAGCGCACCATCGACATCATGTCCTGCTACCGCAAGCACTCCGCGCACCAGTACCCGCCGGGCCAGCTCGTGATGCCGGAGAAGCTCAAGGAGTTCTGCATGTACATGCTGTGCCTCGTCAAGAGCCGCGCGTTCAAGGGCGGCATCGAGAGCTCCGACCGGCGCGTGCACGACATGCGCATGGTGCGGCACATGGGCCCCAAGGAGCTCAGCCTCTACCTGTACCCGCGCATGATGGCCGTCCACAACCTGCGGCCCGAGGAGGGCTTCGCCGACCCGGAGACGGGCCACCTCCGGATGCCGCCCTCGGTGCGCGCGTCCTTCTCCCGCGTCGAGCCCGGCGGCGTCTACCTCCTCGACAACGGGCAGCAGTGCCTGCTGTGGTTCCACGCGCAGACGT
Organism: Escovopsis sp. Ae720; assembly: GCA_003055925.1. Lineage (NCBI taxonomy): Eukaryota > Fungi > Ascomycota > Sordariomycetes > Hypocreales > Hypocreaceae > Escovopsis > Escovopsis sp. Ae720. Next base: position 897,904 of record NQYQ01000001.1, on the reverse strand, counting down.
CGCCGAACCTCATCGCGGACCTCTTCGGCGCGCAGCACGACTCGCTCAAGAGCCTCGACGCGCACACGGCCACGCTGCCCGTGCTCGAGACGCATCTCAACGCGCAGGTCCGCAACGTGGTCGAGTTCCTCAAGACGATGCGCGGGTCCAAGGGCCTGACGATACAGCTCGCAAGGCAGGGCATCGACGGCGCCGAGTACGAGTTCGCCAGGATGCTCGTCGAGGACCGAAACAACGAGGCCCAGAATTACGTGGACTGGCTCGTCAACATCCACAGAGGAGTGCAGCTGGAGGTGCGTCACCATTCGTGAAGAAACATTTTCGTTGGCACCGCACCCACACACGCAGAGGGAGAAGGAGAATCAGAAGAAGACAGGAAATAAGGCGAATCACTGAAGCTGACTTGATTCGGGGGTGGACAGTTGAGCGGGCAGCGCAAGAAGGACGGCGATGGCGATGCCGCGGCCGTCATGGCCAATTTTGCAGGGCTCAGACCGTCATACTGGTAGCCGGGAGAGGGAGAAAGAGGGGGAGGGGGGGGACGCTGCGTCCTGCGTGGCACCGCGGATGCTCGATGTAGAGATGCATCCATTTCATCTCTGCACCGCGCCCGCCCGCGCGAGATTGCGCTCCCGCCCGCTTGCTGCGTCCAGCGGTATCAGCAGCAGCAGCAGCAGCAGCAGCAG
>NQYQ01000001.1:869018-879366 GCA_003055925.1 Escovopsis sp. Ae720 | reverse complement strand
TATTGTGTGTCGCGATTCCAAGAAAGAGAGGAGGGGAGGGGAGGGGAGGGGGGGTATGTTTCCTTATGAGCGACTGTTTCAGTAGATTGATCCATCCATTCATTCATCCATCCATCCATTGATCTATTCTCTCGAATTTCTTTGCGCGTTTCTACTCCATTTGTTTTCGATCCATCGCAAGTCGTATTTATTCGAGAAAAAAGCACACATCTCGATATGTTACTAAGTACATATGTAGACAATTGATGCTTTAAAGTGCATACCCTAGACTGATTGATGGCTTCCATCAATGCTGATATGGAATCATGTGGATCAATCTGTTCATGTGCTAATGGCGTCTAGACTTGACATGCACAGTCGAGCCAAGTTTGATTTGTATCGTGACGGGTACTCGTAAGATCTATTCTACCCAGTCCGTGGTAGTAGTAGTTGTACGGGGCTCAGGTATTCTGCGCAATGCGAGTACTACCCGTACGGAGCGCAGAGGATCCATCCATCCATCGCTCCTCTGCCTCCAGTCCTTTGCCATTCCGCATCGCCTATTCAGTTTCATGAATCCGGTCCGGATTAGTACACGCGAATATACGAATGGATCATACAATCGATCAATCCTTTGTGCGCGCCTGTATGTATCTATCGAGAGGGATCGACGAGTACCACCACTCTCCTACTTCTACTACCACTACCGATACTACTACTACTACTCACGTACGAGTACGATACTCATACGAATACTACTACTACCAAATACGGATATCCACACCCCTTTTTCATTCTCTCCGCCGACGCACATGCGAGTACTCCGTACTACTCGTACGAGTACTCGTACATACTGATACGAAAGCTCGTGCTCGCGCTCGCGCTCGCGTTCGTACATATCCGGGACGGCTTCCCATGCCAAGAGCAGTGGCTGACGACGCTTAAAATCATGCTTAAACCGCGCGCCGCGAGGTGGGAAGTCGCCGTGAACCTGACGCCATCCAACAGGAAAGCCCCTCTTTTTTTTTTTTTTTTTTTTTTTTTTTTTTTTTTTTTTTTTACGAATTACTCTATACCTGTACTCGTACTATCCGTACTACTATCATACTAGTAGTAGTACCTGTATAATCGTAATACGACTACAGGTACTCCGTATATGAGTAGGTAGCTGCTACTACTACTGACTTTGTTGCCAGACTCAGAGAGTTCAATGAATGAAAATTTTAACTCGGTTGTTTCCCGCAATGACAAAGCACAATGAGTCAAACGGAATCTTCCTGCCATCCATCCATTGATCCTATCGCTCATCCTCCCGCGCAAGACACCAAGTTTTCTCCGAGCATCCCAGCACGGCTGCTTCGGTCCCCTCTCCTCCCCTCTCCATGTCCCCTCTCCTCGTCCTCGTCCTCGTCCTCGTGCTCCTATCGGTACCTCTACCCGGTCAGGATCATCCCTGCGCGCCGCAAGCCGCTTGAAGCACCGTGATAGTACGAGAACGTCGGAGTATTTCTATTCCTACAGGAGGTACTATTCCTACGAGTACGGAGTACTACTACTACTACACGTACTCGTACTCGTACATTCGCGAAAAGATGGAAGGATCCATCAACGATCCATGAAAGAGCAACCCTGAGCCAAAGCGACGTCCTGCTCCAACGGGAAACGCACGCACCCGTGCGCCGATGCCGATTATCCGGCAGGAAGGAGCGACGGGGGCCATTGCGCTCTGCTCCCTCAACCAGGCAGTTACCGGTACCTGTAGAGGTAGAGGTAGGTACCTCGTGGTAGCGGGTAGTGCGAGTACCGGTACCTGCTTCCTCCGCTCTGGGAAGCAGGAAGCGCCGCGCTCGGTTCGAGTACATACCAGTACCGGTAGGGGAGGAACGAGTGGCACGCAGCCTGTTGGCATCCAAGTTGATCAATCAATCCATGGCAAGATGGACCGAGGACTGGGCGAGACTTGCACGGATGGAGAATCCCACGCGTGGGAGTTTAGGGATCGAGCCGTTGATGAATTGATCAATCCAATGGATCAATCCATCAATTCATTGTCCTCCAGTCACCCCTCCCTTCAGTCAATGGATCCTACGTGGTTCTACTAAGAGTAGGTACTACTAGTAGTAACGGTTGTAGCGGAGAATGGAAGCTTGTCTCGACTTCCAGGGCCGCGAAGTGTCTTGTGCCAGAGGCATGAACGGCGTGGACTCGGATCCGCAGACTGCCATCTTGCTTCAAGATACGAGTACCGGTAGATCAAAATCCTGTCTTCCCATGATTCAAGTACCACCACTCGCTTGTTGTACCGGTAGACGTACTCGTGCTCGTAGTACGAGTACCTGTGTGCGCGACGATATCTGAGTCCCTGGCAAAACTCCGCGGCCGGTGCCCCAAAACGGCCCGCCGGCATCCGGAGTAATGACGGATACATCTCGGCGTCCTCATCAGAGACTCACTCACCACAAGGCTTTGAAACCACATGTACGAGTACGATGGATGGATGAATCCCTATGTAGTACTCCATAATGTATTTAGTCCCGAGAGAGCAAGGACCCCGCCCAGCCTCAACTCCCGACATCAACGTCCGAACGTCGCACTCGCACACATACCGGTACGAGTACATACATGAGCATGAGCATGAGCCTGGACTGAAACACCACAGGACAACACAGCGCAGCGACTCAAGCTTCCTCCAACCAAGCTGAAGCGATCCCGAAAAAAAAAAAAAAAAACCCTTCCCCCCCTTCTCGTCCCGCATCCAACAGAGACAGACACCAAGGACTCGAATGCGAATGCGCGGCATGCGCAGGTCAGGCCCAATTTCGTCGTGAGCGGGCAGAGATGACAAATACGAGTCCGAATTCGAGTTCGAGTTTTCGAGCCCCAAAGGCCATGCTCCTCCCGCCCACGAGTACAGGTACGAGTATGTACAGGTACGAGTACTCAAGTCCAGCCGCACATCCAGGCCCGGCGTCGCGTGATGGGGCGGCCAGCGCTCCACGCTGGGCGCCGGCTCAGCTCCTGGGCCCGGACCTTGCCCACGGCTCACGGTTGATTCGGGCATGACGCTGGCACGGGTGCGAGTGCGGAGCGCGGAGTAGTACGGGCACGAGTACCTGTTGTCGTGGATTTACTCGTAGTATTCGTGAATACACACATACATACATATACATACCTGTACACGAGTACGCATACCCCAGCGGGCGGTTTGCCGGACTGCCAGCCGGCGGGACAGCCTCACGCAGACCAATCTCAGGTTGGTGGGACTCGAACACGCCGATCACGCCGGAGAAGGCATCCCCCACAGAACCCTCGCGCGGAAAGCCAACGTCGCGATTCCGGCAGACCAACCGTCCCAGACGCTCTGCGCATGGGCCAGCGAAGATGAAGGTGGGCGAAGGATCAAATGACATCAATCGCGGATCCAAATGTGTGCATGCATAACTCGTATGTGCTCGTACTCCGTAAAGCCCGCTGAGTCATCATCAATGGGACATCCCGTGCCTCCTTCCTCAAGTGCGCGGGTCAACGGGCGCCCCGGGCCGAGATGCCTCCGCGCCTTCCTCCGTACTCGTGCCTTGGAGTACGGAGTTCTATGTACTCCGTATGTTCATGAAATTGATTTGATTGGTCGCTTTCAATTCAGCACAAAGCCGCCGCCGCCCGCCCGTCCGCCCCCCTTATCGATAAGACTCGCGCGCGAGCCATCGCCGACTGCCTGCCGGCCTGCCTGCCTGCATGATTCGAGCGAGACGCTCTCGCGGGCCTCGCATGACAGCGTGAGGTGCGAGGCTCTCCTCCCCGGCTCCGCTCGCGGCATCCGCTGTGTTGCCATGCCATCGAGATGCTACCAGTATCGGCCGATCCAGTGCCTGTGTGTACGAGTACGAGTATGTACATACACACCTATCGTACTCGTACAGTGCCTGTGTCTGCGAACCAGCTCACGCACACTCCCTCTCCCTAGTCGTACCTAGTACTCGTACGAGTGCCCAGACATCCTCGATCCTTTGCGACCCTTTGCGACCTCCTGTGGGCGCGGGGGGGAGGGGAGGGGGGGGGGGGTCTGAGAGCCGAGAAGGCTGGCGCCGTCCACAGCTTGCAATGACCACCCAGATTGGTCGAAGATGGTCGCGTACGATACATACGAGTATCACACATCTTTTGGCTTCTCTGACCACCATTTGCTCGCGCTGCGGGATGACGCACGCGTGGCTCTGATCGCACCCATAATGCCTGATGGAGATGCGCCTCGGAGAAGGTCATTCTGGGAATCAATATCAAAAAGGGGGGAGGGGGGGGGGGGCACGGAATCAGCACTTGCGCAATGCCGGAGGTCACAGCACCCTCGGCGATCCACGGGGAAAAGCCCAGGCCCGGAAGAAAAAGAAAGCCGGCAACAAAGATGCAGAATCGAAACTTCGTAGTCGTACGAGTGCGAGTACTCCCTACTCTTCGTCCTGCTTGCCCGCCCACGCTCCCACACAGGTCGAACTCTGCAAGTGCCTCCTGCATAGCCCTCTGCGGCACCGTAGGTTCGATAGTCCACGCCTCACCAGGAAAGTCAAGCTCGCAGGACGAGAGGGCACGCCGGCTCACATCTGCTGATCCGGCGCGGGTGGGCAGGCGTGGTTCCTCTGATCCATTCCAGACCTGGCCAGATGGCCTGGGGCTGAGGCAAGTCCGAAGGCCGTCGAGCCACAACCGCAGACCGAGGGCACGGATACTCCGTACTCGTCCCTGTGTCTAGCCCGCCATTGGTGATGACGCGGATGGAAGCCGACCTCTGATGAGTCGGCCCAGGGATCTTGGGCTGGCCGGGCCCGGGGATGGGGAGGCAGACGTGCCGATCTACCCAGAGGCTGGCCTCGCCCTGCCCAGTCCGAGGCAGCCGATGACTTTATCCCTCAGATCCCCCAAACCCGTACTGGTACGAGCACAGGGCCACTGTACTGTCTTGCCCCCTTGCTGGCGGTGGACCGTCGACACGGCCGCGGCGATCTCGTCGTTTGCAGATGCTCGGATAGGCAGGTCGACGTGGGCCGCAGCCTCGCCGCACCGGCACATGGGCGTCGTGACGGGGCCCAATGTATTTTGCCTTATTTGATCCATTCGCCCAGAACCGTACCGAAGTACGAGTAGTACTCGTATGTAGCCCCCGTTCGACGATGTCCCGTGGTACTCGATCAGCCAGTGCTCGTCCTAGCATGTGCGAGTACGAGTCCCATCATATGGACGAGTCCTCGTATGATCCAGGCATGAGTGTGTATAGAGTACTCCGGTACTCCGTACGGAATACCACTGGTGGTCGTAACACGACAGGCGCCTTGGACAAATTGAGATCTGCGCGATCCAGGCTGGGGTTTCTCCCTGCCAATCCCAGCAGGATTCTGCCGAGCCAAGACCACAATTCCCCTGTCTGCGGAGCGCTCGAAATAAGCTTACCAAGCGGACAAACCTCAAACATCCTTATTTAGCTGAGATCTTAGTAAAGACATTCGGGGAAGACAAGCTCGCACCTTTAAACTCCGTAGACGCGGCTCCGGAGGGGCAGGTTAATTGAAATGAATAAGAAAGGGAAGGAAGATGGACAAGAAAAGAAAAAAGGACAAGGAATGAATGAGAGCCAGGGGCAGGGAAAGGGCGGGGAGGCGAGGGGGAAAAGGGGTGTGTCAATAGCGCTTAGGTTTTAACGGCTCGAGAGGATCCTTTCTAGGGCTTGATCGTGCCTCACTAGTCGGCACTACCATCTCAGCTTGAGTTATGGCGGTTGCTGACTTCTGACCAAGCCTCTTTCTGCATGGCTCGCCCACGGACAGCCTGCCCCGTACTCGTAGTCCCAGCGTCTTCGTCTAATGCGTCCTCCGTACTCCGTACTCCGTACATACATACGAGTACTGGTATATATGAAAGCAGAGCAGCTGAGGTTTGGGACGTCATACCTAACTGGGGGTTTGGCGGTTAAAACGGACGGTAGATGGCGGCTCGGTCATGCACGCCGCGTCAAGGTTGAAAGCACACGGAGATCAAGAAGATCCATTCTGATGCTCCGAGAGCCTCGCCTCTGCCAGGATCCCGTTCCTGACACGTTCGATCGTCTGACGTCGACTTCCGGCGTCGCAGTTGATGGACCAGTGCAGGTAGCACGACCGGATGTGTGTACGGAGTACTCCTTACGGATGCCGAGCTGCATGTTCGGAAGGTGATGTAGATATCATGTACTCCGTACGGAGTACTCCGTACTCGTATGTTGCGTTAAGAAATTATCATCGGCAAAGGGGCCCCGTCATGTCGGAGTTGTGCAGTAAGTTGGGACTACGGATGTGGAGGAGGGAAAACAAAAAAAAGAAAGGATCAATTTCTAAGCAGCGTACTGGCAATTTGAATTGATTGATGATTGAAGTCGACGGAAAGAATAAGAAGAACCTTTTTTAGGGGGAAAAAAAAAGGAAACCACCACTCCGGAGCAGTTGCCGATTGTCAAGACAACGGAGATTGATGGAACCTTCCATGAGATTAACGAAGAAAGAAGGTGGGAGGAGAGGAAGGAACGGGAGAAGCAAAAGATCGCGCCTGCCCGCGTCTGCAGATTGGCGCAGTACTCGTACTCGTACTCGTAACTTTGTCAGCGGCACCAGGTACAGCTACAGGTACCTACCTGTACCTGTACTCCGTACTCAGCAGTACTCCGAAGTACTACTCTCTGCATCAAGCACAGAACAGTGACTAAGGCCTTAAAGTAGGACTACCTTTAAGGGAACGAAGTGTTGAAGAAACACGGTATCGTGAAGTACGGAGTACAGAGGACGGTCATCGTCCAAGGGAGTCATTCTCTCCGCGACGCCCCCGAGGAAAATAAGAAACAAAGCTAATTTCGCGAGGCGCAGGAAGAAGAGAAAGCGCCGCTTATGCGTGGAACAATGGAAGAAGGTCCAGGGATCACCGGCGGCTTCAATCCTGAGGCCACGCCCCCGCGCTAAAGGCACATGCGCTGCAAAATGCTGTGCCCGTACGAGTACGAGTACAGGTACGAGTACGGAGAGGTAGGTAGGAAGGTACTACAGTATTTACTCGCAGTGTACGGAGTACCTGTATGTACGGTAGTACAGTACCTGTATTACCTTAGTACTACTATATGAGGTACGGAGTCCGCACTGAGTGTGTTCTCGTCCTCGTACAAGTACGGGGCTACTACTCCGTACCTCCCTTGTGCCTGTTCCCCCTTCACACTCGTGCGCACAAAAAGTACTCTGTGCTTACTCGAACAGGTCGTGGTGGCTTCCGCGCTTGGGAGACTTTGTTATTCTCCTGGCCGCCACGGCCGCCATTGGTGCCGATTTATGGTTTACCAGTACTTCGTGATCTCCTCGCTGGTCTTACATGGACCGAATCCTGCGAGCTTATTCCTGCAACTCCGTAACGTGCGCGGATTGTGTGGGTGCCGCGCACTCTCGAGCCTACTGGTCCATATACTCCGTACTCGTACAGAGTACTACGAGTACTACTACACGGACATCACGACCTCAAGTCAAGTACTAGCACAATTGGACCCGGAGTCACTTTGAGTTCTTGTTCAGAATTGGAATTGTATGGAGTGGGTTCCCCGTACGAATACGAGTACCTACAGGTAGGAGCAGGACTCATTCTGAGTCTGTGATCGATGCCTCCGAGACTGTACCGGTAGCGGAAGGAGCATCCTCGAGACCTGCAGGTAAATCACGGGCTCGGTATCCCCGGGGCCATTCCCGATCGTCTTACTCGCACTGTACTCGTACTCGTACGAGCACTGGCACATACTACTACTAGTACTACTAGTACTACGGAGTAGTAGGTAGTAGGTAGTAGTAGTACTACACACATTATGCCGCATGGCCGAGGGAAATTCAAAGTGGAATCTTCTAAACCCTAGCGAAACCAGAGGAAAAGACTCCTCTATACTCCGTACGAGTAGTACTCGTACTCATACGAGTACTCTGTAGTACATCAGTCAGTACTAAGTACTAAGTAGGGAGTACGGAGTGGTAGTAGTACTCCGTACTCGTAGTAAGTTCGAATTTAATAAGGAAGAGCAGTTACCTAGTAGTCGTATTACGATTACAGGTACTACTATTTAGATACGGAGGACTACTACTCCGTAAGGTGGTAGTACCTACGGAGTAGTAGTACTTGGATTTCCTTTTGATAAGGAGGCGTTTCTTTGTCTCTTCTTTCCTTCTAGCTTCTTCTTAGAAAGCTTGTTCCTTCTGTTCCCAGGGGTTTCCTTTTTCTTCCTAATGCTCGTTTTCCTTTTTCTTCTCTTCCTTCTCGTTGCTTTTTTCCTTCGATTCTTCTTCTATGCATCTCTTCTTCCTTTTCCCAACGCTTAGTTCTCACCCCTTACAGTACTCGTACTACACAGGAGTACTACTAGTAGCTCCTTTTCGCCCGACCTAAAGTTCTCTCTTCGTACTGCCTTTGCTTTTTTCTCTTTCCTTTTCTTTTTCCCTCCCGCTCCTTGCTTTTAGGATGCTTCCTTTTCGCCTTCTTAGCCTCAAGCTTCTTCGTTCTGCCGCTCTTCTAGCGCGCCCTTTTGCCCTTCTAGAGGCTTATGGCGCGCATGGCCTCACACACCAAGAGCGTCCCCTTTGCTGACGCCCGTGGGAAAATGGCCTGATCTGGTCTCTTTTCTTTTTCCTTCCTTTCTTTTTCCTCCTCCCCTCGTTGGGATTTTGCTTCTTTTTTTTTTCCCTTGCGCCCAAACCTTCTTTTCACTGCTTCTTTTTTTGGCGCCTGCTTCTAACCTCCTCCCGACCTCCTGTGACGATGTTCTTTCTTTTGCCTCGCAGGCCCGTGTCATCGTCATCGCCTGATCTTGCATCGTCGTTTGAATGCTTGTTTGTTTTTCCGAGGTCTCGGTATGGATTCTCCGTGCCCGCACCATGCGAGTACGCACAGCGCCGGCCTGTCTCGAGGAAACTTCCCTTTCTCGTACAATTTTGGCACCCGTTCGAGACAGGCTTTGGCGAATTCAGGAAAAGGGCGACTGGGACAGTAGGAAAGAAGAGTCTGGCCAGTCGAGGATATATAAACACTCGGATGGAGGAGCACGGCGCCGAGAGGGCGAGCATGGGGCGAGGAAGGGCCGTTGCTTGCGCCATGACCACCAATTGATGTCTTCTTCGTTGCCCACATGGTTGTGGGATCCCCTTGGTCGTCCTTCCTCAGACACGACACCCCTCCTCCGGTGCTCTTTGCCCTCTGTACGGAGTACGGAGTACGGAGTTCTCCGGCTTGGATCCCCTTTTTGAGGTTTGCGGCGGTCTCATCAGTCCCGTCTCATCACACCAAGGCAGACCTTTGTTGATGCTGCTACTCCACCCTCGCCATCAAGACGAGGACTGACTTTTCGCCCCTTGAGTCTCGACCTTCCCTCCCCTTCCCCTCCCCTCTTCCACCCATTTCCTGAAGATATCGAACGCTCGCGTCTGGTCTTTCGTAATCACTAACCTGCGAGCCCTTGGCAGACATCGACTCCAATCCGCGGCTCACCAAACGCGCGACTACCGACCGAAGCTTGCCACCCGAACTCCTCGAGAGGGATACTCCGTACTGGGTGCGGAGCGGCCTGTGTCGCGCCACCGAAGCGCGAATTATCACGCGAATCCTGGGCTCGTTTGGATCTTTGAGTATTCATCAAAGACTCAACGAGCCTGTCGAGACCCTCAACCTGTTCGCGATCCTCCGCAAATCGAGATGCCCCTCGTAGACTCATCCAGAGCAGGCACCGGCTCGGGGTCGGTGCTTCTTGCCCTGCCAGCTCGCCATCCGCCGGGGAAGGCGCATTCCAGATGCATTGGTCCATGATCCAAATCCATTGATACCTGTCCATGCCTAGATTAGATCCTGGGACTGACGCCGTTTGAACCGAAAAGTGCAGCAGCACATCAAACGTCCCTCCATTGCTTTGTACATTGATTGATGTATTGGGACGATACTGGTACGAGTACCTTTTTAGATAGATGAGGTGTCGTTGGCGGGCTTGCGGGCGACCGGCCACTAGAAGATGCTACCGGGAGGCTGTTGGTTTGCTGGCGCAATTTGGATCCGCCTGGGTGGGTCACAGCTTTGTTAACGCTTCTTTCCTTCCCTCCATGCGCCCCCCCCCCCCTTCTTTCCCTCTTCCCCCCTTGCCCCTTCCACCCCTTCTTCACGCCCACGCCCTCGCTCGCACCTTCTCCTCTGCTGCCCTCAGCACCAGCACCTCGCGCGCCTTACCAGTACGAGTACGAGTACTCCGTGCTTCTTGCCTCCTCCACATAAGACATCTCGGGAGATGCGGGTCTGGTCTGATAACGGCACGCCCCCTCCTCTCTTTACCCTCTGCCCCCCCCCC
>NQYQ01000001.1:844067-858482 GCA_003055925.1 Escovopsis sp. Ae720 | reverse complement strand
ATTGGGTGAACGGGGGGGTTGAAGGAGGAGGGGAGGGGAGGGGGAGGGGGAGGGGGGGAAGGGGAGGGAGCATCTCGCGCATCTTGAATGGCATGGGGGCTAAAGAAGAAAACAGCAACCAGGCAGAGGCGCTCGCAAACACCAACCTCATCTCCGAGGGCATCGTGTCGGAGCAGCTCCAGTCCGTGCTCGAGCTCAACATCCCCAAGACGAGCGGCAAGAAGAGCAAGAAGAGCAAGATCGTGCTTGGCGTCGCGGAGCGCAACCTTGCCGGCGCGGTCAAGGCGGCGTTCCCGGGCCTCGAGGTCGAGACGCCCGAGACGTCGGCGGTCGTGGGCGACCTTCTGCGCGGCGTGCGCTGCAACGCGGAGAAGCTGCTCAAGGGCCTGCAGTCAGGCGACCTCGCCAAGGCGGCGCTGGGCATGGCGCACGCGTACTCGCGCGCCAAGGTCAAGTTCAGCGTGACGCGCAACGACAACCACATCATCCAGGCGAGCGCGACCATCGAGTTCCAGGACAAGGGCGTCAACCTCTTCTCGATGCGCCTGCGCGAGTGGTACGGCAAGAGCTTCCCCGAGCTCGAGAAGATCGTCTCGGACAACATGACGTACGCGCGCCTCGTCGCCCTCATCAAGAACAAGAAGCGCCTGACCGAGGACAACCTGCACGACCTCGCCGCCGTGCTCGGCGAGGACGGCGAGAAGGCGCAAGCCATCCTCGACGCCGCCAAGGTCTCCATGGGCCAGGACCTCGCCGACCGCGACTTCGAGGTCATCTCCGGCCTCGCCGACCTCGTCATCGCCCAGGCGTCCAACCGCAACGCCACCTCGGGATACCTCGACAAGAAGCTCGCCGTCACCGCGCCCAACGTCCAGGCCGTCGTCGGCACCAACCTCGCCGCCCGCCTCATCTCCAAGGCCGGCTCCCTGACCGCCCTCGCCAAGATGCCCTCCTCCACCGTCCAGGTCATGGGCTCCGAGAAGGCCCTCTTCCGCGCCCTCAAGACCAAGAGCAACACCCCCAAGTACGGCGTGCTCTACCACAGCGGCTTCATCTCAAAGGCCGCCGCCAAAAACAAGGGCCGCATCTCCCGCTACCTCGCCAACAAGGTCAGCATGGCCAGCCGCATCGACATGTTCTCCGAGGAGCCCTCGTCGCGGTTCGGTGAGGCCTTCAAGCAGCAGATCGAGGACCGCCTCGCCTTTTACGAGGACGGCAAGCGCCCCGCCAAGAACCTCGACGTCATCGTACGTGCATCTATTCTTCCCCCCTTCTCGCCCCCCTCCCCCCCCTTTTTTTTGTTTTGTTTTTTTCTCTTCCACCAGGAACTGACCCTCTTTGATAGAAATCCGTCATGGCCTCTCTCGGCGACGGCGCCGAGGAAGAGGACGGCGACGATGTCGCCGAAGCCGCCGCCAAGAAGGAGAAGAAGGACAAGAAGGACAAGAAGGAGAAGAAGGAAAAGAAGGAAAAGAAGGAGAAGAAGGACGAGAAGAAGGAGAAGAAGCGCAAGCGCGACGAAGACGAGGAGATGGTCGACGCGCCCGCCCTCCCCGTCGCCGACGGTGACGACGGCGACAAGAAGAAGAAGAAGAAGAAGTCCAAGGCGTAGACAGCTTGTTTTCTCCCCCCCCCCCTCTCCCCGCCGCCCCCTCTCTCAGGACTAACGACAGAGACAACAACAAAATCACACAGACACACACATACGCCGCGAGGGGAGAAGAAAAAAAATAGAGGATGAAAGGCAGATGAACCTAATCGAAGACCCGACAGGCGGCGAGGACCAGGAACGGGCGCGGGTTGTGCGATCGGTTGTGTTTGAAGAAGGGGGGAGTATCAAGGGCAATGGATGGCGTTTTTGGACGTTGCTTTGTTTTTCTTTTCATCTTTTTTGTTCTTTCTCGTCTTTGATCCTTCATTTTCAGCTCTTTTCTTTCCTGTTTGTTTTGGTTTTTTCTTGGTTGTAAATATGGGATGCATACCCATCATGTGGCGATGTTGAAAATAAATTTCGAGTTTACTCTACATGGTGACGACTTCGAATGAGAAGATTTGAACGACAACGATGAAGATGAAGAATCAATAGAATCTCCTTCTAGATACTACCGGTCTAGGGTGGCTGCAAGAATGGGGTCCTCGTGGTGATCAATACATACCGTGCAGTCAATACCAGCATCAACATTGGAAAAGGTGATGGCTGCACGCTTTTGGTGAATGTGCGGTTTGTGCTTCTCCCATGAATCAGGGGTGGAGAATGGAGATGGCTGCACCACCACAAGGGTTTCATTCGCATCCTCGCTTCATCCAGGTCCTGATGGCGTGTACTTGTTCGAGGAGGAATGAGACGGCGAGCACATCGTGGGCTGATGGCTCGCTCTGTGGCATCACGAAATCACGACCCAGACTCGGGCTCATCCATGGACACGTGCCCAGCCGGCGTGGGAGAAGTAAAAGAATCAATGGAAGTGGTCTCAAAAAGCATTCATTACCAGAAGCCGCCAGTGGTTTCTCTATGCTACGTCAACGCCGAGTGCTATTTTGGCAGTCCTAATGGCTCCAGCCATCCAATTCCCAGATTGATCATGATATCTTGATTTTTTCCATTTTTTTAAGTTCTCTTTACTTTCCCATGACCCCAACTCGCATTTACTGCTTGTCGAAGACGTAGGTCTGGTGGCAGCGACCACAGTACTGGCGGTCAGGCATGGAGGCCATGAAGACACCGGCACCGCACTGGAGGATGATTAGCCTGGGTTCAAACAGGGGCTGCGAAGAAAAAAAAGAAAAAAAGAAAGGGTAACGAGAATGAGAACGGGACGTACGGTGTCGCTGGGGCACTCGCGGCGGAGGCGCTCGATGTTGCCGTCCTTGCCGACCTGGTAGTATCGGAGCACAGCCAACTTGGTCTTCTTGCGCTTGTGCTTGATCTTCTTGGGGGTGTTGTAGACCTTCTTCTTGCGCTTCTTGGCACCACCACGCAGCCTCAGGACGAGGTGGAGGGTGGACTCCTTCTGGATGTTGTAGTCGGAGAGGGTGCGGCCATCCTCGAGCTGCTTGCCGGCGAAGATGAGGCGCTGCTGGTCGGGGGGGATGCCCTCCTTGTCCTGGATCTTGGACTTGACGTTGTCGATGGTGTCGGAAGACTCCACCTCAAGGGTGATCGTCTTCCCCGTGAGGGTCTTGACGAAAATCTGCATCTTGCCTATGCTGAAAAGGTCAGTCCTGCGGTGGGATTGGATGATGGCCGGCTGCGAGCCATTGACGCCGGGCGGGTGTGCGTGTGCGTGTCTGTGTCTCGTGATATGCGCGCGCGTGTGCACAAACGAGAAGAGCAAAAAAGTGAACATGTAAAATCATGATGATGACGAATTGCCCAAGACTTCAGAGCAAATGCGCGCGACAAGACGACGACAACGACAACGACACCGCCGACGCCAATGGCCGCAGCGTGCGGCTCTCAAAGAGGGAGGCCGTCGCGATGAACGACGACTACCCCCTCGTCGAGCCGGGCAGAGAGAATGTGCAGCATCTTTCAGACATACCTCGACAATATAATATTGCCTTCCTAAGCAATCCTCAGATGTTGCGGATGGGGAGAAGAAAAGAGGAAAAAAAGAGAAGCACCACCAACTTTTCGGGCAACCATAGTTCTGGCGCGCATTTCGCTCGCTCCACGGACAAGTGGGGTGGCGCGGGCAACACAAGCGGGCATCAATCACATGACCTAGGGCTCCGAGACAGCGCTTGCCCTTGCCCGTGCGCCGCACTAATCGAAGTACCTCTTGGCGCCGATGCAGCCCTGAGAGTGACCTCGAGCTGCGTGTGCCCGGACCTGAGGCTGTGCTCTCAACGTTGCAGTGTTGTGGGCGCACCCCTGAAGCGAAACGCGCTGTGGCTGGTTCCTGCACGTGCCCGTCTTGTGCGCGCGGTGTCTTGACCTACGGAGTAACCGGTATTCGCTTCGAGCGAAGACGCACTGGCACGAGCATTGAGGGGAAGGGAAAAAAAAAGAAGTGCGGCGCTCCGAGCCCTACCAAGGCGCCGAAGTCTCACCAACACCAAAAAAAAACTCCAGTACGTCTTGCGCGAGAGGCTTGCCCTTCTTTTCCTTTCCCTTTTTCTCTTCTTTTTTTTTTCTCTGCGTGGAGTCAATTAACAGTTCATCCCCCAGAAACCGCCAAAATGGTCAAGAAGAGAAAGAACAAGTACGAAATGATCCTCAACCCCCGCTTCGACGCCGTCATCGCCATACCAGCCGTCACCGTCGCCGTCGCCGTCGCCGCACGCACGCAGACACGCTCGCCCAGATCGTCACCGATGATGCGTCCGTCCTCGTGATGTCGATGCTTGCGATGAGACCCTCACAGCGTGCTGCTGCTGCTGCTGCTGCTGCTGCGGTGCCGGTCTGCGACTGACGTGCTCGTGCCTGGCGATGACATGGATCCGAATCTGCCGTTCCTTGAGAGAAGAAACAGATGTGCTAACAACACCACAGCGGCCGCAACAAGAAGGGCCGCGGCCACACCAAGCCCATCCGATGCAGCAACTGCTCGCGATGCACCCCCAAGGACAAGGCCATCAAGAGATTCACCATCCGCAACATGGTCGAGTCTGCTGCCATCCGTACTTCCCCCTCCCCTTCCCCCAACACCGAAACCCATCCGCCGATGGAGCATTTCGCTAACGTCATGTTCATCACACAGGTGATATCTCGGACGCCTCCGTCTTCGCGGAGTATATCGTCCCCAAGATGTACCTGAAGCTGCAGTACTGCGTCTCTTGCGCCATCCACGGCAAGATTGTCCGGTACGTTGTGCTCCCTAGGAGACCTACAACTGCGCCCTCGTGGCGTATGTGCTTCAGATGAGCCTTGGTTGTCACGGGACTCCACGTCCCGCAGACTCTCTATATCTCGCCATTGCCCTCGAGGCGATGGATTCGAAGCAGCGTCCCCGCAGCACCCTTTATTTCGTTTTTTCCCCTTTCTCTCTCCAGAGAGGAAGCGCCCTTGTGAGGAAGTGTGATAAAGCTGACAGAGAATCGCAGTGTCCGATCCCGCGTCGGCCGCCGCAACCGTGCCCCCCCTCCCCGCGTTCGCTACAACAAGGACGGCAAGAAGATCACTGCCACCGGCGGCAAGCCCTAAATTGTCGTAATAGCATGATATCCAGTGGGATGGAGTCTGGTTTCGTTTAGCGTCCCTGTGTGTAAAAGCACGGGTTTAGTCACTTGGGATAAACCATGGTGTCCCAATAAAAGCATAAATGAATCGGATCTTTCTTGCATTATGATGCTCTCAGTAGAGCCTCTCTCGTGATATGTCAATGAGTGATGTCCAGGAGGAGTGTGTACTCGGAATTGAAAAATGGCTGGTTCCGTAAATGTTGAGCCATTGAACCATGGCCTTGTCTCACGAAGAATGACACTCTCCATGATGCCAACATGGAGCGAAATGCAGTGTTCGTACGAGTACTCGTCAACCGATTGAGATCAGATTCCCTTCTCATACTCACTTGAGGGAATGGAAGTCATCAACATTTTCGTTCACTCAACACCGATCCCGCCACCACTCACAGTAGCACCCAGAATGCCCTCTGCAACACACAAATTTGCTTGGGCAAGAAAGTCCCAGACCTTATGTGGAATTGGTCCTGTTCCGACTGAAGCAAGGCTCATTGCCACATTGTCAATCCATCATGGCAAGCAAAGAAATCTTTTCCGGAGAAACTAGAGAGACGAGTAAGGTCTCCAATACAAACAGGGTCTATATCGGCGTAACCTTCACTAAGGACCGCCAATTCTGTTTACTTTTACTACTTCTTGCGAAAGCTCTTGCAATCACGTATGTATTGTGATCATGATGCTACTACAAATAAGATCTCGTATCACGCAATAGAGACTCGGGCTTTGTCTGCCTGGCTGTCTGTCTCTCTGTCTGTCTGTGGCTTCGTGTCCCTTCTGGACAAAGAGGCCATGCAGACACAGAAAGCATTCACGTGAATCACGATGCACGATCTTCCTCATTCCTTTTTCTTTCTTGATCAATGACATGCAGCTACCAAGTACAGAACAAGCACATTCCATCCCTTTGTCCACCTCGATGCCTTGTCACATACCGGTACACACTCTATCCAATGGAGCTATTCCCGCTCTCATGAATGGTGGGCAAGGCGATGAAATCTCGCCTGCCTGAGGCTGGGGATGGGGCAGTTCCGTCTCCCTGCCTCTACTACGGTCTGCATGGTGAAGCTTTCACCCGGCTCAATCACAAAGTTGGGATGGGCTCTTGACTAGTAAATTGACAGGCTACACGACATGAAGCCACAACAAAGGCGGCGAGCTCTGGTAGTTCTATTGTGATCTCGATCCCCCCACAAACCAGCAACCCCAACCTGCTCGCAGTCATATACCTGTTAGCAAAAACAGCATCGAGCGAGAAGTTGATCAGGTTGGTGTGGTAGGTCGAAGGAGCGGGGGAACTAGATGAGTCGGGGTCAGAGAAACCACTTTCAAACCAGCAAAGTCCATCAAACTCAGCGTAAGTTTCCACACCAAGAAGCGGCCTGCTCGGAGGAAGTGCTACATAGTAGGCCAGGCTGCAGAAACATCGTGAAGACTGTAACGTTCAAGTCTTACTAGCCGTCGAGGTCGAGGAATACGTGATGAGCTATCTGTGGCGGGAGCGGATGGCAGTCCCAGGGACCGCGATCGCTTTCGCTACAGACTCTGCATGCCCTCCAACATCTGGCCCGAAAGGATCCATACGGATCCAATCAGAGCGAACATGCCGATTCCGCTCAACAGTGATGACCGCCGCATCTGGAAGACGCGTCTGGGAAAATGGCTTCTTCAGCCCCAACATACCTTGAGAAGTCAAAGAGTCAACAGTCGGTGTTATACCGGTGGATCAAATGAATTCGAACGAGAAAAGAAGAAGGAGAAGACGAAGAAGAAGAACATCCGTGGGTCAGGTGGAAAGGGAGGGTTTGGGGTTCAAGGAGAAGAGGGAAAGAATATGGATTGATGGATTGATTGAATCGATGAGGAGGAAAGGTTAGTAGGTACTAAAGTACGGAGTAGTAGGAAGGGAGAAGAGTGGGAGAAGAGTGGATGGAGGAGAGGAGAGGAAAGGAAAGGAAAGGAGAGAAGAGAAGAGAAGAGAAGAGAGGGGAGGATGCTGCTTAAGTAGTAGGTACTCGTTACTCCGTACGTGCGTACATACATCTTCGCAACACCACTGTTCCCCCGCGTCTTCTTCCATTGAACCCTGGGCACTCTGCTCTGCAAACAAGGCCCCATGAATGAATGCACTGTTGTCGGTGGAAACGGATGGAGCCCGAGGGACATGGTGTCCGTGCTCTCATGCAGTGATGCGAGGGGCGTCATTACGAGTACTGGTACTCGTAGGCAGCCGAGATCACCGGTTCGAGTTCATGCATACGCAGCCAGCGGGTTGATTGGCCTCGGCGCGCATCGATCCATAACAATGGATGTGCGACCTGACCTCTTCTCGCGCGACAAACGACAAACGACAAGCACATATTGAGACATTGAAGCAAACAACAGGCTACATATACAGAAGGCGTAGGGTATGTATGTGGTTTTGGGGGATGATGGATTTAGTATGTACGAGTCGTAATATTGAAGATCTAGGATAACAGGTAACTACCTCCTCTCGGTCGCTCTTGCCTCCCTCCCACCCCTTTGTTCCAGGCTCGGGCTGCGAAAATGGCAACAC
The DNA here is from genome assembly GCA_003055925.1 of Escovopsis sp. Ae720. Classification (NCBI taxonomy): domain Eukaryota; kingdom Fungi; phylum Ascomycota; class Sordariomycetes; order Hypocreales; family Hypocreaceae; genus Escovopsis; species Escovopsis sp. Ae720. The sequence continues at coordinate 850,744 of NQYQ01000001.1, read as the reverse complement.
CTCTCGGTCGCTCTAGACTTGGGCTGCCCCCCTTATAGGTAGTACCTCCTGATAGAAGGTACCTGTATTGTATTCTCTTGGATTCCGATTCACGACTCTTGCCTCAACACCAACCCATTGATCCTTCCTCAACTTCTCTTTTGCACCAAGCCACTCAAGCCCAAACAAATCTTCTCTCCCATTCCATCAATCTCTCTATTCTATCAATTCTTTTTTCTTCTCCCATTTCCTCTCGCTTGTCGCCTTCTCCTATTTCCCTCTCCTTCTTGGAAGCCTTCTTGGAAGGCTGAAAGCCCTGCCCGGTCGCCCTGCCCGCCTCGCTGTCTGGTCCTTTTCTTCGGCCCTCATCATTGAAACCTTCCTCGCGAGCTCTGCCATCTCATCGAGGACCATTTGTACTCGTAAGTCGAGTCGAAATTGCCCTCATCGTGTTCCGAGCCTTGCGCACCAACTGTGACGTGGTCATCCACCAGCTCGAATCCCTTGCCGACGAACATTTGACTCTGCAGAAAAAGCACTCATCTTCTTTTCCTTCGAGGGACAAGCAACCATGGCAAACAACAATCATCAAGCTCCCTATCTTGATGGATTGCTGGATCAAGTTCTCCAAAAATTCGCTACCGCCTGCGTCTCCGACGGCATTCCCCAGAATGTACACGCGCTCGAGATGCTTGATGCGACCAGTAAGAGACCCCTCCTCGCAGGGCACACAAGAGATTGATCCATACTAATGAGTCTATCTTAGTTGTGGTCGCACTTGTCTTCGCGGCCGCGTCCCAACTGGTCATCTACTTCGAAAACAAAGATGAATTCCAGTTGCGAGGCCTAGGAGCAAAGGCACTGTTTGGTCGATCCTCCCTCTTGGGCTTTGAACCTGGTGCTCGGCGTCTATTGGATCTTGTGATCGAAAGGAGGCCAGCGGAGGAAATTTGCGAACGAGTCTGCACCATGGTGTCAGGTCCGAGCATGGTCTCTGCTCAGCCTCCCGTCACACCGGTCTCGGCTCTGCGATCGTCAAATCCAATCGCGAACCAGCTCATGGCTCTGATCCCGTCAAACGCTTGGTTGTCCTCCATCCTGTCTGATGCTTTCGAGGCGCTCCCCAAAACAGCATGGACTAGTCTGGTCCTTCCTCAGGTCGGAGCTGTGATCCCTTCTCAGGCGTGGACGTGTGAATACCTTCCTCTCGCCTTCAAGGCGATCCCGCCTGCAGCCTGGATGTCTCCATATCTTGCCCCGGCCTTGGGAACCATCCCGCCTGCAGCCTGGATGGCTCCATATTTGTCTGAGGCCTTGGCTTTGATCCCGCCTGCGGCGTGGATGTCTCCATTTCTGCCGCGGACCCTGGGTGCGATCTCCTTTCACGTCACTGCTGTCTCCGCGCCTCTCGATCCTTTGGACACACCATACCGGCTCTCTCTCCACAGATTGACCAACACCGATGGAACGATTGATGAGACCAGAGGCACGCTCATGACCGACATCACCGGCCCAGTCTGGAATGTGGGAGAGTTTTTCACAACTCTTCTCCCTACATTTTCTGATGACTTCGAACAAACTGTCGATGAAGTGTACGCTCAATGTCGCAACGGCGCTCAAAGTCTGTACGACGCGGACGTCAAGCAATGGCGCAGTTGGAATTCAAAGGACATTCGCCAAGATGTTCTGCTTCCCTGGCTCCAGCAAATTCACAATGATCTAGTCGCCCTTTTCCAGCAGCATCCGTTTACCCAAGCCTTCCCTGTCCGTCAATGCCTCGCTCCTCTAAACCCAGACAAACCCCTTCTTGACGAACTGCCAGGGCGCCGCAAGCTTGGATCGGCTCTCGTGCGTAAGGAGGCACAGGGCACTTCGTTTCATACTATCGCTGTCCCTATCGAGCTTCAGGGCCGAGAGAGTCACGATGGTAGTACTTCCTACGCACAACTGATGGATTATTGCTCGCAGGTCATGGCCAATCAGCCAACACGCCGCTCGGTCCTTGGCATCACCCTTTGCGGACCACTCATGCGCCTATGGCATACTGATCGGCTTGGATCCATTGGCTCTACGATCATCAATGTCAATGCCAATCCACGTTTATTCATTTCGGTCCTTCTGCAACTTCTCTGCATGGACGATGAGTCTTGGAGCTTCAACCCATCGTACCAAAGGACTGGCAAACAGCTTTTCATCAACGTTCCTCATGGTAAGGGAGAACACCGGCGCCTCATTCTTGTGCAGCCTATGGTTATCCCTTCGGATGTTTTCTGTCGAGGAACTACCTGCTGGAAATGCTACTTTGAGCATGATCCCAAGACCTTACTTTACCTTAAGGAATCATGGCACCATCACAACATTGAGGGGGAGTTTCTGATGAGAATCAATCCAAATTCCGCCCTAAATGTGGTGAGGTGTTACCACTCCTGGACTGACACCCATGAGGGCGTTGAGATTGATATACAAGGAGTCCGGAAGTGCTTGGACATCTCAAAGGCGAAGAGAATGAAACCGTTCACCTCTGTTCCAGAGCAAAGTGGGCATTCGTACGGACATTGCGGTTCTCCGAACATCTCCGGATCGACGTGTTCGATCGCCAAGCCCAGCAAGAAGCGTTCCTCTGCCCAGGCATCACTGGACCAGCCAGGCTCGCCACCGAAACGAGCATGTTGGCAGGTCCCGATGCCAGCCAATCGAAGTCTGCAACGATGCCTCCTCCTGGATACCGGCAAAAAGCTTATCGAAGCAGACTCTCTTGTCCACTTGCTCAAGGGACTATTGCAGTGTGTCTTGGGCCATCAACAGCTTTTCATCCAAGGTATTCTTCACCGTGACATTTCATTCAACAATGTCCTCTTAAATGAGGATCAAAGCGACGTGAACAGACTCGGTTTCCTGATCGACCTCGATAATGCATCAGAAATTTCGCGTTTAAAAGAGTCAGACAGGGTTTGTATGATAGGAACACCACTCTTCATGTCATGCGCAGTACTCTCGACTTCTATGCGTGGCCACTTTCTTGAGGATGACCTAGAGTCATTCTTCTGGCTCTTATTTTGGATATGCCTGTGCTACAACGGTCTTGGTAAGAGTGCGACATTCACCCCATTTCGAACCTGGGACATTAACGCCGGCACGGTCAACGCCTACAATTCCAAACACACCGTGCTGTCAGATCCCACATCGTCCCTCTTTGATCAGATTCAACCTTACTTCCGGACGCTTTCACCATGTCTGAGAGTTTGGAGGGATCAATGCTACATGAATCTCCGGACTCGGCCGTTTCAAAACAATAACGTTGCGATGTATCAGCCAGTTCTGGAGAATCTGCAAAAGACGATTGCCGAGCTTGAGGCAGGGCAATAGAACCGTCAATTGATGCATTTGGCCCTCTCTCGCTCTTCCCCTCTCTCCCTCTCCCTCTCCTTTCGTTTCCTTTGTTCTATGTCTCCCTCTTTGATGACTATCCCGGAAGCGTGGGATACGCATTGAGGTGTCCTTCGCATGATATTGTCTGGAGCAAGTTGGATGGATCGATGCATGGAGGAATGGCGGACACAAGTGACAGACTGCTACGATTCCTTTGTCGTTTCCAGCGGGGTGTCCCGCTTATGACAAGAACCAGATTAACACAATATATTGAACTGACCTTAAAAAAAATCGCTTTGTCCTCCGGGACTCTTTCATCAGGTCCTTCACCGTAGACCTCCATCAGCTCTCATCATTTCTGTCTCTCTCTCTTTTTTTTTTTTTTTTTTTTTTTTGCATTTGTCCCCCCCCTCGTTGATACCTCAAAACCCTCTCTGTCCACTTGTTCTTCCCCCCCCGGTTGGCTTTCAGAAAAAGCTTGACGTCGATGCCATCCATCATCACACTCATCACAAACGCCCTCAGAAGCCCACCAAGCCCGTCCCGTTCTGGGAGCACTCGTACGGGTTGACGCAGACCCCGCCGCCGCAGCAGCTCCCAACGAGGCACACATAGCTCGCATGCCCCGCCCTGGTGCAGTCCGCGTCCACCGCGCACTCGCTCACAAAGTTCTCGCACTCGGTGTACTCGAACGCGATCGACGCGCCCGCCGCCGTCGTCCCGCACACGCACCCGGACGACCCGATGTGCGAGCTCGGCGGGTACGCGCACGCGCCCGTCGCGCCGTCCGTGACGCTCGCCGCGCCGTGCGCGCAGCACGCCTCCTTGGACGGGTCCTGGATCGTGACGTTGTACGGCCTAGGGTCCTTGGGCGCGAAGCTCAGCTCGGCGACGGCGCCGAGCAGCGTGACGCCCGCGCGCAGGCTCATCCGCAGCGGCAGGTCCCCGCCGTGTATGTCCTCGCAGATGTCGTCCTCGAAGTTGCGGTGCTCGTTGTACACGTCGATGTACTCGGAGATGGCGCTCGTGCGGCCCCGCGTCGCCGTGCGCAGCTTCGAGAAGGCCTGCTTGAGGATCTCCCACAGCTGCTCGTAGTACACGACCGTCAGGTCCGCCTCGCCCTTCTGCGCGGCGTCGAGGCCCTGCTTGTAGAGCTCCGCCCGTAGCGACTCCGGGTTGATGAAGTCCTGGCCCGTCGCCTCGAGCGTCGTGATCACCGTCGAGAGGTCCGGGCAGGACCCGCCAAAGGGGTCCGTGAAGAGGAACTTTTCCACGTCGTTGCGGATCGCACGCTGGCACCGCTGGATGCCCGAGTCGGAGCCGGGGAATGTGCAGTCGAACAGCCAGCGGCCCGTCGCGTCGTCCACCTCGAGGCTGTTGCAGTCCGTGTCCCCGACCCGGAGCAGGGGTGACTTGCGCACCGTCCGCCTGACCGGGTTGCCGCACTGGTCGCGGATGAAGATGGCCTGCTGGAACTCCTGGTCGCTCGTGCGCTGGTGGACGTTGGCCGAGCACACCTGGCCCGAGAGCTTGGCGAGCTGGTCGTACATCTTGTCGATCGTGATGGACACGTCGTAGCGGCAGTTCTTGGTCGAGAAGTGGATGCCCCTCGCGTCCAGCACCATGGCGTTGTACAGAGAGTCCACGATGGCGATGTGGCTGCGGTTCGACACGTCGATGAAGTGCGTCCCCTCCGCGGCGTCCCGGAGCGTCAGGTAGAGAGGCTCGATCCCGTCCGTGTGGAAGTCGACAGACTCGATGTACGGGAACGGGATCGTTGCGTTCTGCTCCCGCAGCTCCGTGTTGTGGAGGAGAGCGCGCCGAGTGGACCCCGTCGATGGCTGCGGCAGCTGATAGCACGTCTCTTTGACGATGGCGCCCGTCCGCGTAACCTGCGTGAAGTTGGCAACGGGCGTCGAGGAGAAGCTGGTCGGCACCGAGAAGCTCGTGCTGATGCGGCTGTGCGTGGTGGTGTTGAGTCCTCCCGACGGGGTGAGGAAGGGGGGCGAGCTCCGCGTCGTTGAGGTTCCCGCCGTGCCCGTCAAGCTCCACGTCCGCGTCGGCGTGACCGCCCCCCCTGTCGCAAAGGACGAGCTTGAGGCCGGCGCACTCACGGTGCCCGTGCCGATTTCCGTTCCTGGGATCGTGATAGTCCCGGTTGCGGACCCTGATCCCCAGGAGACGTCCGTGGTGGATGAGTTCCAGCCCGTGTAAGTTGATGATGGTCTACCAGAGGTCAGGGGGCCGGTACCAGTACCAGTTGGACCAACCTCCGTCCATGAGGAGATGCCGGATGTTCCAGAGAGCCATGAGCTGGCACTGGTGATCCGAGAGATCGTGTCTGAGCTCCGTGTTCCGGTCCCGGTGGCAGACTCATCACCGCTTGCCGAAGACGTCGTTGCAGTGCCTGCAAGAGTTGATGACTCGGCGCCGCTGTTGGAGACGGCCGTCGAGGGCGTGCTCGAGGTCAAGCTTGATCCTCCCTCCTCTGTACTTCTCGAAGACGAGGTCTGCGTCGGGTTAGGCTCGCCATCCGACGAGCCCGAGGTGAATCCATCGCGACGGGTCGTCGTGGTCCAAGTAGTGGTGCTTACAGATGCCGACGTGCTCGTGGTAGACGTGAGTATGGTGTCCGTCTTGCCAGTCACCGAGCCAGTATCAGTGCTTGTCTCCGATGTCTCCGAATCTGTCCGCGTGGCCGAGACCGAGACGCTCGATGAATCAATAGGGGCGGCAGTCGTCAAGTCATTATTCTTGTAGGAAGATTTGGAGGCGCTTGTGCTCGATGCAGTAGACGAATCGCTGACGGCATCTGAGGATGTTCCCGCGAGGGACGTCCCAGTGCTCGTTTCAGTCGCAGCATCCGACGTTGTTCCAGTCCTGGTCGTGGTCCCTGTCGTGCTCGAAGATGGACTGCTTGATCCATCACCGGCCGAGGATGTCCCTCTGGAGCTTGATGATCCCGTGGTCGAGTCCTTGTCCGTCGTGGTGCCGTCGCCGTCGCCCTTGCTTGTCGTCATGCTGGTCCCACCAACCTCGCTCGAGGTCCGGGAGGAGATCCTCGTCGACGTCGACGTGATCATGCCATCCGACGCGGTGCTCGTTTGACTCGCCAGAGTCGAAGTAGACGTGATCCAATCCGTGCCGCTTCCAGTCCGGGCAGTCGTGCCCTCAACAGTAGATGTCGCCTCCGAATCACAGCTCGTGACGACACATTCGCACTGGCCCCTTTACTATCAGCCCCTGATCCTCTCCCCTCTGAGTCGAAGACATCGGCATGACGAAGCGGGGTCCGGGGGGGGGGGGGGGGGAAACCCCAGGATGAAAGA